>PYAF01005287.1:0-86493 GCA_007407185.1 Glycine tomentella | reverse complement strand
TGTAATTTCTAAAACATCCCAGGGTATTTATGAAATTTCCTCCTTAAAATATCTTGCTAAAATACCTAGGGGCATTTTGGTCATTTTCAAAATGTCCAAGGGCATTTTCGTCATTTTTCCTAAATTTTTGTATTGTCTCTAATTAACATTTTACATTAGTAATTGACTGTGGTTCCACAAATTTGGGGGTGTTACAATTTGACAGCAAACTGTATCAGAATGAGCTGAAATTTTACCAAAATATGGAGAAAAATCATACATCATCTTGACCCTATGAGGGTCGAACACAGTTAGGGGGGTCCAAATTCTGAAATTCATTGATCTTGGCCAATTTTGAATTTATTTTGTGTTTTCATGATTTTTAAAATTCATCAAAAAATTCACAAAAATCAAGCATGATTTATAGATGTTTATTGTGGTGTTTTTGAATTTTTTAAAAATTGTTTGAGGCACTTTTCCAATTTTTGTTTCATTTCGGCAGATATTATGAATAATGTTCCTGGTAGGGTAGTTGTCTGTTATTTATGTTATTTCTGTGGTTTTGTCTTTGATGAGCTGAACTATGCATGACTAGGTCCCAACCAAGTGATTTACATTCATATGATCCTGAAATAGATAGGACATTTCACAGATTGAGCAGGCATAATAGTAGTCTAGATGACTTTGATAGTGTAGTTCTAGGTAGTAGTGTAGTGTTTTCTAAGTCTTCTGTTTCTAATTCTAGTTCTCATTCTGCACATCTTGATTCTGAAAATTTTGCTGATACAATGACTGATAACAACTTAACTCTTAAGGAATTGGCTACACCTGATGTTGTTTATCAACCTTGGTGCATTCAATATCTTGAGACTGAGGTTAGTTATGAGCTCAAATCTGGACTGATTCATTTGCTTCCAAAGTTTCATGGTCTTTCCAGTGAAGATCCACATAAGCACCTTAAGGAGTTTCATGTGGTGTGTTCCACCATGCGACCGCATGACATTCATGAGGATTATGTCAAGATGAAGGCATTTCCTTTCTCTCTGGATGGTGTTGCTAAGGACTGGTTGTACCTTTAACCAGATCATATCAACACTTGAACAAACATGAAGAGAAGATTCTTGGAGAAATTCTTCCCTGCCTCCATAACAGTATCCATTTGAAAAGAAATTTGTGGTATAATGCAGCTTTCTTGAGAGACTTTGTATTAGTACTGGGAGAGGTTCAACAATTTGTGTGCTACCTTTCCACACCATCAAATCAGTGAGCAATTATTGATCCAGTATTTTTATGAAGGATTGATATTGATGGACAAAAGTATGATAGATGTAGCCAGTGAAGACACTCTGATGGACAAGACTTCTCTTGCTGCAAGGCAGTTGATTTTGAACATGGCTGCCAATTATCAACAATTTGGTACTAGAGGTGCTGCAACAAGCAAGGCTGCAAATGAAGTTTCTGTTTCTATAGTTGCTGATAAACAGAGGTTGGAGAATAAACCGACAAAGTTAACATCCCTTGTGAGACAACTTGCTATTGGTCAACAACAGAATGTGATGACAGTCAATCAACCAAGGCTGTATGGTATATGTTGTGCACCTGATCATCCAATAGATTCCTGTCCCACTCTCCAAGAAATAGAACAAGTTGTTGAAGTTTCTGCCATACAACCTGGACAACCATTTAGACAAAAACCAGTATAATCCTTACTCCAACACTTATAATCCTAGTTGAAAGATCATCTGAATTTGAGGTATGGTCATGGTCCATAAAATCAGAAGCAGACACAACAACATCAGCCATTCAGACCTTAGTAGCAGCAATATCCACCTTCCACCAGCAAATACCAACCTCCCCCGTTCAGACAACAGCCACAATTCCAGCAACCTGCACCTACACCTACACAACCTATGCAGACCAGTTCTGGACCATCTTTGGAGGATTTGATAAAGCAAATGGAAACCAGCAACATCCAGTTTCAACAAAATGTCAGTGCCACCATCCAAGACCTGCAGACTCAAATTGGACAGTTAGCTTCAACTGTCAACCAGATGCAGCAGCAAGGTTCTGGCAACATTCCAGCACAACCAGTAGTCAATCCAAAGAATGTGAGTGTTATTACCTTGAGGAGTGGCACAGAGATTCTAGATGCTGGTGCTAAAATTGATGCTGGTGCTAGTAAAAAAATTGATGATGGTGTCAAAATAGATTCTGCACCAAAATAGATTCCCTTACCTTTTCCTTCTAGACCCATTTTTGCAAAGAAAATGGAGTTTGATTCTGATCTGCTTGAGACTTTCAGGAGGGTAGAAGTCAACATTCCCCTCTTGGATGCCATCAAAAAGATTCCAAAATATGCAAAGTTTATACAGGACAAAACTGTTGATGTCATTCCACTATTCACCTTGCCACATAAGTGAAAGGATCCTAGTACTTTCATTGTCCCTTGCACCATTGGAGATTATACCTTTGCAAATGCCATGTGTGACCTCGGAGCTTCCCTCAATGTCATGCCCACCTCGTTTTACAGATCATTACATCTTGGTGATTTGAAACCCACTGGTGTGGTCATTCACGTAGCCAATATGAGTGTTGCACTTCCACTTGGACTTATTGAAGATGTGCTAGTGAGAGTAAATAATTTGATCTTTCCAGCAAATTTTTACATTTTGGATATGGAGAATGAGTCTTCCAGCCATGGTTCCACATTGATCTTAGGGGGACCATTCTTAATGACAACAAAGACTAAAATTGACGTTTATGCCGGAACTTTTTCCATGGAGTTTGGTGATGACATTGTCCAGTTTAACCTTTTTGATGCCATGAGACATCCTGTATAGCATTCTATTTTTCTTGTTGATATCATTGATGTTGCAACAGATAGTGTAGATATTTCTGATTTACTTTATGATGATTTTTCTGATTTTGATCTTGGTTGTACCTGTGATGATTCTACTGTTGTCTGTAGTATTTGTGCAGAGATTTCCTCCGCACTTGATTCTGATTGTGTTGCAGGTACAAATGCTGATTTTCCTATCTCCCTTCCTTCAGCCACCAACCTTTCCTTGCCTTCCACCATTCAGCCACCTTCCTTGGAGCTGAAGTCACTACCGGAGCACCTCAAATATGCATATTTAGATGATGCTCATAAGCTTCCAGTCATTATATCTAGTAGCCTGTCACTTGAGTATGAAGAGAAGTTGTTGCATGTTTTGAAATGCCACAAAAAGGCCATTGGATGGACACTTGCTGACCTCCCTGGAATCAATTCTTCCATTTGCATGCATCGAATACTATTGGAGGATGATTCTAGGGCGGTGAGACAGCCACAAAGGAGGCTGAATCCCCCTATTCTTGATGTGGTGAAGAAGGAAGTGATGAAGTTACTAGTTGCAGGGATCATCTATCCCATCTCAGATAACACTTGGGTTTCACCTGTTCGGTCCCTAAGAAGTCGGGTATGACGGTTGTGAAGAACCAAGATAATGAGTTGATTCCGACTAGAGTGGTCAATAGTTGGCGAGTTTGCATTGACTACAAGAGACCCAACCAGGCCACTCGCAAGGACCATTCCCTTTTCCCCCTCATTGATCAATTTCTAGGAAGGTTGACAGGTAAATCACATTATTGTTTTCATGATGATTTTTCCGGTTACATGCAAATTCATATTGCACCAGAGGATCAACACAAGACCACATTCACCTGCCCATTTGGCACATTTGCCTACACCTAGATGCCTTTTGGCCTATGCAATGCACCTGATAGCTTCCAAAGGTGCATGGTGAGTATCTTTTCTGATTTATTAGAGAGTTGCATGGAGGTGTTTATGGATGATTTCACTGTTTATGGTTCCTCTTTTGATGCATGATTGGATAGTCTCTCTAGAGTGCTTGACCGATGTATTGGGACTAACCTTGTTCTTAACTTTGAGAAATGCCAATTTATGGTGCATGAGGGTATAGTCTTAGGGCATTTGGTCTCTAGAAGAGGTATTGAGGTCGATAAGGCCAAGATTGATGTGATCACTTCTTTACCTTACCCCACTTTTGTGCGGGAAGTGCATTCTTTTCTTGACATGCTGATTTTTATAGGAGATTTATTCAGGATTTTAGTAAGATTTCATTGCCATTGTCCAAGCTTCTCCAAAAGGATGTAGACTTTATGTTTGACCAACCTTGCAAAGAGGCATTTGAGGGATTGAGGAAGAAGCTTACTACCTCTCCTATCATGCAGCCACCAGATTGGGAGCTTCCCTTTGAGCTCATTGTGATGCCTCTAATTATGCACTTGGGGTTGTGTTGTCACAGAGAGTTGATAAAATCTCCTGTGTCATTGCTTATGCTTCATGCACTTTGGATGCAGCCCAAGTTAACTACACGACCATTGAGAAGGAGCTTTTGGCTATTGTTTTTGCTTTAGATAAATTCAGATCTTATTTGCTTTGCTCCCATATCACTGTCTTTACTGACCATGCAGCTTTGAAGTACCTGTTGAAGAAGCCTGATGCTAAACCTAGATTGATCAGGTGGATGCTTCTTCTTCAGGAGTTTGACATTGAGATTAAGGACAAAAGTGGTGCAGAAAACTTGGTTGCTGATCATTTGAGTAGAATTGAGGGACCTCTTGAGTTCTTTCCTATTCGTGATAATTTTCCTGATGAGCATCTGATGTATTTGCATTCATCGCATGTCACACCTTGGTTTGCTGATATTGTGAATTGTATTGTTGCATCTGTTGTTCCCCCTCATGCATCTAGGTCCCAAATAGATAAACTTAAGAGTGATGCTAAATATTATGTGTGGGATGATCCTTATTTGTGAAGGTTTGGTAGTGACCAAGTGATCCGAAGGTGTGCGCCAGATCATGAGATTCAGTCTATTCTTCAGTTTTGTCATGACACACTTACCGGAGTTCATTTTGGTCCTCAGCGGACCGCTAGGAGGGTAATAGACTCTGGGCCTACCTTGTTTAGAGATGCTCATCATTTTACCACCATTTGTGAGCAGTGTCAGAGAGCAGGAGGAACCATTACACATAGACATGAGATGCCTCAACAGCCTATTATTTTTTGTGGGATTTTTGATGCGTGGGGTATTGATTTTATGGGTCCATTTCTTGTTTCTCATGGTTTTTCATATATTTTGCTTGTTGTTGATTATGTTTCTAGATGGGTTGAAGCTAAGGCCACCAGAACTAATGATTCTAAAGTTGTTGTGGATTTTGTGAGATCCAACATTTTTTGTAGGTTTGGTGTGCCTAGAGCCATTATCAATGACCAAGGGAGCCACTTCTGTAACCGGTCATTGGCATCCTTGCTTTAGATGTATGGGGTTGTGCATAAAGTTGCTACAGCTTATCACCACCAAACTAATGGGCAAGCAGAGGTGTTTAACATAGAGATAAAGCAAGTGTTACAGAAGGTGGTGCAACCCAATAAGAAGGATTAGAGCAAGCTACTTGAGGATGTTTTATGGGCTCACAGGACCATTTACCAAACACCTTTGGGGATGTCTCCCTATACAGTGGTTTTTGGTAAGTCATGCCACCTTCCGGTGGAGATTGAGCACTGTGCATATTGAGCGGTGAAGAGTTGTAACATGACATTTGATGAAACGATATGGAAAGGAAGCTTCAGTTGCAAGAACTTGAAGAGATCTGCTTAGAAGCCTATGAGAACTCCAAGATTTACAAGAAAGTGAAGAGATTTCATGATTCTAGGATTCCTAGGAATGAGTTCCATAGTGGCCAAAAAGTGTTCTTGTTTAACTCTCGCCTTAAGCTTATTTCCGGTAAACTTCGATCTAGATGGGATGGACCTTTTGTTATTACTAATGCTTTTCCCCATGGTGCAGTTGAAATTAAAAATGAAGTTACCGGCAAAGTCTTCAAGGTCAATGGTCACCAACACAAAGTATTTCATGAGAGCCCTCAAGTGGACGAAGAGCTTGTGGTAGACATCTCTTTGGTCTTGTCAATTTTGTGTGATGATGCGTCTTGAATGACAATTGGGGAGTTTCCTTTTCCCTTCTTTTATCTGTTGTCTCTTTGTTTGCATTTTTTTGTATGCTTACATTGAGGACAATGTGCATTTCAAGTGTGGGATGAAGGATTACAAAATCTGTTTTCTGTTTTAGTTTTTTTTTATCTGTTTTCTATTTTCTGTTTTAGTTTTCTATCTATTTTCTGTTTTAGTTTCTGTTTTCTATTTACTGTTTCTAATTTTCTATTTTAGTTTCTGTTTTCTATTTACTGTTTCTAATTTTCTGTTTCTATTCTTTCATTCTGTTTTTGGTTTAGCTGTCTGTATTTTTATCTGTCTATGTTCTGTTTTTTGTTTAGTTTTTTAGTCTGTATGTTATTTTCTGTCTATTTTCTATCTGTTTACATTTCTGTTTATTGTTTACTGTAATGTCTGTATTTGTTGTTGTTTTTGTTATTGTGTTGGAGTATTTGTTGTTTTTCTGTTTTTACATTAAGAAAAAAAAATAGAATTTAGGCACTTTTTTTAATTGGATTTTTAACTTGTATAAATTATGAGAAATGTATAAATTTTGGTTGGATTGAGAGGTTTCATGCTTGATGTGAATCATTGTTGCAACTGTTGAAGTGATAAGTAGGCTTGAGAAATAGAATTTAAGATGGATCATGTGTGATAGAATCATGCTTTGTGAGTTTTTGGGCCTTTATGGATATGTTCTTTCATGTGTGATTTCACCCTTGTGCTAGATTACTCTATGTTTTGCCTTGCCTCTTTTGACATTCCTTGTTGTGTAACGACCCACCTCGTCGCTACGATATCACTAACTCTTAATCGTGCAAATTTCAATTTTTAATAAAACTTCATTAATTTGATTATGAAAATGATGGTAAATTTCTTGCGATAATACAATTATCATACACATATTACATTTACATATATTAAATCAGTACATGTTATCCACCTGTTAGAACTTCCTTTAGCTTTACATGTATATACACCTGAAATTACATATCAACAAAAAGTCAAAGGCTAACTAAGAGAGAGTTGATTAACAAAACACAATTCTTTCTCCAAAAAGAAATCCAACGTCATCACGTCGGCTTGGTGGCTCCAACCAAAAAGAAGATCTCCCTCCAAAGTCACTTACTGCTGCTTATCTGCTCTCATGATCGAAAGTTTGTGATCATCACAGGTACCAACCACACGGTACAACAAATGCAAGGGTGAGTTTATTATATAAAAACCAACAAACATTAGATAGCAGCAATTGAGAAGGAAACAACATTACCCACCACAATCATTAACAAAAATCCATGATTCCAATACACACTCAACAAACCAATCATCCAATGCATTTCACAACTCAAACAATCATGCATAGAATGATGCATGCACCTGACTCATCTATCAGCATGCAATATGGTACCGTAACCAGAAATAGCCTCTCACAGGAAAAATGATTCACTGCTTATCAGGGCCACCCTGTCGTGCATTGGCCATTCTCCCACCCGGTGATCAGCCAGCTTCGCAAGGGAATTCCAAACCTGATGATCCCTTAGTACATGTGTTCTCAGCCCACTGAAACCCACAGGTACGTGAGTGCCTTCATTCTATTTCCAGACATACAAATGAAGTATGAAATATTAGCATCATCAATGCATGACCCGGCTAGGAACAAATCCTTCCTCGCAAGGGTAACCCATCATGCACCCCCCATGTACATACATAACACACCAATATGGGCTCACCGATGCACTGGCCGTGGCTAGGAACAAATCCATCATCGCAAGGGTAACCAACCAGTCATTGCATCCCACGTGTACATACACAACCTATAACCATGGGCACCATCAATGTATGACCTGGCTAGGAACAAATCCTTCCTCGCAAGGGTAACCTATCATACACCCCCCATGGGTATCCATGTATATTCACACACAATGACATTATTCACATCAACATTATCTCTCAACAATGTCATTATCAACCTCAACATTATATCATCATCATGCATATTAATATCATCTCATTTGAACATTATCAACTACATCAACATTATCTCATTTAAACATCAACATTCATTTCATCATCATCTCATTTAAACATCATAAACCACATCATCATCATTATATCATTTGTACATCATCAAATTCATCATCAATGTCTCATTTAATCATCACCAACACATCAATAATCATTTCAACATTATCAATGACATTCATCCACAATCCATATTACCACGAGACTGGTATTTTAGGAATATTCTAAATTAAAGAGGAGGACTATATTATAGAAAACAAACTCTTATGCCCATTTAAAAATTTAATAAAGAATTAAATAGGAAAACATTATAAAATTTTGAGCAGAGTCTCCTCTGTAATTAAGACTTTTCCCAAAAATCCAATCATTACAACAACAATATCATTTACAGTTATATCCATCAACAAGCCAATTCATCGCATCCCATTGGTTAAAAACAGTTTTTCTTGAAAGTGAGCACACACAGGAACAAACACATATCATTCATAAATACATCGCATCCCATTAGTTAAAAACATAGTTTTTCTTGAAAACCAGCACATAGCAGGGACAGACAGTTATCTTCATAGTTGGACTCCCTGGCCCCCAACTATGGTATCTAAACTATCGCCAAAATAATAAACTCCCCTTACCTATCTATATTTCTCTGTTAGCTCCTTGAAACGTCATTTTGGGATCTCTCAAGTTCATGTGCTTTGGCCCAAACGCAGAGCTCTATATACCAAATTGAAGATAATTTAGTATAGATTTCCAATATAAGATCAATATTAACATTTGTGGTCAAATACCCACGCAAATTCAAAAAGGGGCTAAAAGGGTGTTTTGAGAGTCTACATCAAAAGACATCATTTTGAAATTCCGATCACACCAATGTGACCAGGGTTCAACAAGGATCACAGAAATGACATCAGTTTCATAAAAAAGATACTTTTACAACATCTCATTTTCAAAGGGTTTTCAAAGGAAGTATAGAAACAGCCAATAACAGTACCCGAATCACAAGAGATATCAAGAGAGGCTTAAACTAGCTAGAAGAAGACAAAAGAAACTAAGATTACCTCAAGGAAACCAAGAAAAGAGGATTGGGAGCTCCGTTCTCTATCAAAACTTCGAGAAAAGTTTTGAAGGTTCCGTTCCGATTAAAAGGTTCTTCACCGTGCCAGGATCTCATGGCAAGCAACAGCGGTCCGTGGTGGTCTCCGGTGGCTGTGGGTGGTGGAGGATGATGGAGGGAGGTTGGGGAAGCTTTGGGAGGATCAAAATCCTATATTTTCGTTACTTGGAAGCTTAAAAACGTATTCAGCACTGTCTCCACTCACCCAGGCGACCAAAAAATGTCTGCAAAACTCGCATGTGCGAGCTGACCCAATTCTAGAATTTTCTGCTTTAGTGAAAAATTAATGTCTCATGTTCCAGACATTATTTTAACAATCTCAACAGTCAAAAGTTACATATATGGGTTTGTAACTCATCTTCAAACATTGAAGACGATCCAACGGCTATCTAATCTAGAATGGTGATTTTACTAAAATAGGTTTTCGGGTCAAACTTAGAATCATGCAAATACAACGCATCTCAAACAAACTCCACATAACTTGACGTCTACACCAAGCAATGGCTCATGGATAATTCACATAACATTTAAACTAATCCTAATTAATTAAGTAATCAAATAATACAAGGAATACATGTTGCACATGCTTTGATTGAGATGATTTAGGCCTTCTTTCTTTTAGCCACTAGCCAAATAAACCTATCCTTGTGTTAATATCCATTGTCACCCTTTTTGAGCCTTTAACCTTTTCTTTCTTGTATAGCTCATTGAAAACTTAAAAATGGAAAACCATGTTATCCTAGCTTTAGGGAGAAAAGGGGCTTTGGAATTGTTTTAGGAGTGGGTTTCAAGCAAGTGTGGGGTATTTTTATTTTGATTTGGAAGAAAAGAAAAAAATGAGAAAAAAGAAGAAAAGAAAGAGTTTAAAAAGCAAAAGTTCAAAGAAAGAAAGAAAAAAAATGTGTATTAACAAAGAAAAAAATTGCAATAAAAGTTGTTGTGGTTCATTTTCATCCTTGCAAATTCTTTGTTTTTACCCCTCTTTTTACTTGTTGGTTTATTCCCCATTGCCCCTCTTTTTTCTTAGTTTTAGCCTATATATCCTTTTCTTATCCACCCTTTACCTAAGCTATACTTTACAAGCCAATAAAGTCCTTTTGATCTTTTGAAGCATGTGTATTTCAAGTTGAATGAATTAGAGTCTTGTCAATATTTAGATGTGCTAGTTACATGTGGTGTTTGAATGTAATCACAAACCATACAACTTGGATGAGGTTGAGTGTTGTTCTTTTAGAGATTTCTATCACCTTGGTGCACCTTGTGACCATGTTTTCATGGATTGTTTGTTACCTTGATATCATTTTTCCATCTTTCATCTTTCTCACTTTTGTGCATTGTTACGATCCATTGAAAAATTTATGTGACTTGTTCATACCTTTCTTTTAGTTTTTGGTTTACTTTAGTTTGAATTTTTCTTTTAGTTTTGTCCAGGATTGCAAATGTTTAAGTGTGGGGTATTTTGATTAGGTGTTTTTAGTTAAATACTTCTCTATTATTCTTAGCTTATTTGACTTCTCTTGGAATTCTATTTTCTCATTCTAATTCAGTTTTTGTCTTAGGCAAGCAAGTGGGCTTAATTGCTAATTGTTGATTATTTTTGGATTTTATGCTCATTTGACCTATCTTCATTGTTCTTGACTGTTCTTCATTTTCTTCTTAATTTTTGTTTTTGTTCTTCATTGCTCTTGCACTAATTTCGTGGGTCTTCTATTGATGATGATCATGGAAAGCTAAACAATCAATCAATCCAAATATCCAGTCCAAGCAAAAGGGAATTTGAGTTTTGGTTTAGTATTTCAAATTCTGTGTGAATGTTCACTTTCTTTTTCAATCATCTATTCAGTTTTCATGATTATGAATGTGTTTAGGATTGAAAACGGATTAGGTTATGGATTCATTTCCTAATTTTGAATTTTAATCACAGATTAGTTGAATGATATTTCAATTAGGTTGTGATTTCAATTAATTTAGGAGTTACTTCGATTGATCTGCTTCTAATAAATTGAATGAATTTTCATTACATAATCATTATCTAAGAACTATGTGAAAATACAATGAACACTTATGCAAATAACCAAGAGGGGGGTGAATTGGTTTTACCTCAGAGTTTTAAAATTTTCTTTCAAAATATATAACAGCGGAAGACTTTAAAAGGATCATATCAATCTAAAACCAACTACATAAACAATTTACTTCACCAATCAAATTACTCTTGTGTTGTGACCTAGTTTGTATGATAAGCAATTACTATACTTCAAGAGTTAAATGAAATACAAACTGAAATATAAAGAACAAAAGATTTATATTGGTTCACCTCTCAACCCTGGAGGTTACATCTAGTTTTCTTCCAACCAAATCCTGGTTAGAGTTCCACTATAATAAATATCTGTTGTTTACAAGCTTACAAATGATCTCTCTTACCCTACCTAGGTAAAATTCAAAATCTACTTCCTATAGACTTTTCAAAAGACCAAGAACCAGAGATCCCCTCTTTGTTCTTCCCTCTAGAAACCCTTTCTAGAAAAAGCTTTAAAGAATACAAATGTTATATGGAAGTACCACACAATTATACAACAGAAATTAATTAAAAATCAAGCTTAAGGTAAAAGAAAGATATCACCTTATAATCCTCAGCACTAACAATGATATGAATGATTCAATCAACCTGAGATTATATGTAGAAGATGACTACCAGTCTTTCTTGAATTCTTTCTTTAAGAACAAGCTTGAACATAACTTTGATCTTTGAGTTACAATACTAAGAACTCATGTATATCTCATTGACATTCAACAACTATGATTATCTCACTTAATTCTGACTTGGGTACTCTTGAGAATTGTAGAAAATGTTTCTCACTAAGTTTGCACGAGTTAGTAATTTCTTTTCTTTTTTTTTTCAAACAGACTCATCTTTTCTATTTATAAAAAACTGTTTTAACTAACCGTAATCGATCATTTCATCAATGTAATCGATTATTTTAACTATTGTAATCGATTATTTTATCCATTTAATCGATTAAAGTGTTCATCAGAAATCTGAAAATCTGTCACGAACAGAATAATCGATTAAATCATCGTGTAATCGATTAAGCCAGATGAACTAAGTTTTTCAATGCATACAAGTAATCGATTAAGTACCCATTTAATCGATTAACACAGACCATGCCTAAAACTTGACAATGCATATTTAATCGATTACGAATATCTGGTAATCGATTAAACCATATGAACATGCTGTGTAAAATTATGCAGAAGCTCTGGTAATCGATTATTTGGCAAGATAATCGATTATCACAGGAAGTTTCCAAATTTGTGTAGAGCTTATTTAATCGATTACGATCAAGTGATAATCGATTAAAATGTTCATAAGGCATTTTCCAGAAACCAACACATGCCTGTAATCAATTATTTTACCAAAGTAATCGATTAAAGTAGTGAGAAATTGTTTTATACAATTTCTAATAGCCTTTAGGAGTTACTACATGTTTAATTGTTACCATATGATTAATTCATATTAAATGAATGTATGAATGCATGAATTACCCTTAGACAATGAGGATTATAAAGCTTCATCTTAATAAACCAAGCTTAATAACAAATTACATATGCCATCTAATAAGATTGGGCATGTAAAATATCATAACTCATTTGCCTCTTCATCTTTGAATAATTTGCTTCAACTTCATGATTCTAACAATCTCCCCCTTTTTTATTTTGAGCATGCCAAATACTTTATTAATGAAACACACTCTTTGTCTTCCATGAAGAGATGTACAATCTGAAAATTTCTTAGTTTTTTTGCAAAGATCAAGCATCATTATATCTTGATTGATCATAAAGAAACATTCAAGCATTCATTCAAACATTCATTTAAACAAACTCCCATCATAGCAAATTTCAATTATCATCATTTTTAATTACTACTCCCCCTATTTGGCAAATCAAATTCAAAAAATGAAATTAAAGCATACCAAGGGAATAGAAAGGACTTCATTGATGATAAACAACTGAACAAATTACATTAATCATAAACAAACTGAAATTAAACTGAAGAACAAAAATTCAAAACATAACAAACATATAAACTAAGACTAGAACACAGAGATTAATCTAACCATGTTCTTCATTCTAGTCTTAAGCTCATCTAATGAAGAATTTACTTCATCTCTTTGTTCATGATGTAGAGAGAATAAAGCATCCATCTTCTGTATCATCAAGGATTCACATTCAAAGTATTGAGGCTGTGATGGTGCAACTTCTTCTTGTTCTTCTCCAACATCTCCAACTTGATTACCTTCATCATCACCCTCTTCACCTTCCTCTTCAGCCAAAGGAACAGGTTGACCTGCCATTTGCCAACCATATGGTGTCTTCACCATTCCAAGCTTGGTGAGATGCTTTTCCTTAATTTGGTTGTTGCTTGAGTTGGTGTGATCCATGACTTCATTGGATACATCCATTTGAAAATAGTCAATAAATCTGGAGACTAAAACAGCATAAGGAAAAGGGTAGTTTACCAATCTTTTGGCTTTCTGCATGATCTCTTGGAGAATATGGATCCAATTTAGCTTGATCCCATTCTTTAACCCATACAAAATCTGGAGATCATCATCAGTGGCTTGTGCTTGGTTGGTGGATCTTGGAGTGAGGATATAAGTGATGATGTAGTGTAGGAGCATATCCTTATGTGTCATAGGCCCAATACTTAGTCCTAGCCTCAGATTTATGTGAGGGTCAATAAGCATACCTCTATAAGTCTCCATTTTGTTGTAGCCCTCAGCTTCTTCATCAAACCTCCTTTCTCCATCAAAGGAGATCCCAACTACTTCATTCAAAATTTCTGGAGTAATCTCCATAGCTACTCTATTAACTTGAGTAAGAATTGTTCCATGCATGGATATTTTGGAACAAGTATAGAAGACTTTTACCAAGTCAGGGTAAAAAGTCCCTTGCATCTCAACAAATTTAGTTAGACCTTGCTGTCTTAACATATGGGGGAATTGAAAATCTTGTTCAGTAAACCAATCAAGGTTCAGGAACTTTGGGGGGCAAAGAAGCTTAGTAGCATTGAACTATAGATAGTTCATTTTGTCAGCATCTTTGGTGAACCAATGGTCAAGTCTACTAACAGCAGGGTTAGAGGTTTGAGCTTGAGCTTTTCTTTTTGAGGTTTTGGCTCTTTTGGAAGAAGACATGATGAGCACGAATTTGAGAGATAAGCAGGAAGGTTCAATGTAAGAGTATAGAGACAGAGAATAGAAGAGAGAAAGGCTTGAAGATGTGAATGTTCAAGTCTCAAAAACCTCTCTTTATAGACAATTTGATCAATGAGTAGTTGTGAATTCGAAGAATATAGTTGTTGCGAGCCTTAAAGCACTACCATTAAGGCTTAGATTCTATCAAATCGTGATTTATAGCAGTTGGGCAGTTTCAAAACTATTAAATTTTTGAAGTTACCACTCAAATAATCAATTATTTTGATATGTAATCGATTATTTCATTCAAAAATTCAATTATGAGAAATGACATAATCGATTAAAATACAGGGTTAATCGATTAATGCAGCACAAATGGTTTATGGAAGAAGAAGTGTAATCGATTAGAATTTGAGATAATCGATTAAAGCAGAGTGAAATAGATTTCTCAGACATACATGATACAAATAATCGATTAATTCGATGAAGTAATCGATTATTCCAGACAGGTTTAAAATGTAAAAACAATCTGAGACTCATGTAATCTACTAATTCGTTGATGTAATCGATTATTCCAGAGAGAACTTGATTTTTCTGAAACTCGAGTAATAGAATAATCGATTATTTCAACGGTTTAATCGATTACAAACAACTTTGATTCATTTATTGAAGCATCAGGTGAGCAAATAATCAATTAAGCTTTTGTGGTAATCGATTATATCAGCCAAAAAGCCAAATTTAACAGCAACTAGCATGTATTCAACTACCAATAGAGTTAATTTATTTCGTGCAATAATTGAGTCATTCATATACAGAGTAAATAGCACAGGAATGTCAATCAACATATACTATATTCATCTAATATACCAAGCATGTTTTTAGAGTAAAAACCTATCTCTATCTAAGGGTTTGGTAAATATATCAGCCAATTGTTTGTTACTTTCAACAAATTCAATTTTAATATTACCTTTTTGCACATGGTCTCTGATGAAATGATGTCTGATTTATATGTGTTTTGTTCTGGAATGCATGATTGGATTCTTGGAGATATTTATAGCACTTGTATTATCACATAAGAGTGGAATGTGTTGAAGTTCCACACCAAAATCTTGGAGTTGTTGCTTCAACCATAAGCTTTGAATGCAGCAACTTCCATTGATATGTACTCAGCTTCAGCTGTTGACAAGGCTACACATGATTGCTTTTTGCAATGCCAAGAGATTAAAGAGCTTCCTAATAGATGACATGTACCACTTGTGCTCTTTCTATCCAATTTGCATCCTGCAAAATCAGAGTCAGAGAATCCTATTAAGCTGATAGTTGTACCTTTTGGATACCAAAGTCCCACTTTTGGTGTAGACTTTAGATACTTTAAGATTCTTTTTACTGCAGTTAGATGAGACTCTTTAGGATTGGTTTGATATCTAGCACATAAGCAAACACTTAACATAATGTCAGGTCTACTTGCTGTAAGATAAAGCAATGATCCTATCATTCCTCTATATCTTGACTCATCAACTCTTTTCCCTTTTTCATCTGAATCTGGATAGGTAAAAGTTGCCATTGGTGTTGTTGCAGCTTTGCAATTCTCCATGTCAAACTTCTTTAACATTTCCATGCAATATTTTGATTGGCAAAGGAAAGTTCCATTCTTCATTTGCTTAACTTTTAGTCCTAGGAAGAATGTGAGCTCTCCCATCATTGACATTTCAAACTCTTTTTGCATGCTAGCTGAAAATTCTTTACACAAAGAGTGATTAGTGGAACCAAAAATAATATCATCAACATAAATTTGTACTAAGAGTATATCTTTGTCTCTTCTTTTGATGAACAAGGTTTTATCCACTTCTTCTCTTGTGAATGATTGATCAAGCAAGAACTTGCTTAATCTCTCATACCAAGATCTTGGAGCTTGTTTCAAACCATATAAAACTTTCCTTAATCTGTAAACATGATTAGGATATTGATGATCGGTAAAACCAGGTGGCTGATCAACATATACCTCTTCATCAATATAACCATCAAGGAACTCACTTTTCAAATCCATTTGAAACAATCTGAAATTTAACATACATGCATATGCAAGAAGTAACCTTATGACCTCTAATCTAGCAACTGGAGCATAAGTTTCATCATAATCAATGCCTTCTTCTTTGTTGTAACCTTTTGCAACCAATCTAGTTTTGTTTCTAATTATGATGCCACTTTCATCCAGCTTGTTTCTAAAAACCCACTTAGTTCCAATAGGTGTGTGAGTGGCAGGTCTAGGGAGAAGTTCCCAAACATTATTCCTTTTAAATTGATTTAACTCATCATGCATAGCAATCAACCAATGTTCATCTAGTAAGGCTTGTTCAATATTATTTGGTTCAATTTGAGATACAAAAGCCATAGTACAAACATTTTCTTCTTCATTTTCGTTTCTGTTCTTCATTGCTCTTGCACTAATTTCGTGGGTCTTCTATTGATGATGATCATGGAGGCTAAACAATCAATCAATCCAAAGATCCAGTCCAAGCAAAAGGGAATTTGAGTTATGGTTTAGTATTTCAAATTTTGTGTGAATGTTCACTTTCTTCTTCAATCATCTATTCAGTTTTCATGATTATGAATGTGTTTAGGATTGAAAACGGATTAAGTTATGGATTCATTTCCTAATTTCGAATTTTAATCACAGATTAGTTGAATGATATTTCAATTAGGTTGTGATTTCAATTAATTTAGGAGTTACTTCGATTGAACTACTTCTAATAAATTGAATGAATTTTCATTACAGAATCATTATCTAAGAACTATGATAATTACCATTGCTTGGTTTGGTGAATTGGATTGATGCTCTTTATTCTGTTTTACATTACCTCATATCAATTCGCATTAGTTTATATGTTTTTCTGCAATTATTATTAAACGCATGCAAACTGTTTGACAAAAAACTCCCAATTGTTTATTAGTGAATTGAAGTTGGAACCATATTGATAGTGTCTCTGAGTCGACCTAGGTTAATCCTGTGCTATAGAATTAGCGTAGTTTAATTGTTTTGAAGCGATACGACATCGGGTTATCAAGGAGTGTAGGAAATAATTGCCTAAAAGTTAAACCGTTCAAAAAGCTTCAGATTTTATATATAGGTTCTTCTTTTTGCAACCTATTTTTTCTAACTACACTCTCCTGCATTTTTTTTGTCAAATTTTATTTCAGTGCCCTTTATACATATGTTTAGTACTACCATTCTAGAAATTAGATTTTGAAATTTACATACTTTTAAAAATTAATTAAAAAATGTGATAACAGTCCTGAAAATATAAAATTTGACTTTCAAAATTTAGGTTGTGTTTACTTATTTTTATTTCCTATTATAATTTTTTGTTTCACTACTAAATTATTAACCTATCACCTTGTTTCCAATTTATTTCTTGTTTTTCAAAGATTTATATAGGAAGTATATTGGAAACAAGGTGTTAATTTTTAAATTAAAAAGCAAAAACATAAAATAAAAACACAAGTAAACACCCCCTTAGATTTCAAAAGTCATTTTTATACATTTTGAAAAATACGTTTTTGGAATGTAGTCAAGGAACACACTTTCAAGAGTTGTGCAATAATTGTTAAAACGAGTTAAAGCCTAAGGAGCTATTGATGTACATCATTGAAAGTCAAGAAGATAAACTACAATAACAAATGGATCGGCATTCATTTGTGAATGCTAAGAGATAGAACACAAACTTGTTGGAACTAAAGATATACGAAGCGTTTGGCCCCAAAAAATGTTTTGATGATAACAAAGAGGATTAAATTTTGAAAAGAAACTAATGTTTGTTACTTGTGCAAAATTTGAATTTTTTTGGACTCTTAAGCATCCACACAACATAAAATATAGCTTTGTGGTTACTTGGATCTATTTGTGTATATGTATGAAAGCATCCAATATCTGTTAACAAAGTCGTTAAGATCTTTGTTCATTCACTCTTTGTTAAACGTGTCCATCCTTTTTGACTTTTTAAAGACTATGGCTTATTTGAGAAAACTAAATATGCAAAGGGGTTTGTATGAAACTATTTACCAAGTATAGGCGATTTTAGCCATGAATGGCGCCTCCTATTTTTTTATTTGTCTACTTGCTGGAGGCACTACATTTAGGGGTGGGTATATGGACTAACCAGACCCGTTTACCAATCTTTCAAGCTCGTACTTTAGACAGGCCGAATAAACCCAGCCCATTAAATAAATGGGCTTTATTTTTAGGTGCATATCCAGTCCATCAAAGTCCGCGAATAACACACTGGTCCGCGGGCATGCATTGTAATATGAAAAAAAAACTTTTATTTAAAAGAAACACAAATTCTATCAAATTAGAATAATTTTTTTAGTTTCTTTAAGCTAAATTCTATATCAAACTAAAATATACAAGTTACCAAGTACCAAAATTTGTAACTAAAAATCTAAATAAACCAAGATTTATAACATTAAAATTCAAACCTTCTAAATTAAAGATCAAGGTCTTAACATAACAATACTAGCACATCTTAACAAAAGAATAAAAGTCTTAATTTTATAACAATAGTCCAAAATCCAAAATACACATGAAAAACAAATATCAAAGTTTCAATGTCTTAACAATTTAAAAGACCAAATACACACAACCAAATATGAAAGTGCTAGTGTCTTAAAAACAAACATAAACACATAGTTAAGTTCAAATACACCAAACACATATAATAAAGATTCAAGGATCTCAAGCAACATTTGACGAAACGTTTAATGTAGCTTGATCATCCTTCTTTATCTTCAAATTTCCATTTTTTCCTATAACTCATCACAACATTCAAGTAAAAAGTAAGATAATTAAAAATAAATAAATAAAAATAATTTATTACAACATCTAGAAAAATAAGATATTACCTTGCACATCAAATTCTAATCTCCAATTTTTAATATATATCAAAGCTTGCACATATTAAGGATGAAGTTTAGTACGATATTTATTGAGCATCCTAGAACCAATACTAAATGCCGATTTAGAAGCCACATTTGTAATTTGAATTCTTAAAATGTCACAAGCCAACAATCAAAGTTCTGGAAATCTAGTTTTATTCTCCTTCCAATATTGCAAAAGATCTAAATATGGATGATATTGAGAAGAAAACTTTTGGTCGTCCAAATATGGGCCCAATTGAGACTTACTCATATTTGACAAAGTTTCATTCCCATATTGTATAAACTCCTGCATTATTTAAAAAAATAGTAAGTAAAGGTAAATAAAAAGAGTCAAAGTAAATAAAATAAAATAGTAAAGAAAACATTAACTTACATTCTTTATAAGCCATTCTGGTGTTGATGAGTTTCCACTAGCAAGCTATTAGATGAAGTCCCTTGATATAAACTTTGACTTTGAGCAACATTGCAAGTTGTTTCGTTTGAATACAACTTAGCATACTCATTATATAGGCAATAAAGCTTGTGCTTCACAACTTTCAACTTTGCTTGGAGAACCATTGAATCAAGACCTTGAATAATAGAACTTCAAAAATTCCTTCTTGAAACGAGGATCTAGAATGCACCCAAAGGAAAGCACAAAGTTATATTCACCCCAATATTTATCAAATTTCTCTTTCATTTCAAATGCCATGTTTCTAACTGTCTCATCTTCATTACTCGCATTTTTAATCAACAAGCATTCAATTTTCATACTTGCATGAAATATAAATTAGATGTGGGATAAGAAGAACCAGATATTGACTCAGTGATTTGAAAAAATGGATGCAAAAATTCACACATCTTTTCTCCAATATCTTAATCTTCATTAGTAGGACAATGTACATAGCCTCTATCTTGAAATTCAAGACTACTAAAAGCACGTCTGTACAAAAGTGCACTCTTAAACATCAAAAAGGTGGAATTCCACCTAGTAACAACATCTATACGCAAACCCATCTTGGTATTAATACCACTAACTTTAGCAAACAAGCTCTGAAAGCCCTCATTCCTCCTTCCAACCCCTTAACATACTTAATACTTTCTCTAATTTTATGAATAGCAAAGTCAACAACTTTTATCCCTTTTAGCAAAGTCAACAACATCAGATATGCAAATAATCACCACCAGATATTAAACCATCATTTTACAAAATAAGTATTTCCTTCAAATAGGCTTTCATTTTATTATTATAAAATGCATTATCCAAAGTCATTGAACATGTTTTTCGTTCAATCCTCCAATCTTCCATTATGACCAAACACAAGTTTCCCCATTTCAGAATCTGCAATTGAATGTGGCTTCTGCTCATATCTTTTCATGTGGCGAATTAAAGTTGAGGTTCCACTGTCAGTCCCACCACCTACAAGGTCTTTCATACAATACTTGCATTTGACCCTCAACTTCCTATTAGGATGTTTAACAGGTTTGTCAAAATACTTCCACACAGAAGATGAAAGATTCCTACAACTCTTAGTTGTCCTTTCAGACTCATTAAGTTCATCTTCTTCAACTTCATTAGCTAGAGTATTATTTTCATCTACTTCGACATCAACCTCATCATTTTCATCTAACAAATTCTCAAAAGAGTCCATAATTAAAGTTGAAATATTTAAACAAAAGATTTCCTATTAGGCATTTAGGCTATTACAATCTGAGTTAAAAAAATTAAGCACATTTATAGAACAAAAACCCTGAAATCGTCACAATAAGAACGACAAAAAAGGAAAAAAAAACACAAACAAAACATCCACAAAATCAACCAACAGAACAACCGCAAAGGAAAGAAATCTCACAAAGTGATTTCAACATACAAGCAAAATGTCCCTAAAGAAAGGTATACAATTTAGTGAATTTATCTCTCATGAACACAAATAGTAAAGCAAAACAACAACTTCAAGAGTCTCTCCATAAGAACAAAATACATAAACTTTGACAAGTAAAGTCGTGAGGAAGGAGGAGTAGTCATGTAGATGGGTGGCTCACGACTGAGCAAAGAGATGTAGGTGGTGTTTCGCGAACAAACAAAGGTGGCTTGCTACTAAGGAATGAGGCTTGTGGGCCAGGGTAAGGTCGCAGATGGGTGGCTTATGATTGTGCAAGGAGGCATGGGTGATGGCTCAAAAATCGGCGAAGGTGGCTCACGGATGAGGAAGGAGACATGTGAGTGGCAATAGAGGAAGGAAGCTCGCGAGTGGGTGGCTTGGGGTCGGTGTGAAGTCATGGGTGGGTGGCTCACGTGTATGTGTGAGAAATGAGGTTGGAGGCACAGGTGGAGGTGGCTAAGAAGAAGGTATGGGTGGGGCTGGTTGACTGTTGAAGGAGAATAAACAAGATGAGGTGTGGGTTAAGACTTGGGTTTTTTTTAGAGTAACTGAAGAGCTCCCTTTCCCTCCCTTAAAACACACATCATCACTAGGTTCGCAAACTAAGCATGTGAACCCACATATTATGTCCAAGGGTTTCATTGACTAGGCCTAAATTCTCCTATGGTCATGCAGATTTTTTAAAAATAGGCCCGCTATTTGCCCAATCTGCAAGCTTAATGAACCAGTCTGTGGACGCAGGCCCGTATACCCACCCCTTGGGGTAACCTATTCAAATGAAATGTTAGCAAAGGAGGCACCACCTTGGGCGGCTCCATTTACATAAGAGTATTTAGCATTGGCATAACAGACTCTAACAAAGAAACGCAAACGCTAAGTGATTTAATTGTTAAAAAATTAAATATATTAACAAATACAATAAGATAAAGTTTAATCTTAATATAGTTACTTTCCCTATTGAAGTTTCGAAGTGTAAAGGAGAACATGGTTTCATTTGGCTCACTAAGCTTTTCAATGAGATTTTAAGATTAAGAAGATGTTAGATGAGTAGAGGAAGAGTAATTTGGTCCCAATTTTTAAGAACAACAGAGATATCCAAAATTGTGCTAACTACGGAGGTATAAGACTTATGAGTCACACTATGAAGCTAAGAGAAAAGGTGATTGGGCATATATTAAGAGTAGAAACAATGATTACTGATAATTAATTTGGTTTTATGATGAGGACCAAGAATTGAGAGGCCTCATGACAAGGGCAAAATCAAAGGAGACACAAGAAGCATTGGGTCATGAAGTGAACTACTTCCTTTCTCAAGCATTGGGCCAACATATCAACCTTGCCTTGAGTCCAAAGACCAACTTGGAAGAAAAGCTCAGTTTGCTCCAATTGATTTAAATGAGTGAAGAACCAAAGATTAATGAGTCAAGAAATATTGCTCCAATGTTTTGAGCATAACTTGAGTTCTAGATGTCCATTTTAGGCATTCTTTGATGCGTTCAAAAGCTCTGAATATTTCTTACAAGTCATATTTCTAGTCTTAAGTCTTAATTCTACATCTATGATGATGAAAATTGGACAGGAAGTTCAGCTCGAAGTTATAGACGAAAATTACTTTTTGTTTACACTTTTTTAGTGTAATTTTGAATTAGGAATATGTGGCTGAAGTCCCACATTGGAAAGAAAGAGGAGAGAGACACCACTTGTTGGCTATAGATAGCCATTCATTTGTCTTATCTACTTACCTTGGAATTGAATAAAAACTTTGCACTTTTCAAAGTGTGTGAGAGGAAGTTCCTCTTCGGTTCTTAATTGGACCAAACATTGGTTCTTATCAAAGGTCTCTATAATCTTTGTAGCAAATTCCCACGAGACTTATCACTCTTTATAAGGTTTGACGTCTTCTTCCATTTCTTGTCTTTTCTGTCATTTTCTATTTTTAATTTTTTAACATTTTGTTTGTGATAAATTCGTTATTTTTGCGCTACACTTTTCTTCATACTATCTTTATCTTTGTTTCACTTCGTCAAACACTTGGCGTACACCTTTTTCTTTCAAGAGCATATTTCCTTTATTATAACAGGAAGCCTTTTCGAGGAGGATCCGTAAAACAATGAACCCCCGTATTGGTTCATATCATGTGGTATCTTGAGCCGGTATCCTAGAATTGACCAATTTCTTGTGTTTGTGTGTACTATTCTTTAATTCCTGCCTTTTTTTTTCTGTCTTTTGTTTTTATTCTTTATTATTCCGTTCTTTTATTTCTCGTTCTTTATCATTCCGTTCTTTTATTTCTCATTCTTTATTATTTTCTTTATCTTTTGTGCAATTTACAGCTTCATTATATTCTACACATATTATTGTTGTAACGACGTTATTATGTGCACGTTGTTCTAAATTGAACCATTACTGTTCACAATTGGGCATCAATTGAAAATCATCTATGTTATTGTGAAAGCAGAAAATGGGTAACGAATTAAAAAAAAAAAACAGAAGCCCAATAGTGCTTCTTTCAAGCTGCTTGTTTTAAAAAAATTGTTTATTTGTGGTATATAACGTTATTCTTTTTTGCGCAATTGATTTTTTTTTTCTCTCTTCCTAGCTCCGTATTGTCTTTGTTTGGCCTTCTTATTGTGTTTTTCTTTGTTACCTTTCTAGTTTGTCTTTTAAAATTCCTTTCGATTGTTGTCTTTAAAATTCCTTGATTATTGTCTTTGTGATTTTCCTTGCGTTCAACAAATCCAGTGAGCAACTCTTGTGAGGATCGCTACAATTTTTTTAAAAAACAAACTTTTGATTTTTAAACGTGATTGATCTTGTTAAGAACCTAAATAGAACTTTGAGTGGTAAAAGGCAAAAGCATATACATTAAAATGAAAAGCCATTTTCTGAGTGAAAACACGAGTTGTCATTTTTTGAGTGAAACACGTGAATAGAGTGGTGAGGTCCTGTTCATATTTTCCTCATACTACTATATGATGGTTAGTGGTTCTAGTACCCCTCCTACCCCTAGAGCTGATGCAATGCAAGCTCGTCTAGACGAGTTGACCAATCAATTTACTCAAATGTTAGAGTACAATCGGAGGATGGAGGAAAGAATCACTACAACAAAAAGGCCTATTTCCGATGACATATTTCCGAAGCATGAATATTCCGTGGGTAACTGATTTTTTCTTATATTAATTAATTACTTTATTTGTGGAAACCAAATAGTAAAGCACAACAGCCCCCTCCTCATCTTCTTCTCACTCCATGACCCAACCCCAATCCTAATCAACCCCCCTTACCCGCTACGGCTCGGCTCCTGGGTCTCTTCGTCTTCTTCACATTTCTTCACTTTCGTGCTTCGTTCTTCTTCCTCCCTCCGTCTCGGCGTTGCTGGTGAGGCTAGTCTGCATTACTCGTTGCTACGGCATCACTCCTTGGTCCATCGGCGGCGTCGCTCCTTAGCCCTTACTCGTTCCATCGTTCATGAGTTGGTAGTGTACTGACTGTACTCTGCTCTGAGGTTATACTCAAACCCTTCTTCTTGTTCAACCCTTATTTGGCTTTTCTCTCTCTGTTTTCTGCCATTATTTTCCTTTCCTTGCAGGTACCATTGATAAATTGGTTGGCTCTAGAGCTATCAACAAAACCTTGACAATTGTGGAGTTGATCAAGGTATGTTTGCTTCTGCGATTAGCTTGGCTGACCACTATCTTAGTATTTTTGTTTTATTTGATGAGGATTTATTTTAATGTTTACTTCTTGGGGTTAATGCAGAGGAGAATTGTGGGCCTCCACCAGAATATAGCAATTGGATCCACTGATACTTGGGAGCCCCTAGAGGAAGGCCTCCTTCCGTAAGTGCAGTCTCTGATTAATAGTATCTTAAATCTAAATGGTTCAAGTGTTAAACATACCATCCAATCAGGTGGATGCTAGCTTGCTTAATCCTTACACTCTATTTTTATCCTTGTTCATCTGTTAGTTTGGAGACGACAAGACATGTGTCAATGATAACAATAACTCTTTCAAAGAATGAACTGGATACATCATCTGTGGGGTAAGTTGGCTTTCAATCTTTCTTGCTAAGGCCATCACACAAATTATTAATAAATTCGTACTCACAAGATGGAGTTAGGGTACCCAGTTTTGTTTCAGACATATGCAGTATGCAGAGAGGTTTCAGCTTTGAAAATAAATATTCAAACCCCTGCTTTCAGTTCACCAAAATAATTCTTATATTATGTGTACTTGGATTACCTATTTTAGTATTGAGAACCATGGGAAGGCAGAGATGTTGTTGGTGAAGGTTTTGTTTGAATTGGATGGAATATTGAAGCACAGTGCACAAATCTAGAATTATCCAAATGAGGCTTTGCATTTGCAATTGGAGAGGAGATTGGTATTAAATTTATGTTGCTAAAGTTTTAGATATGAAAAATTTAAGAAGAAATAATAATAGATTTGGTGTGAATATCAATAGAGAAAATATTGTATCCTTCTAAATGTGATCTTCATGATTTCAGTTCCTTCACTAAGTGCTTTTTTGTCCATTAATAAAAAGGGATTCTGTGATAACAGCTTCTATTGAAACTATTTTCAGAAGCATTTTGAGTGAAACACAAACTTTTTTTGAAACCTTTTTTAACATAAACACATCTGTTAATTAAAAAATCAATTATTCTTCAAAATAAGCAGAAACAATTGGGCCCTAGAATTCCTCCTCTTATGGAAAGTATGCATTTGATATTATTTCACATTGGATAATGACATGAAAATCATATGATGCGATGGGAAGGTAAAATTCATTTCTCACCACCCTTGTTTTCTTCTAACTCATAGTTACAGATATATTGATTTGTTCCCTGATTCAATTCATGCTGTGGAAGCCTTTTGAAGCAGCCTAAAAGTAAAAGATAGTTATAGATTAACAGTGACTGACTGGAAGCTTAGTATAGTTATTTGCTAGCGTGGTTGCTGCTAATAGTTTTAAAAAAATAGTCTTACCAAACTAGCTTTCAGTTATTGGTTTCTAATTTCTATAACTTTTTTTTCTCTTTGTAAATAATTATAGTATTTATTGGAAAATGGTAGGTTAGTGTTCCATACAGCAGTTTGCTAACCATAGGGACGGTTAGATGTGGACATTGTGCCAATTTGCTATCAGTTAACATGGGAGTGTCACTTCAAGCATTTCGCCCTCAGGTGTATTTGTATATATTATTTCACACTCTAGCTTTTTGGTCAATACCCTCTTTCTGACACCATGTTCTATGGGCAACTATCAATGATATAATATAATTTCTTTAAAATATATTTTTGTGTGGTTTATATTTTTTAAAAAAGAAAAAGAAAAAAAAAAGCTTTAAGTTCCTTGAATGAATAACAACTGTGTGGTCTTTTTGTTAATTAATTTTTCTGTTTAATTAATTTGTTGCTGATTAAGTCACGGAAACAACATCTAAGCTTTAATTAATTTTTTTTCCAGAGTCGGTGTCCATCTGAGCTAACCAGTTTTATGGTGCCCAATTGGGGCATCTTGTTTTCCTCCATCCATCAATTTTAATGCCCCCCCCTCTAAGATGTTGACCTTACGTGACAAAAATTGACCCATCCTTAATTCATTGCTGCCATTGCCATGCCCATTTACTAGAACTTCTATATAAATATTATATCTTATAGTTATCCACGTGTAATTTCAGTTTACACTTACATATATATATATATATATATATATATATATATTCCACTTACCATTATATAACAGCTCATTAGGATAATTATAGGAATATGTTTGATAAACATGTAATGTGTTATCTAATATTTAAAGAATGAATAAAAAATAAAATTAATAAATATATTAAAATTTATGATATGATAAAAAAAAATATTAATAAAATATTTAAAATAAAAAATAATTTGTATGTTAATCATATGCTCTTAGGATTTACTCAAAGCCTGTGTAATAAGATGTGGTTTAGAGATATGATGGAAATAACATTCAATTTCTTATTTTCCTTTCCTTTGGCTTCAATGCTAATGTATGTTATTCAATTTCTTTGGGACTCACAACAGGACAAAAGTATTCAGGAAAATATACAAGGATTTGTTAAAGGTAGTTCTTCCAAAGAAGATGATATAATTTCAAGTCACGGTCCTTGTATATGTAGAGTTCCATAGCTTTTTGTAATAGCATAGACATTCTGTTATTGCTAAGCCATGCCAATAATTTATATTGTGGGCCCATTTACTTTATTTATGCATGGCTGTTGTCCGCTGGAGATGGGGATGGATGGGATTATCACACTGATTTTCTTTTTCCACTACAAATAATCACCTTAACTTATTTAATGAATAATATAATAATATAAAATAATCACCTTTACTTATTTCCTATACTAATTTATTTATGCATACTTGATAATAGAATTTATTCAAGATTTGTCAATGAGAAATCCATTTCTTTTCATTTATGTGGTTCCTTGAGTAATAAATATTCAAGTGCCAAAAAATTCCTTTTGACCAACACTATTATTAGCACTTGATGATCTTATGCAATATCTTTGATAGTCAACTACTTGAAAATTTCACTTGATCATTGGATCATAGAGGGTCTGAATATATGGGAGGAGCTAGTCTTATGTCTTGATGATTAATTAATTTGTTTTGGGAAGTCGACCGTCCAATTCTGAATAGAAATTAATTCTTATGTTTTGTTTTTTGCAGTCTGGTAATCAATCTGGGATGCCTCCAAATGCACATGTGAGACCAAAAAACATAGAAGCCTGGTGAGCAAAAAGAGCTTCTTGTATACTTATTTATTTATTAATCTAAGGCCCATTTACCTCCAGTTTTGTTATTACATTTTATCCATCTTATTTTGTTTGAATTTATAGTTTGGGAAAAATGAGTTCATCTTAGTCTTGTGTTCATGAATTGAAGTGTATCTGAATATCTTAAAATCTTTAACTATTTTTATTGTCTGATTAATGATAAGGAAATGGAGGCTAGAGTCGTCCATTGTTTGGCCTTCAGTTTAATGCATGTTATGATGATATCAAGATTGTGAAATGAGGACTTCTTTATTTGATTTGATCATGACAACTCTTATTATCAAACCTGGTGACATGAATAACGTTTAATTTTTTTATGTTTTTTTCAATCGATTTGACATTTTTTAATTTAATAATATGTTAAATGATACTATTTATTTTTGAAACTTGAGTTATAATATTTCAATCATGTGAACTTACAGTTTGATGTGCTCACCAATTCATAAATTGTTATGTTCATAAAATTAAATTTGAGTATAGAATTGAAGGTGATGACTTTCTTGATATAAAAATTTTATTATGTTTTTTGAACATATTATTATAGTTATGATATACTTATATATCAATGAGTATAAGCTTATGCTCCCAGCTATGCTTTCTTTAAATTATTTATCCATGTTAATAGCATGGTTGTATTGGTTGTTTTATGTTGCAGTATGCATATTGAATTATTCATATGCAACCTATTGGAATTCCTAAATAAGTAACTTATGTTGTTCCATATAAATGTATCATGGTATCCCTTCATATTATTGTTATGCTTACACCATTTTTGGTTAAATGTATGCAGGGTATCCCTTTATATACTCCTTGCCTACTTTCAATACACTTAAGAGGTATTTAATTTTTAAGTATTTAAATTATTGAAGAAAAATATCAGTTTTGTTCTTTTTTAGATTTTGCCATTTTTATAGGATCTATTTGCTGCCATCACTGTTCTTTGAGTTGATGCTGCTATGTGGCAGCAAAGGATTCATGGTTTTTCTTACATTCAACTGAATTCTAAAAAAAAATACTGATTAAAAATAATTATTACTAATATGTAGTAGTACCAGTTTAGTGAGCATATACTGTAAAGGTTTATTAGTAATTGTTTAAATTTTATGATACTACTAGTCAACCAGTCTTTTATTTTTGGACATGGAAATCAGGACATCATATCATGTTGATAGGAAAATTGTACACCATATATAACAGCATATGTTTTTTGGGGCCATTGATATTTCTATGCTAATCCTCAA
This sequence comes from Glycine tomentella, assembly GCA_007407185.1. Taxonomy (NCBI): domain Eukaryota; kingdom Viridiplantae; phylum Streptophyta; class Magnoliopsida; order Fabales; family Fabaceae; genus Glycine; species Glycine tomentella. Next base: position 57,332 of record PYAF01005287.1, on the reverse strand, counting down.
TCCACTTTCTTTTCACATTCAAATTACAAATAATATCATTTTCTTCATGTGTATAAATATTTTAAATATTGAGGTTTGTTACACTAGTTATAAAGTGGTAGGAGTGGCAAAATAAATTAACTCGACTTTCTTTGAACTTGTAAACAAAATAGGTTGACTTGGGTTAGTTTAAAAATCTCAATTCAAATTTAGGTAAAAAAGTTTATTGTTTTTTCTATTGGGAACAGTGCTTTAATCCCTTAATAATTAGGTGAAGCTCATCATTGGGAGCCTATTCATAGATACCTTTTGCAATGTAACAATTATTATCTAATGCAGAAGCAAAATTGGGCTAATCAATGTCTTTTTGTTATGTGGCTTTTCTAAACCAAATCTTATAGCTGGTGTTGAAAATATAAAGCCTTGAATTTGCTTACATTGCTTACTCCTTGTTAAAATGTCATACATTTTAGAGTTATGTATGATGACAATCTAGCCTCTTTGGTTGAAAAAGCTGTTAGATCTAAATCCATCAAAGATGGCAAAGATAAACACCAATAAAGTAGGAACAAACAAGAGTATTATCATAGAATTGACATATAACTGGTATCTTTTTTCTATAAAAAAATTTGTGTATAGAAAAAATGTAGTTAAGAAAGAAATGTCCAATGACTTGAGTGTGATCACATAATGCGCTGTTTGATATTCTAAAGCAATTTAAAAAATGGATGAATAAAAACACAAACCATGTGACCTAACAAAATGTCCACTTCCTTGTCTGTTTGCCAGTGGTACTCTCACTGATTGAGATTGAAAAGAAAGAAACTTTGTCTCAATTTAACAAATTGTCCTTTCTTGCAGCAGGTTTCTAGCTTTGTGCCTCTACTACCTTTCCTGCTGTTAAGAGTTTGTTGTTTGGTCTCCCATTTTGATAAGATTGGACAAAAACTTGAGTTGTGGACTACTTCTTGCCTGTAAATTAATGTCTGAATTTTGATAAAACCGGCAAAATTGATGTATGTAATTTATGCTGTAATTTAAGATATCATTTTTGTGCTTTTAGTTAAAGGGCTTCACCATTTGGATTAGTAGTCTATATTAAAATATTCCATGTATGTTTTATTGCTACAGGCTCCTTGTTTGGAAGTATTGAGCCTGCTAAGTATGGTCTTCAAGTCAAACTGACGCAGGAGCTTGGTCTTCATTAAAAAATAGGTGAAATATGTGACAATTAGACTGTTTATTAGTGTTTTTTATTTGCTTGCATTGCAATTAAATAGTCACTTGTTTATTAGTGTTTCATTGTGAATGGATTGCATTGGAATTAAATAGTCACTTGTTTATTAGTGTTTTTCTGATTAATTGGTTTTTAGGACGTGTATCAGACTTTCAGATCTGATCTTTTGCCTTTCTCATGCTAAAATCCAGGGTCCTATCATTTTTAATGAATTCACTCTTATAAAAATAAGTAACAAGGCATGCAATGAATGAATGAGTGAATGATAAAGTGGAAGTTGTTGTTTGATGCAAGAGGAACAATAATTATAAAGTAATTGTAATCACCTTTGCCTTTCACACTAATAGATATGTTGCCTTTCACACTCTTCCTTGCTTCTAAATTTTAGCAGTGATAAAGAGCCATAATTATCACTTTTTCTATTTTGAATTCACTGTCTATCCCTAGTGTTTTTCTTGCCCCTAAAAAGTTTTGTCAAATTTGGAAATTAAATAAGATTTTCTCCCTATTTTTCATCCTTATCATTTAACTTTAGTATTTGTAATACTAGATCTATACTGATAATAGAACTAGTGTGGGAAATTTGATGGTAATGATATTAACATATGTGTTTATTATTATGTTTATTTTTTCCGATGGTTTTGCTATTAACAATTTTTTAATGTGTATATTCCATAAAGAATTGGTATCCTAAACATTGTTAAATCATGCTTGGAATCTGGATTAGTGTGTAAGCATTGAATGATATCCGTGAATTTGATTTTTTTTTATTTTAAAAAAGACATTCTAAGACGGTTCTGCAAAACACCGTCTTAGAATCCTCAATTTTTTATTTTAAAAATGACATCCTAAGACGGTTATTTGAAAAACCGTCTTAGAAGGTGTCGACTTTCCACGACACCAGATTCTAAGACGGTTTTCGAACCGACGTAGAAAGCCCTTGTGGAGTAATACAATGTCCCATACTGTATTTCCGACGGATTTTTCGGTCGGAAATTTCCTACGAGTGTTTTAGTGACAGATTTTTGTCTATCGGAATTCCGTCGAAAATTATGTTTTTCCGATGGATTTTCTAGTTTAGCGACGGATTTTGTCCATCGGAAATAGCACTTTTTTTTGTAGTGGATGGATAGAAGAGAAAGGTGTAGGTCTAGAACCTTTACCAAAGGAGTGATAGTGGAGATAAAGAGAGAGAGATTCCTAGGAGGCGTGAGGATATGTGAAGGAATGAAAGGAGACATAGGGAAAATAATAGAGAAGAAAGACCTAGGAGGAGAAATGAAAGGGATGAAGGACTTGATGAGATTAAAATTAAAATACGTAAATTTCAAGGGAGAAATGACCTCGAGACTTATTTGGAGTGGGAGATGAAAATAGAACAATTTTTTTACTGCAATAACTATAGAGAAGACAAAAAGGTGAAATTGGCAGCCATAGAATTTACAGACTATGCTTTAATTTGGTGGGACCAACTACAAAAGGAAAGAAGGAGAATAGGAGATGAACCAGTGAATACTTGGAGGGAGATGAAAGCAATGGTGAGAAAAAGATATGTTCCTCCCCATTACCATAAGGAGCTTCACAAAAGCTCCAAAGGCTCACTAAGGGAGTTTAAGTATGGATGAGTATCATAAGGAGATGGAGGTTGCTATGGTACGAGCAAATTTTGTTGAAGAACCAGAAGCCATCATGATGCATTTCTTACATGGGCTCAATAGAGAGATACAAGATGTTGTGGAGCTACAACATTATGTCGAGTTTGGGGACTTAGTCCATCAATCGATCAAAGTTGAGCAACAACTGAAAATGAGGTATTCTAACCAAAAACCTTCTTCAAGCTTCAAGCATTCTTGTTGGAAAGATAGACAACCCAAAGAAGATCCACTCGCATGGGCCAAGGAAGGTAAAATCTATAAAAAATATAGTCCTTTGGTTTCTACTAATAATGCTTCTTCTTCTGTCACTCAAAAATCCAGGAACATTAAGTGTTTTAAGTGCTTGGGCAATGTGCACATCGCCTCACAATGCCCTAATAAGTGTGTCATGGTGTTAAGGGAAAATGGACACATTTTTAGTGATTCATGCCCCAAAAAAGAAATTACAAGTGAGGAGGAAGATGGTTGTGAGCTTATGCTCCGGAAGGTGACTTGTTAATGGTAAGGATTCTTGGGAAACCAGATTGTGGTTGATGACCAGATCCAAAGAGAAAACATCTTCCACACAAGATGTATCATTCAAGGGCAAGTGTGCTCCTTGATCATTGATGGGGGAAATTGCACCAACGTGGCAAGCACTCGCTTGGTGAGCAAACTTAATCTTAGTACCAAACCTCATCTGCGCCCATACAAACTCCAATGGCTAAGTGAGAATGGTGACTTAGTTGTTAATCAACAAGTGATGGTAAGTTTTTGCATTGGTAAGTACAAGGATGATGTTTTGCGTGATGTTGTGCCTGTGGAGGCTGGCCATATTTTGCTAGGAAGGCTTGGCAATTTGATAAGCATGTTATTGATGATGATTTTACTAACAAGTTTTCTTTTTCTCATGATTCTCAAAAAATAACACTTGTACCACTTTCTCCTGAAGAGGTGTACCAAGATTAAGTTGCTTTGAAAATAAAAAGAGAACAGGAAAAAAAGATTTCTAAAGCTAAATATGAAGAGCATGATAAAAACCAAACTCTTATGCTTGAAAGAAGGATAGAAAACTTATTTGCTAGGGAGAGTGATATCAAGACGACATGTTTGGCAAAACAAGAAATGTACATTTGCGTGTATAAGTACTTGTATTTGAATTCTAACTCTATCCTAGTGTTGTTGATTCTCTCTTGTAGGAATTTGGAAATGAGTTTCCAAAGAGTGTACCACCTGGTTTACCTCCTTTAAGGGGGATTGAACACCAAATGAATTTTGTGTCGGGGGCCTCTTTGCCTAGTAGACCTGCCTATCGGTCCAACCCTCAAGAGACACAAGAGATACAAAACAAGTTGAGGAGTTGCTGCAAAAAGGTTGGGTAAGAGAAAGTTTGAGTCCTTGTGTTGTCCCGATAATCCTTATTCCTAAAAAAGATGACACTTGGCGAATGTGTACGGATTGTAGAGCTATTAATAATATAACTGTTAAATATAGATACCCCATTTCCCGTTTGGATGATTTGCTTGATGAATTATATGGTGCATGTTATTTTTCTAAAGTTGATTTAAAAAGTGGGTACCATCAAATTTGCATAAGGGAAGGGGATGAGTGGAAAATAACTTTCGAAACAAAGTATGATTTGTATGAATGGTTGGTGGACTTACAAATGCTCCTAGTACTTTTATGAGACTCATGAATCATGTTTTAAGGAAGTTTTTGGGAAAGTTTGTGGTTGTGTACTTTGATGACATATTGATCTATTGCATGACATTAGAAGAGCATATTGAACATGTTAGGGCTGTTATGCATGTGCTTAGAAATGAAAAGTTGTATGCTAATCTAGAAAAATATGTTTTTTGTACTGATCGTGTAGTTTTCCTAGGCTTTGGAGTAAGTTCCAAAGGAGTCCAAGTGGATGAAGAAAAGATAAAAACTATTAGAGAGTAGCCTATCGCAAAATCTATGATGAAAATCCAAATTCGAGGACAAATTCTTTTAAAGGAGGGAAGCGTGATGAGGACCAAGAATTGAGAGGCCCCATGACAAGGGCAAGATCAAAGGAGACACAAGAAGCATTGGATCATGAAATGAACTACTTCCTTTCTCAAGCATTGGGCCAACATATCAACCTTGCCTGGAGTCGAAAGACCAACCTGGAAGAAGAGCTCAGTTTGCTCCAATTGATTCAAATGGGTGAAAAACCAAAGATCAATGAGTGAAGAGCCCATATTGCTCCAATGTTTTGAGCATAACTTGAGTTCTAGATGTCCATTTTAGGCATTCTTTGATGTGTTCAAAAGCTATGAATATTTCTTACAAGTCATATTTCTAGTCTTAAGTCTTAATTCTACATCTATGATGATGAGAATTGGACAGAAAGTTCAGCTCGAAGTTATGGACAAAAATTACTTTTTGTTTAGACTCTTTTAGTGTAATTTTGAATTAGGAATATATGGCTGAAGTCCCACATTGGAAAGAAAGAGGAGAGAGACACCACTTGTTGGCTATAGATAGTCATTCATTTGTCTTATGTACTCACCTTGGAATTCAATAAAAACTTTGCACTTTTCAAAGTGTGTGAGAGGAACTTCCTCTTGGGTTCTTAATTGGACCAATGGTTCTTATCAAAGGTTTCTATAATCTTTGTGGCGAATCCCTATGGGACCTATCACTCTTCATAAGGTGCGGCGTCTTCTTCCATTTCTTGTCTTTTTCGCCTTTTTATTTTTATTTTTATTTTTTAAACATTTTGTTTATTTTAAAATTCGTTATTTTTGCACTGCACTTTTCTTCATATTATCTTTATCTTTGTTTTGCTTCGTCAAACACTTGGCGTGCACCTTTTTCTTTCCGAGAGAATCTTTTCTTTTCAAGAACATCTTTCCTTTGTTATAACAAGAAGCCTTTTCAAGAATGATCCGTACAAAAATAATGATCATATCATTTTATGCCAGGGAGGTCTACAACAAAATCCATTTACCTTACCCTGATGTTGATGGAAAAGTACAAAAGTAAGGAAAGATAATTACATATGGTTTTTCTTGACTTGGACTAAGCTTATGACTGTGTCCCAAGAGATGTGTTATGGAAGACTTTAGAGAAAAAAGGCGTGCGTATGACTTATATTCGAGCTATACAAGACATGTACAGAGGGATAACTACTAGTGTAAGAACTCCTAGTATGAGAACTCCTAGATGTGAAACTAAGGACTTTCCTATTGGGATAGGATTACATCAAGGCTCAACTTTAAGTCCTTACATGTTTAACCTAGTCTTGGATGTGCTTATCAAGAACCTACAAAAGATCATCCCTAATTACATGCCTTTTGCAGATGATATGGTCTTCATTGAGAAATCAAGGGAAATAGTTAACAATAAGTTTGAACTTTGGAAACAAAGGGTTTCTGTTTAATTATGAGTAAGACAAAATACATACACTTCAATTTTAGCAAGAGACAAAAGGATTTTGGATTGAAAGTTAAATTGGGAGAAGATGTCATACCACATGTCTCTAAGTTTAGATATCTAGGATCAATCATAAAAGATTATGAAGAAATTAACGAGGATGTCACACATAGAATACAAGCGGGATGACTTAAATGGAGAAAAAGCATTGGGGGTTATTTGTGACCGCAAAGTGCCTACCAAGCGCAAAGGCAAGTTTTATCGTACAACTATACTATATGGTAGTGAATGTTGGGCTTTAAAAGGCCAATATGAGATAAAAGTGGGAGTTGTAGAAATGAGGATGTTAAGATGGATGCATGATCATGCAAGACAAGATATAATACATAATGATGTTATACGAGAGAAGATTGGTGTAGCACCCATTGCGAAAAGGTGATAGAAAATAGGTTAAGGTGGTTTGGACATGTAAAAAAAAGGCCAAAAGAGACGTCATTTAGAAAAGTGGACGGCATGATTTTTAGCTCGAGGAAAAGGGAAAGAGGGAGACCAAAAAGGACATTGGAGGAACTTATCAAGGGAGACTTGAGACTTAACAATATTTTTGAAATCTTGGTTTTTAACCGTGCCGATTGACGTTGTGTGATCCATGTAGTCAACCTCAGCTAGTGAGATAAGGCTTCGTTAGTTGTTGTACATAGTGACTTTCTCCTTAATAGCATATGTAATGCCATTTTTTAATTATTGAAAAGAATAATTTCCATTATTAACAACATCATTTGTTAGAGAAAATAAATACATTAAAAGTTATTGCATGTTTTTCTATTTTAAATGAAATATTTTGAGTAATAATGGTAAAGAATCAATCGTATAATTAATTTTACTCAACAACATTTTTAATTAATTCCAAATATTCTACTTGTTCTATCTTTAAAATTGAATTATAAAGAAAAATATTTCGATAACTTTTCAAACATAAAAATAGTATGCACGCTTCCTATCATTTTGATTTAATCCATTTAAAAAAACTCAATTTGATTTCTTATTCAGATATTATTCTAGCATAATGATTCTTTTTGTTGTTGTTTTAGTTGGCAATAATCGGCCTTGAGTTGAAGGAAACATTCATTCAAAAAGTTATAGGTGAGACTCAATAATTAATATAATATTTTTTAAAATATTTAATTTTTTTAACAATTAAATCACTTAGAGTAGGCTTTTCTTTGTTAGAGTTGACTTGATTAATGCTAAATATCTTATATGGATGGAGCCAACTAATGACACCTCCCACAAGCAGAGATACGAATAATAGGTAGTGTCGCTTTAATTGACACCTCCTCAATTCTAGGTGACCAAAATCAATCAAACCCAATAAACAATTTTCACAAAGTCGATTGCTTATTAAGTTTTCTAAAAAAAACAAAAATCATTTTTATCAAAAAGTCATTCTATCATAAATTCTCTTCCAAAACGATCATACATATGCTATCTCTCTAATCTATTGGACAATGAGTTTTCCTATGAGCAAAACCTTAATATACTCTTTTCAAAATAGATTTAAGTTATCCAGATGACTATATTTACGGTCTTTTTGAATGTTGTGTTGCATTTAATGTGAAATAGGAATAACTCTAATAGTAACTTTGGTTTTGGTACAAGCTAAACAAGAAAAGTAAGTTAACTTATCAAAACTAGTATCGAAGTAGTTAAATAAAAGAAGGTAGAATGAGCCTAACTTGCATCAAGAAAGAGAGAGAAAAAAATAACTTTTGGTATAAATTGATATTACTACCACCATTGGAGTTTGACTCTTTCTCCTCAACTTTTGGTGATTTGATATCCCATACATTTAATGCACATCAAAACAGGAAGAAGCCTATTTCTCAACGAACATCTTATCAAAGTTCCATTAGAAGAATACTCAAGGGCCACGAAGAACAAAAAGTTACAATGCTGAAAATTCTAGCATGCTCTTTGTTACTGGATGATCTCTAAAATGCTATGAGCTGTCCTATCCTTTGTATTCAGAAAGTTATTTGTATTCAATGGTTAACTTGTAAACATTCACTTTGTGAGTAATCTTTCAAAGACATATCTTCATAAAAGCCTACAAAGGCTTATTGAAATAAATACTATTTGGGTGGTTATCTTGGGTTAAGATAATGTTGTTGTAAAACCTAAAGAGGTTTAGAGAATACTTGGTTGGTGCTGTAAGTAGTTTGCTTAATTAGTGAAAATCCTTCAGCTAGAAGAGATTAAAGGTAGCTCTTGTTATAGAGTGAACCAGGATTTATCCTTGAATGTTTTATCTCCTTATCATTTTTATCTCTCACACTTTACGTCAAAATTAATTTGAAGAAACTCATTTCTTAATCATTTTAATGTTGACGACTTTATTCTAATTTATCAAACTTGGATCAGTAAGAGATACTACATGACACCATACATCTTTTTAATGCTGAAAACTTTATTTTAATTTATTTCAAAGGTCTTATATTTAATTTGTTTTGGAAAGTACTTGTGAAATTTTCACTTTTTTCTATTTACTAATATAGCACAATCACATTAAGTATAACATTGTTCTCATCATGCAATAAGAAAAGTAATTAAATATTATTGTGCCTTATGACAATCTCATCAACATCTAACTAATAAATCTCCAAGTGTGCCCCCACAAGGAAATAAATATAAAAGTATATAAAACTTATTTCCTAGCTAGTCATTCCTAAAAAATAGAAAAAAAAAATGACTAGAAATTAAATCTCGATCCTGAGTCCACCAATATGTACCAACCCAAAAGGCCACCTCTCACCATCTCCTATGCCTACTACATTCAGAGGAGGGGGGGGGGGGGGGGCAACATACTCAAAGCTAGAAATATGTTACAGTCTCATAAACAATATAAAAATAAATAAAAATAAGAGGAGAAACAAATATTTACAAAGAATTGAATAGAGAAAGAAAATTTTTGTTAGTTAGTGAGTCTCAAACTTTAATTGTCAAACCCGTTCATAATTGAGCTTATTTCATTTGCAGATGTTAATAAATAGAATAAAATATGGTTTTTCCTCTATAATATGTGAAATCGGGAATTAGTCACTCAAAAAGTTGTCTCATTTCAATTCTTCTGTTCATCCAATTTGTTAATTCTGTTAGTAAATACAGTATGCTTATATAGTATTTTAACATGCACCAACACCATTTTTTTAAATTGTTGTACAAATGCCTTAGATAGAATTTGCGTCAAAACCCATTTACCATGCAAACGGATTTACTAATGAAGTTAACGTACCGGATGAACCATATATGTTACAATTTCAGAGACAAAAATAAATACTTTACCTTAATAAATAGTTTTAGTTCTCAAATTAGTGTAGGGGGAGACAAAGATAATCTTGTAAATGTAATCATTTATAGGCTTTAAAATATTAATAACAGATGAAAAAAGAAAAATATATAATATTCAAATATATTTTACAGAAAAGAAAAAAGGAATATAATTATCATAAAAAAACTTGTACAAAGAAAATAGAATATTTATCTAAAAGGATAAAATATTATTATCATCAAAATAGAGGCTATAAAAGGAGAATGAAAATTTTTATACAAAAGAATAAAATATTTTATAAGAAAAAATATTACTTAAATATCATTATCTGATCTAAAATAAAATAATTATCTTAATATTAGTTAATATATATATATATATATATGTTAAGATAAATAAATAAAAATTTATGAGGGGACTCCTACAACATTGGTTTGTCCCTACTTATATTAACCACGAACAATATGATTTATTATTTGTTTATGTGTCAAACGATATGATCATCACAATCATGATTATTGAAACTGGATCGGATCGGCCGATCCGACCGGTTGAACCGAAAACCTGTACCATAACTGGTTCACTTCTGTCATTGAACTGGTCATGTAGTTGACTCAGTCAAAATCGATTAATTTCGGTCAAAATCGGCCAAAATAGGTCAAAATCGATCGGTCGGATCAATCCGTTTTTTTTTTATTTGGATTTTTTAAAAAAATTTGGATTATTATCAATAGTTATTTTGAATTTTGGAGAATGAATGAACTTTTTTTACTTAAATAATGTTAGTTATATACTTATATATAATAGATACATATATAATTTTAAATTTTTAATATATATCAGTTCAATTACTGACATATCGATTGGACCACTGAATCACAACCTTGATCGGTTCAATGACCGAACCGATTTTCACAACACTAATCACAATTAAACAAAAGAAAGAAGTAGGTAAAAAGAAAAACATTCATGGACAATTTATATTTCTCAAACAACGCATCTACATTTAGATGTTTTATGATATGAGTACAACACTTAATACTTATGCCATGAGATGTAGACTTAACTAAAATGGAATTTTCTCCATTTAACGTATCAAGATAAATATATCTCTTAACACAACACTATTACATTGCCATTGTGGGATTCTATATGATTAATCGTATGGAGGTTTAAGGATTTGTCAAAATAGTTGGTTGTGGGTATTAACATAACACCGTAAGGCTTGCACTTGTCTTAACCTCATGTTGAATTCGTTACCTACCTATTCTCAAGTCCATTCAACTTTAGCCACTGCTAGTTCCTCCAACAATCAATTGAGGTCCAATAAAGCAACTACAACTTATGTGCCAAGTGGTTCATCATCAACTGTGCAGCATGTATGAATGGTCATGTCATTCCACATTTATTCAAGATTTTTAACACTATACATATACACCTTTCATCAAATCATTACTATTAAAGTTTCACCTTCCTAAACAGTCAACAAATAGTGCTCCAAACTCCGAATATACTCATTTTAGAAGAATTAAAATATATTTAAACATTTTTTAAGGCTGTTCCGTTCCTTAAAAATGGATATCCAGCAATAATGCCAGAAATCAATATATGATCCAACTCTCTGTCTCTGAAGATGCTTATGAAGATTTAAACACCTCCAGGAAGAAGATCATAGTACTGTAAACCACAAATTGGACGTGGAGTGTGTGCACTGTGAGAATGGAAAAGAGAGAGTAATAGTATATGTGTACCTTACACCTTTGGAGGGAATGACTATTTATGCTTTGCTAACCTGTAGAAAAATAAGGAAACTATGCTTATTCTAGGTCGTGATCTCCTGAAAGATAATCAAATATTCTAGATATTTGATATAAAGATAACCCTCTGTATCTTCCCCGATTCTGCAATTATTTAGTATTTCGATCTTTCTTAATCTTTCCATAAATAACTAGTTCCCAGCTGCATTGGGCCCTTTGGCCTTTGGCCCAATATAAAATATCCATAACAGTTGCCCCTCATCTCGGTTATTGAGCAATCTGAATGACCGAGGTGAATTTTTATACCCATAGCCGAGATAGTTATTTCGGACAAGTCGGTTTCATTTGATCTTCCGAGATGTTTCTTGCAAATCATCTTTTTGTAGAACTCGGATATCATGGCTGCTTGTTTCTTTACGAGCCGATCTCTTTTTTCGACTTCGGCCGAGATAATGAATTACAAGTCGACCTCTTTTTCCGACTTCAGTCGAGATAGTGAAGCGCCTATTTCTGCTAGACCGACCTCCTCTTTTAGCTTCAAATTCCAATGTAAGGTAGAACTCTTATTGTCATTTGGACATGTGAAAAGACGCGTCTCTCTAGCATTTAATGCTCTGCCATTTCTTTGCACGTTCTAATCATGACTATCCCTTGTCATATGTCTATTTTGCCCCTGTCTCTTGGTTAACTGGTCATAATTACCCCGGTAATCAAGCACGTTTGTCAGTTATTTATTATTTTTAATTCAAATTTCGACAGTTACCATTCTTTAATTTCGTGGGTTTTGGCGGTTAATTTCCACTCTTATAGACTACACCCTGTCATTTTCCCCCACTTCCTCAAAACTTTTGGCTCATTTTCCTCCTGCTGCTTGTTTTCGTTCTAGCATTCTTCTCTTTGCTCACGCATTTTGGTGATTCCTCCTTTCTTCTTCAAACACTCCTCAATCCAGGTATTCCCTCTTTTCTTTTACTTCATGATTCTGCATTACTTTTTTTTCTTTTTTATTCTTTTCGTTTTATTCTTGGTGATTTCCATTCCCCTTGAACTTCCTTTTTTGGGTTTTTGCCCTTTTTATATTCCTGTTCTTCTGTTCATCTTCATCCCTTGTTCTTCCTTTTGTTCTTTGATTCTTCGAAAGCCCCTCACAATCCCGTAATGGTGAAACTTACTCCTGAGGAAGAGGCTCATATTGTCGAAAGAATCACTCCTTATTCTGCTTTTTGGTTCTTTGGTAAACCCCTTACTGAGGAGGATAAAAACAAACGTTTCCTTAGAGCCCCCACTGGTGGTTCCAAATCTTCGAAAAATCCTTTAGTTAGAAAACCTCCTCTCTCAAAAGCTGTAGCAGGTTCTTCAAGACTCTAAGGCAGTAGAAGGTTCTAGTATAAAGTCAAATAGGGGTCGTCCTGTGACTCCTTCCGTTCTTCCTCCTAGGCCTCCTTTCTTAGAAACTCTTCCTGAAATCCGGTATGATCCGTGCACGAGATGCATGGATAGGTTCATGTATCTGGCCAGTTCGGGTTTGGATAAAGATGCCGATGATGTGCTACACGCATGCCGGCACAACCCTGTAGCCGTCAGCCCACCTCCGCCCAAGCCTAAAGCCGAGGTGCCAGCTGAAAGTATCTCGGCGCCGGCTGACACTTCACAACTTGCCATCGGTCTTCCAGGTACCTTTACTGATTATTTTCTTTTTTGATTTTATTGTAGGTCATCATGGAAGTCCCTTTTGTGGAAATCGTTGAGGAATCTCGGTCAAGCGGTTCTCATGCCGACAACCTCTCTCCCAATCTGATAGCCCAATTCCCTTGGGTGACTTTTGAGGTTCTTAATACCTCGTCATCCATGAGTCTGGAGGGCATAGCCGCCCTCCCTGTAGGGAATCAAGACGGATTCTCAATTCGCCATCCCGGCCCTCATGTGCCGATCTGCTCTAGTGCCGAGCAGAGCGAATCTAGCTTCTTCTTTTTCTGTGCTGATGTGGTCACCCGCTTGGGTATTCGTTTTCCTTTTTCTGAGTTTGAGATGAAGCTTTTGAAACACTTGTCCTTAGCTCCTTCACAGCTTCACCCAAACGGTTGGGCTTTCATCAAATCCTTCGAGGATTTATGTATTAACTTAGGAATTCCGTGTACAGTTCCTGTATTTATGTATTATTTTTCTGCTCAGACTAGTGGTTCTGGCTGAGAGCCTTCAAACCGAAAAGGGTGGACTTCCTTAAGGAGTCGCCCCAAACGCAAACTTTTTCCCCTTTTTTCTGATTCTTTTAAAAGATTTAAAAATAACTATTTTAAAGTTAGTGCTAAACCCGGCCAGCAACCTTTCTTTCTGCAAGGGCCGGAATCTGCCGGTGTGAAGTGAAAATTTCCGCTTTACTGGTCCCGTGCCCATCACGAATTCCACCCTTCCTTCTATCATAGGGACGAGACCGGGTTGTCGGATGAGGATGCTTACTCGATCATCCAGATTGATGCCTTCCAAGAGAGCCAGGGTTTATGTGAAATTCCCCCGGCTCTTCCTGACTGTTAGTCTAATTTATAAAGTATATTTCTTGTTTTTCTATTCTCGGCACTACTAATTCACTTGATTTGTTTTGCTTTATTTTGCAGCTACCGAGATGGAAGATCAATCTGGTGACTTCCGCAAGACCTCTGGGGCCCCACGACCTCCTCCTACCACCAACACAGCCCCCTCCTTCTTCAAAAATCTCAAAAGGAGGAAGGTGACCAAGTCGGCCACTGAGGCGGCCGCTACCTCGGCTGTAATGGCCGTTCCCGTCTCCACCATTCTGGCCACTGCCGCCCCTCCTATCGAAGTCCCTGCTCCTCCTCCTCCTGCTCCGGTAGCTGATCCCCTGGCCGCCGAGTATTCTTCCGCCGTGCTCCCTGATGCTTCAAAGCTGGAGCTCGGCCATTTATGGGAACGGGGGGCCGAGGAGTTCTTCCCCTTCGTCCAGGCCCCCAAACATTTAGCCGACTCTACTCGGCTTTCTGAGGCCGATGTCTGTCTGCTCCAGCAGATGCAGCTGCATGCCTATCAAACGGCTTCCCTTATAGATTGCCTAGTTGTCACCAAGGAGAGGAGCAACAAGAGCAAGGAGGAGCTTGCTGCTGCCGACGTCAAGCTTCAGAAGGTCGAGAAAGACTTGGCCTCTGCTCGGGTACAAGCTGCGGAAGATTTGCGGCTTGCTCGAGTGGAGTTCGAGCGGGATCTTCTGGCGGCCCGCTTCGAGACTGAGCAGGCCCTTGCCAAAGCCGCCCTTATGACCCAAAACGTGAATGAGGTGAAAACCTTGTTCAAGGGTGCTCAGGCCGAGGCTAGGGATGCTAAGTCCAAGCTCTTGGAGGCCGAGAAGGAGGCAGCCGAGTTGCGGGATGTGCTGTCCTCGGCGGCCGAGGACTCCTTCAACAATGCCGTCGCCCAAATCCAATGCCTCAACGCCAGGGTCACTCTAAACACTGAGGGTCTGCACTTTCAATCTTTTGTCCGAGATGGTGCGGTCGTCCCTTATTTTGATCAGGAGGATTCTGTTGTTGAGGCCGAGGATCTTCCCGAGGTCGGGGTTGAAGAGAACTCGGCTCCTGCTGGCGGTGCTTAAAGGGCCGGGATGCCGGTTTTAATATGTAATTTTATTTATCTTTATTTTGAACAATTTCTCTGTTCTAAACAATTTATATTTTGGCAAATATATTTATTTCCCATATTGTTCTTTGTTAGAACTTTTTAGTATGCGCATTTAATATTCATTTGGCTCCAACGGCCAAGTACGATATCGACCGACTTACGTAACGTTTCTCAGTTTTTTGCTCATTCCAAGTTATCGTTGGTGTATCACAGCCACTTTGGATCGTGCCGACCTGATCAGGGTTGGAAAACACCTCGGATCCGCATGGAACGGTATAAATATTGCTCAAAGAGCCTTAGTCAATATACGACTTGTTAATATCGAAATATTTTCATCAACTTGTGATTTGTTTATTCATAGATATCAACTTTATTCATTTCTATGATTCCGATGAAAGAGATTACATGAAGTGGGGGTGTCTAAGCCGTTGGCCGCCACTTTTCTCAATTAACGGAAAACACATAAAAACATAATCAACTATAATATGTCTTCAACTTGTCGGCATTCCATGTACGCTTGATTGCCTTCTTATCCAATGTTTCTAACACATATGCCCCCTGGCCGAGATTCTGAGCAACTCGGTATGGCCCTTCCCAGTTAGCCGCCAGCTTTCCATCCTGAGTATTCTTATTGCCGATGTCTGCTCTCCTTAGGACCAAATCACCTTTTTTGAAGGATCTCGGTCTGATCTTCCTTTTGAATCTTCTGGCCACCAACTGCTTTGCTGCCACATCTCGGATATGTGCTTGAGCTCAGGTTTCATCTATCAACTCCAGCTCGGTGATCAAGGCCTCATTGTTAACTTCCTCTCCTCCTTTGAGCATCATTACTCTCCTCCAGGAGGGCTGTCCGATCTCGACCGAGATCATGGCTTCACACCCGTAAGTCATTCTGAATGGGGTTTCCTGTGTAGATGATTGGGTCGTGGTCCTATGCGCCCACAGGACGTAGTACAACTGTTCCACCCAACTTCCTCCGGTGTCATGCATTCTCTTTCTGAGTCCTTCCAAAATAACTTTATTGGCACCCTCGGCCTGGCCATTGGACTGTGGATGCTCGACGGAAGAGAAATGGTGCTTAACATGAAAGTCGACCATCATTTCTCTGAACTTCTTATCGGTGAACTAAGTCCCGTTATCTGTGACGATTTCAGCCGGGATCCCGAATCTGGAGATGATGTTCCTCTCAAAAAATTTCTGGACTCGGGCTGAGGTAATGGTGGCTAAAGGCTCTGCTTCTATCCATTTAGTGAAATAATCAACAGCTACAATGAGCCATTTCAGTTGACCCTCGGCAGCTTCGAAAGGTCCTAACAGGTCCATCCCCCATTTGTAAAAAGGCTAAGGAGAGGTGATAGTTGTCAACTCAGACGGGGGAGACCATATTATCTTGGCGTGCTTCTGGCAACTCTCGCATTTCTTCACATGATCCTGGGCGTCTACTTTCATAGTTGGCCAAAAGTAACCGGCCCGGATAGCCTTCACTGCCAATGCCTTCGCCCCCATATGTTGGCCGTTGATGCCCTTATGTATCTCGGCCAATATATAATCTACCCGGTCTGGACCAACACATAGCAACATGGGGGAGTGTGGTCCTTTGCGGTACAGCTCACCTTCTAGAGTAGTATATAAAACAGCATCTCGGATCAGCTTCTTGGCCTCAACCTCATCGTCTGGGATTATCCCCTGCTCTAGATATCCGATTATGGGTTGCCTCCAGTCGATCCCAGTCGAAATTAACATGATGCAAGTGGGATAAGCCAGCTCCTGTTGGATGACCGTTCTATGGTTGCCTGCGCCCTTGGTGCTTGCTAGCTTAGACAGTATGTCGGCCCTTATGTTTTCTTCTCGGGGAATATGGGAGATGATGACTTCATCAAACTCGGCAATGATTTCTTTTACCCTGGCCAAGTATTTGACCAACAAGGGGCCCTTGGCCTGGTATCTTCCGTCAATCTGGGCCGCAACAAGTTGGGAATCCGTGAAAACCTTTACTTTCTGTGCCCCTTGCTCTCTGGCCGAGGCCAGTCCGGCTATTAGGGCCTCATACTGGGCCTGATTATTTGATGTCGGGAAATTGAGTCGTAAAGACTGTTCAACGGACATTCCCTGCGGACTTCTACTATGATTCCTGCTCCGCTCTCCTTTGTATTAGATGATCTATCCACGAAGAGGATCCAGACTTCTTCATTGGCCGAGGTTGAAGGGGTGAGCTCAACCAAGAAGTCGGCCAAAGCTTGGGATTTGATAACATGTCGGGCTTCATATTTCAAATCAAACTCGGACAACTATATCGCCCAATTCATCATTCTTCCCGCCAAGTCAAGTTTGTGAAGAACCTGTCGAATAGGCTGGTTAGTTCGTACTATGATAGTATGGCCCTGAAAATATGGATGCAATCTCTTGGCTGCCACTAAGAGCGCAAAAGCCACCTTCTCCAACTTCTGATACCTCAACTCTGAGCATTTCAAGGCTCGGCTTATGAAATACACAAGTAACTGAATCTTGCCGGTCTCCCTAGCCAACACGGCACTCACCACCTCCTCGCCCACGAATAAGTACAAAATAAGTGTCTCACCAGGCTCCGATTTAGACAACACCGGCGGTGAGGAAAGACACTTTTTGATTTCCTGAAAAGCGACCTCACACTCTGGGCTCCATCCGACCTGGGCTTCCTTCTTTAGCAGTCTGAAAAATGGAAGAGCTTTTTTTGCTGACTTGGGGAGAAATCTCGTCAATGCCGCCATCCTACCAGTCAGCTGCTGCACCTCCTTTTTAGTTGCCGGAAACTTCATGTTCAGGACTGCTGCACACTTGTCCAGGTTAACTTCAATTCCTCTATGGGTCAGCATAAAGCCCAGGAATTTCCCCGCCGTCACTCCAAAAGCACATTTGAGCAGGTTCAGTCGGATGTTGCTTTCTCTTAACCTGCGAAAAGTCTCCTGCAAGTGGACATGATCCCCAGTCGAATCGGTTTTAACAATCATGTCATCAATATACACTTCTATATTTCGGCCGAGCTGCTGGGCAAAAACCTTATTCATCATGCGCTGGTAAGTGGCCCCGGCATTCTTCAAGCCAAAAGGCATTACAATATAACAATAGTTGGCTTCTCCACCCCTGAAGACCGTCTTCTCCCGATCTCCCGGATACATTGGAATTTGATTGTACCCAGAATATGCATCCATGAAAGACAACAACTTGAACCCGGAAGAGTTATCCACCAGCTGGTCTATGCTCGGCATTGGATAGGAGTCTTTGGAACAAACTTTATTGAGATCAGTATAATCAATACATACTCGCCACTTGCCGCCGGGCTTTTTAACCATCACCACATTGGACAGCCATGTAGTGTATTGGATTTCTTGTATGAATCCAGCATCTAACAGTTCTTGGATGTGTTTCTCTAGTGCTTGCTTCTGATCAAGGCCGAGATTCCTTTTCTTTTGGGCCACTGGCTTTGCGTCAGGATACATGGACAATTTGTGGCAGCAGAATGCAGGATCTATCCCAGGGATTTTTGAAGCTTTCTAGGCAAAAACATCTCGGTTGTCCCTGAGACACTTTATCAAGTCGGCCCGTGCAACTGGGTCAGCTATCGTCCCAATCTTGGTGACTTGGGTGGTTTCTGGGCCGATCTGAATGTCCATAAGCTCGTCTGCTTGCTCGGGCCTCCATTCTTCCTCCTTCTCTCGTACATCAAGCTCTACCAGGTTTATGGGCTTCACCTGCTTTTTGTCCGTTCTCTTAGACTACTCTCAGCTCTCCTGGCAACTCGGAACTGATGAAGGGCTAGAGCCACTTTCCTTTACAACATTGAAATAACACTGGCAGGACTCCCTTTGATCTCCGCAAATAGTGATTACTTTGCCATTACTTGCTATCAGCTTCATCTTCTGGTGCTTGGTGGACATCAAAATATCCCACTTATGAAGTGTGGGCCTTCCGAGAATCACATTGTACGGGGAAGGAAACTCCCCTACCACGAACTTAACTCTTTCTGACCGGAAACCCTCTTTTGTTCCCAACGTAAGTCGCAACTCAATGAACTTCTGAGTGCGGTATTCTCGCCATTGAAGCCTGACAGTACTGTTTGACACGGCTTCAGGTTTTCTTCATCCAGGTTCATCTTTTTGAATGCCGCCCAGGATATAATGTCAGTGCAACTGCCATTATCAACGAATATCTTTTTAACTCGGCAATTGGCTATGGTCCCGGTTATGACCAAGCCGTCCTCATGTCCAGGTATCACATCGGTCAGGTCTTCTCTGGTAAAATAAAGTAGGGGTGGCTCGGCCCTGTCAGTGGTGGTTTTGAACTTGGGCTGTTCCCTTACTGTCAAGACTTCCCTGAGGTATTTACGACGTTGATTGGCTGTGTCACCTCCTCCTCCCATAGCACCAGTAATGACATTGCACTCGAACTCTGGCTCTGGGAACTCCTCATCCTCCGTCTTCTTCCTCTTCTCATCTCGGCCTTTCTAATCATCATTGGGATTGCCCTTGCGTTTCCCCTGCTGCCCCTGGGTTTTGATCACGTATCGTCTCAACTTGCCTTCCCGGATGAATTTTTCTATAGCATCCCTTAAGTCCCAGCATTGGTCGGTAGTGTGCCCTGGACCATTGTGAAATTCGCAAAAGCGAGAATGGTCAAGGCCGGTCTTCTTAAACACGGGCCGAGGTCGATATACTTTTTTCATCTCGGTTAACGCCACTTCCCTCCATACTTGCGCTCGGGAAGTGTTCAGAGGAGTATACTTGTCATACTTGGTCTCATATCGTCCCGGCCTGTGGCCGATCTCTGGGTTCCTACTGGGGGGCATATTCCCCATGTGCGGGCGATGTCTCGGTGGTGAACCCTTTTTCTTGGGAGCAGTGTTAGCAATCTCCATCTGTTCTAACTCCAGGTATTTTTTTGATCGGACCCTGAACTCCAACAAAGTTTTAACCGGGTCCTTATAGATAGATTTTGCCAGCCGAGACGATCCGTTGAGTCCGGCCGATAGCAAATGGACATGCACCTTTTTTTCCAGGCCCTGCACCTGCAAGGAGGCCTCCTTGAATCGGTCCAAATAGCTCTGCAATGTCTCCCCCAGAAGCTGGCGGATTTTGCCCAGAACGAACTCAGGCTTGGGCTGTTTCTTGCTCGTTGCAAAATTGAGCAAGAATCTCTGGCCGAAGTCTTCAAAATTGCGGATGGATCGGGGTGGTAACGAGTGAAACCATGTCTGGGCTGCCCCGGTCAAGGTAGTAACGAATATCCGGGAGATTATTGGCTCGTCAATCCCCAGACACACATCTGCATGTCGAACTCGTCTATGTGCACCTGCGGGTCCTGACTCCCATCATACTTTGACAGGAAAGATCCATCGAAATCCTCCAGAAACTGGGCATTAACGATCTCGTCCACAAATGGACTATTATTGTGCTGGCCGCGCCTGTACTTTCTCCTGTAGACCTCGGTACCTCCGCCCGGCTGATAAGCCGAGCTCCGTAATGCATCCTGCGGGCTTCTCTTGAGCGCAACAACTGGGTGCGGGATCTCGGCTTTGGGCAGCACATGATGTGGTTCCGGATCATGTATGTCCTCGGCCGGGGGTGTCGAGCCGGGGTGGGGGATTTCCATATGGCCAAGGCGTTGCTCCATTCTTCGTAGTCGGTCCTGCTCGTTCAATGTCCATTTTGCATAACGTTCATCTAATTGTGCCATCATATGATTCATATCTTCTTGCCGTTGAAGGGCATGTCGTCTCTCGAGCCGTTCAATCCGAGATAGAATGGATTGTAGCGCGTTGTTGGTGAAGCGTTGCACGGATTCTTGGTCTACCTCGGCTGGTGTCGGCAGCAGGTTCTCAGCAGGTGCGGGGGGCGGGTTGTTCTGCGCTCATGATGATGCCGTATCCGTCAATGCATCCTCCACCCAGACTGATTGTGACCTACCGGCCTCGGGTGAGCCTTCAAGCTGGTGTCTTCTCGTGTTTACCATGGTGGGAATCGAAGTTTAATGTTCCCTACAGACGACGCCAATTTTCCGTTCCTTAAAAACGGATATCCAGCAGTAATGCCAGAAATCAATATATGATCCAACTCTCTCTCTCTGAAGATGCTTATGAAGATTTAAACACCTCCAGGAAGAAGATCACAGCACTGTAAACCACAAATTGGACGTGGGGTGTGTGCACTGTGAGAATGGAAAAGAGAGAGTAACAGTATGTGCACCTTGCACCTTTGGAGGGAATGACTATTTATGCTTTGCTAACCTGTAGAAAAATAAGGAAACTATGCTTATTCTTGGTCGTGATCTCCTGAAAGATAATCAAATATTCTAGATATTTGATATAAAGATAACCATCTGTATCTTCCCCGATTCTGCAATTATTTAGTATTCGATCTTTCTTAATCTTTCCATAAATAACTAGTTCCCAGCTGCATTGGACCCTTTGACTTTTGGCCCAATATAAAATATCCGTAACGAAGACATTTTTGTATAAATTACAATTTTTTTTTCTTCCAAAATTGAATAGAAGAATGTATATTTCTCTCAAAAAAAAAAAAAAACCCCGTTAATGAATACTTACCCACATTCCATTTGATTTTAAAAAGCGAGCGTGCAGTTGCAAATTGCAATTGTCTTGCAGAGTGAAATGGCTGGTTCAATTGGAGGCGGAGGGAACACAAGCACGGGTGTGGAGTGGCACGTGCGACCTCCAAACCCTAAGAACCCCATCGTCTTCTTCGATGTCACCATCGGTAACATTCCCGCCGGTCGAATCAAGATGGAACTCTTCGCCGATATTGCCCCCAAAACCGCCGAGAATTTCAGGTATCTACGCTTCTACTCTTAAAGCGTTTCTTCTTTTAGTGCTTAGTTAGAATGCCCCTTGGCTTTAAGCATTGCTATCTACTTGTGAATGAACTTCCACGAAAAATCACTAGTTTGGTTTTAGTCTACAAAAGTTTATTCATTTTAATTGCAAAAGTGCATGTTTAGTTTTTTCTTTTTTTACCTTAGTTGATGTGATGTGGTATTATCTGTTTTACTTTAGAATTTAAGAAACTTAAGTTTCAGCTTACATTTCATTCAGCTACATACATGACAATGAAATTGAAAAAATATGAATGCATGTTTGGAATCTTGTGTGCTTGTAGAATAGTATTAGTAAAGATGATTTGATTACTTCTCAAAGACAATTTATTTGTTCAACTGTATTTTGAACTTTCCTTCTTTTTTTGTGTGTGGGTGTTTGTTATTGCCTTGAGATTCTCTTTATTGACAAGTTCAGTTGATTAATTTTGGCTTTTTTTATTTGGCAGGCAGTTCTGCACTGGGGAGTACAGGTATTGCAACAATCTTTTCCAGTCTGGCCATCAATCTATCGTGGTTTTCTTTCTCTTTTCATTTAGACTCATGATGATATTTATGATGGTTTTGATCTATTGCTGTGCTTTTCTTTTTTCTTCTTCTTTTTAAGTTATCCATGACATCATTATCATCATTGTAGTATACTTTAATAATTATAAATACTGATCTGCAATATAAGATTCATAGACTTAATCTGAGTTGGAAACACCTTGTCATTTCCTGCTTTCAAAGTCTGTTAGTTGAATTAGGATCAGCCAGATGGTGTTTAGTCTTGCTTTCTTTGCTATCAGCATTTTTTTTACAACTAGTGTCATGATGACAAATTGATATAATGGTATTTCTAAGTCAACGTTGGCATGGTGATAAGGTTGTTATCTTGTGACCTGAAGGTCATGGGATTGAATTTTGGAAAGTCTCCACCTGGAATAATGCCGTATACATCTACTTGTTGGGAAGGGGGATGGTTGTTAAATTCATGATTCTACTATTCTGTGAATTTGGAAGGCTTAAGTTATCCCAATTCTAGCCCCAAACTCGTTTGCTGGGATACCATCCCAGCACATAGAACCTGTGGGATTGTAAGATCATACTGGTCACCAGATGTCTAGGGCGAGCAAGAACCAAACCCTGAAAATTCGTAACTGAATCTACCCCAGCCAGAAACCCTTGCTGCTGTGATCTTGCTTCGACTGAAATCTGTAATTATAATGTGAAAGTAATTCATCTCCTTGCTGCAACTAAAATCTGCATTTACTTCTGCCTCGCAACTTTAATTTCTGTTTAGCCCTTCCAACTGGCCTGGCATCTGCCCTCTTCTCTTTCACCAACGTGGTGGAAATGATGAGAGAAAAATATTATTATTTTATTGACTAAATCTAAGAACCAAATATATGCTAAGATTGTATATCAAATCAAAGTACAAGACACATGTTATTTATCTTGAATTGAAGCTTAATTAAGTGTTGTGATTTTTAAGGTCTTATGCTTATTTGTTATTCGTACATTTTACATTTCTTCTTCCCCCCGTCTCATTTGAGACTAGGTAGGATCTTCTAATTTAACAACCTTTGGTATTTTTTTGAGCCCCCACCCCCTTCCTGATTTATTCTCGTATTGACTGCCAAAAGGATACTGAATGTTTTCCTTTTTAGTATTTGAGTTTAAGTTAACTTATACTTTTTATGATCTGATTTTATTGGCAGGAAAGCAGGACTGCCTGTTGGTTACAAGGGTTGTCAATTTCATAGAGTGATTAAGGATTTTATGATTCAGGCTGGTGATTTTGTAAAGGTACTGTTCTGGTCTGGTTTATCTTTGACTTTATCTGTTTGTCAACATTCATGAAAATAAATTAAGCTGAGTACACTTTATGGTCCATATGCATGGCTTAATCTTATTGGACACATATAATATAACATGATGGCTAATTTAGTTATAAAGTTTTGGGTCTTGTCTTACTCGCAACTTTCCTTGTCTCATTTCTTACCTTTCAATACCTTGCCCATTTTTTTGTGTTATTGCATACATGCAAGGCTTTAAAACAATCTTTTGTTTCTTACCTTTTCTTGCACATTTTCATCCTAGTACCAAGATTTCTAATCTCAGTCCAAAGTCTATTCATTCACCCAAGACTACTTTAGCAACCTTCCTAACCTTATTAGACATCTTATCCCAAATGAGGTTAACACTACCTTATGATTCTCAGATACCTTCTTCCAATAATTTTTTTCCTTAACGTCACCTTTGAGTTGCCACTAGTTGATTTTTGGATTTGTAACTTGCAAATTTTCTATTTACGGCTCTTAAAGCAAACAGTAAGGACTAAGACCGTATATTGTGAAGTAAGACTTTTTTTTGGAATTACCTTGCAATCCTTGCAAGCTGTTTTATTTGGAATGCTTACAAAAAGAAAAAACAATTTACAACCTTGAAGTTCCTCTTTTATAGGTGATCATGTATTCTTCCCGCTTCGTAGTCTTAAAACAAGTGTTTGTAATCTTGAAATCATCTGCCATTTAGAAATCAAGAATAAATTGTCCTTCCTCATCTAGCTCTTCAAAACCAAAGCCACATGAACTCCTGTAAATTGCCTTGTCTCACTACCAATGATGTCCATTTAGATCCTTGCCTATAAGAATTTTTATTTTATTTTTCTAGCAGAATGGGTTTAGGCAGCAACCATTAATTTTAAAGATAAGATCTTGCTCTTATTATTTTTACATCCACCACATTATTCTTTCAATTCTTGTCCACAATAGTACCCACTCCATTCTTTCCTCCAACTTTCCGTGTGTATCAAAGTTTAAATCCTATAGTATCCAGCTCCTTTGCTTTTTCTTAAACCTATTTAGTTTCTTGAAGAAATACGATGTTAATCCTTCCCCAAATCATGGTGTCCATCACTTCCAAAAGCTTAACTATCAAACCAATATTCCAATTAGCAAACCTAATCAAACACTTCTACACTAGCTTCTATACCCATATCCGTCTGGAAAAATGAGGGCCCTTGCTCATTTTGCGCTGCATTCAGGTACCACACAGCAATACTAGTTCATTTAACACTGTACTTTAGACATATAGTGTGTTACTTCTAGGTAATGACGTAGCATTAGCACAAAACAGTCATGAGTTCTTTGTCTGGGGTTTCAACAAGTTTTACATTGACTGTTGGGGCCTAAAACAACCCTCCTCCTTTACCTTGTGGCTTGGTAATAGACTATGAGACCATAGGTGGAGTTTGCTATCATGCTACTATATGTAACTGAACCCAAATGATACCCAAGGATATGAGACGATTGATATGATTATCTTGAACACCTATGTAATGTAACTTGATTAATGCTTTATTGATATATGCATTTAATTTGAATTTTGGAAATTATAGCCAGTAGCATCATTATATAAAATGTCAAAAACACTGAAATATCAATATCTTAATTAATGATAAAATATCAATTAAAACAACTAAACTAAGGGAGAAATGGTATTCTCTCTCATAACAACAAGTTAAATGAGTTTTTAGTTTGGAGCATGATATGCTTGGGCTTCAAATTCAATTATTATAAATTAACTTCCATGTATACTCCCAAGTTAGAACTGGTTTTATATAAAATCCTGGTTTGTATAAATGCTGTAGGCAACAACAATAGAATTAAATCCTGGTTTTATGTGAAATCTTTACTAATATATTCTTTTCTTCCTTGGCAGGGTGATGGTAGTGGATGTGTTTCCATCTATGGACTCAAGTTTGATGATGAAAACTTTACTGCGAAACACACTGGTCCTGGCCTTCTGTCTATGGTATGTGTTTGCTGTTTCTACCTTTGTCATTTTGGGTGATATGAAAAACAGAGACTGTTAATGGAATGGCTACACAAGGATAAATATGTACCAGTATGGTATTATTTCCTGTGATAATTGCAATGTTTATCTATTCCTGAAATAGCTCCTTAACTGGAGCACTAATTGACAGTACATACATACACAAATCTATAAGACATTTCCTAACAGGTTAACTTACAATTGTTACTTCCTGGAAACTTTGGAATCATGTTAATTTTCTATGCTAAACTTCAAACAATAATGGCATCAATTGATCCAATTTGTATGGCTAAATTATGCTTTCGCTTATTTCAATGAAAAATGGCTTAAAAGTTCAGTTTGTCTAATCTGCAGGCAAATAGCGGACCAAATACCAATGGTTGTCAGGTAACTTTCCAGTGGTCACACTCACTTCCTTTTCCTTTTCTCATTGGTAATGTTAAATTGGTAATGCTCTTTTCCTTGATGAATGTTCTCTTCTTGCTTGCAGTTCTTTATAACATGTGCAAAATGTGACTGGCTTGACAACAAGCATGTTGTCTTTGGGGTATGCTTCATTATCTTCAGACTTCGGTTGCACATATTAATTATTCTTCAAACAGCCTGAATGTGAATTTAGTTGTTCCTCAGTATGCATTTGTTACACAATACAACACAGCACAAGGAGAACAGTAAACGACAAATACTTAAGTTGCAGAACAACTTTCTGTCTTGTACATTGTTTGGTGCACAATGGATTATATTACCTTAATATAATTCATATTATTATATATTTTAAAATAATAAATATTATTATATATTTTAAGATATATAATAAATATTATATAATATATTGTTTTTGTTGATGGAATTATATAATATATATTTTAAATAGTATAATATATATATTAACATAAAATATTTTTATATTATATCATATTGAAGGCCATATGGCCTGAACAAATAAAAATCATGAAATAGCACGATAACAAATATGAGAGTAGCGGTTACAAAAAAATTGAGAATGAGTCATCGAGAATGGGAGGCGAGAGAGTGGGGGAGAGAAAAGAAAAGTGGGAAATTAAAATGGTTATTTTTGTCTTTTAATAGTTTGTACTTGGGACGAAAAGTTGTCTATAGTGGTTTGTTGAGTAACAAAAAATTGTGTTTTTGTGCTGCCCATCTCTTTTTATTTGTGCTGTCCAATCTGTTTTTAAAATCAAACATGAAATAACTCACTGTTTTTTGTGCTGTCCAGTACCTCACTTTTAAGCAAATCAAACATACCCAGTTTTATGTCTTCATGCCTTCAAATTAAGATGCCGAGTATCTGGGTAACAGAGTGCAAGATTTATCTAATCTGTTAACTGAGAATGTAAAACCTGAGAGCTGAACAAACCAAAGCCACTATCAAATTTAAGCTACACTGCCACTGAAGTCAAAATGTGAAGATTTTTTAGGCATGCATAGATTGCTTATTATGCCATATGTGTGTGTAATGGGAAAAGTGTCGCGTTCCCTTCCGAGGGGAGGACGGCATGCCCTCCTCATTACTCAGTTTATTGTTTGGATAGAATTTTGACCTGCCTCAAAAAAATTCACATGCATTTTAATGTATGTGCCTTATTCGAAATGTTACTAGCATCTTTCTTGTCCTAAACTGTTGATATGTTTTGCATTTACCACCTGTCGTCCCTTTATGCAGAGAGTGCTTGGAGATGGTCTTTTGGTTGTCAGGAAGATTGAGAACGTGGCAACCGGACCCAATAACCGGCCAAAATTAGCTTGCGTCATTGCGGAATGTGGTGAAATGTAAATTTTAACGCAACATGGCTAACAAACAGTAGTTCTCTAAGCAAAGTTGATTGAATCCTCAGCAGCAACTGCACTTCCGATACAGATGTGGGCTTTGTACACAAATATTTCTGTGGCTTGAAACTAAATATTCTTGTCATGGGATTTTCTTTCTGTAAGACAGGATAACGAGACAGTTGCATAGCACAACTAATTGAATAATCATGCTTGGGAATGACAGAATGATAATACTATTATGCATCCATCTTTTTTGCCCAAAATCATCAAATGCACGCGTGCTAATATATATTCACGTATTCTCAGTGTCGTTATTGTTTGTGTTAACTGTTAAGTACTTCTAAAGGCATTTCTGAAAACAGGTGAAATATGGAACATTTGTATAGGAAACGTTTACGCAATACTAGCCTAGCTACCTCTTTCCAATATCCAAAGTGGTGATTTGTTCTGTGAACATAAGAAGCTATACATGTTGAATGTATGAAACTGGTATGTCATCAAATAAAATATCCTTAAACTCAATATATATTCCCTTTCCGAAGCTGAGACGGATGCATGAACTAATGGCTATAACGGGTGGGAAGAGTTGAGAGATTTCTGCAGTGTAAAACCATTAAACTAAAAATGGGACAATATCAATAGGACAATTTCGTTATGCTGCATGAGAAGTTGGGAGTTACTATTTACACTACTCACTCACGTCGGTTTTAAATATTTTTTTTTCTTCCAAATATATCCTTTTAACGGAAACATGATTTGATTGGCAAAATATACAACACAATCATATCTCCATTGTTTAAGAGAGGGAATGCAAAAAAACACACATCCAACTGGTAATTGGCAGCCTACCCATTGCTCATGACAATGGCAATGATCATATCTTTTTTCTTAATCCCAAGACAAAATTATTACTCGTGTTTCATTTTTGTCTTCAAAGTCAGAATTCCAGTATTCGTGGGGTGAAACCTTGTTGGAAATTTAAGAGAAGAAGTCACATTAATTAGGAATGACTAATTAAGAGAAGATCATATAAACTCTTTTTTTTGTTATTATTATTTTTTTTAAATCAGCATAAACTCATGTTGGTTGCCTAAGGTTCAAGGTTGTGATATGAAATTCATCATTCTAAAATTAAGTTTTGGATAAAAATTTTTATCGATTATTTTATTGAATAAGTGTTAATAGTGTTTATGTATAAGTTGTTTTTATAATAAAAAAAGACAATTAGATTTTGTATAATTTTTAAGCGGTTTTTTATAAGTTATTTTAGGGAACTATTGAAATAAGTTAAAATCAGTTTTATAGACATATTTGCACAAGTGTTTATGTTATAAGATAATTTCAAATAAGTTGTAAAAAGTTTCTTCCAAACACAACCAACACTTTTTTTTTTTTTATCAAAGATCTTACCACCAACAAGATCTAGCAGCATTGGTATTAAGTATATTTAAAATTTTATTGAAAAAGATAAAACTTACTTTAATGATTTTTATGTCTGATTATTAAGATACTTTGCTTTTAGGGGAAAAAAAATCAAAGTTCTTATATGCCCTTCAATAGAAAACATATTTTTAAGGTATTACAATTTTTATATTAAAACATATAATATAATATTCTGGAGTTAATTTGAAATTTCATTTAATTATTTTTTTTGTAATTTTATATCAATTTATTATTTAATATTTAATTATTATTTATTCGACTATGTGTTCATATTGATTAAACCCCCATTTTTTTATTGGTTGAAAAACGACTAACTTGGTTTAAAACTTATAGTCTTACAAGTTTTTTTTATGCTGTTTTTAATTAAAATTAAAATTTTCTCTTCATATGTGTTAATTTTTAATGTCAACTTTTATAAATCATGAACCAAGAACTAATCTTAACCATGGCATATGAAGGAAGGCCCACATTCGAAACGACGCCGTCGAATCAGCGCGTGTCACACACACTCCATTTCTCTCATCGCAATAAACCAGTTCCCCTGCCGCAAGGAAAGAAGAACAATAAGAATCAAAAGCAGAACAGAACCGAGCGAGTTGTTGTGACTGACTCAGTGAGCGAGCGAGCGAGTTACTCATGGCGAACGCGGCGCTTCGGAACGTGAAGGTGCTCCCGAATTCGGCAAATATGGAGGAAGCGCGTCACCGAGTCTTCGAATTCTTCAGAACGGCTTGCAGATCGCTACCCTCCGTCATGGAAATCTACAACCTCTACGACGTCGTTTCCGTCTCCGAACTCCGCTCCTCCGTCGCCTCCCAGATCCGCAAGAACATCCACGTCACCGATCCCAAAGTAATCATTGTTCGTTTATTTTTTTTTTTTCTAATTTGGTTTCGAGTGTTTTCTTATTCAGAGGTTTAATTGTTTCCGGCTTAGGACAGTGTTTGGGGATTCTTATTTTGCTTATTCATTCGCCGCCACTTCAGTATTAGAAGATAGTGGATTTGATTCTATTCAGTGTAATTACGAAAATTAGGACTGTTATCGTCCCCTCAGTGTAATTACGAAAATTAATTGCAAAATTTGTAGAGGAATTGATGAAAGAAACTAAAATATGTGAAAACTTGTGATTTTTAGTGGAAATGAAAATGAAAGTAGAAAACGTTGTTGGCGTGGTACTTGATAAGAGAAACGTGATTCTGTTCAGCAATATTATGTTTCCCACTGTTAGTGTTAGAAGATATTGGATTTGATTTTATTCAGTCCTCTTTTGAAATGCATTCCAGAAAATTAGGGCTGTTTTCGTTCTCTCGCTGTAATTTGAAAAATTAATTGCAAAATTTGTAGAGGAATTGATGGGAAAAAGAACAAAATATGTGAGAATTTGTGATTGTTATTGAAAATGAAAATGAAAATACAAAACACGTTGTTCGTGTGGTACTTGATAAGAGAAACGTTATTCTGTTCTGACTGTTCTCCAATATTGTGTTTCTTCTGATATGATTAAATTTTCTTGTTGTATGTGGAAGCATTGCAATCGTTGATTCATAGCCTCCTAATTGTGCTTTCAAACATCACAGGTTAAAGATTGAATTGATAGTTTGTTGTGCAATAGGGTGTCCATTTGATGATTTTAAATTGAATTTGGCATCGACTTGCTTGATTGAAGTCAAGAGGAATTCTAAAAGAAAGGATTTTGACTTATTTGAATGGAAATCTCTCATGGTGACTAATATCCCTTTTAGTAATTCGCTTTTTAATTGAGCCTAATGGTGTTGTTTAGTGTGATCCATGTAGCTGACTTCACCTAGTGGGATAAGGTTAATTATTGTTGTTGTATGTGTGAATGGATATCTGGTAAATATTTTTGTTGCCTATGGTCAATGGAGTACCTTGAACCTATGTATGTCTTTTCTTCTGGAAGCTAAAACATGCTGTATGAGAATTCTTGTGTAGGTTATTTAGTATTTGTCACTCGTTGAATTTGCCTTGCAAGAGTGAGTTCTACTATGAGTTTGTTTTAACATGATGCCAGAAGGCATTTAAAGCCTCTATATTGTGTTTAGTGGAATGGTTTTTACTTTGTAAGCTGTGTGCGCATTGCTTGATTAAACACTAGGACAATGGGGACAGTTTTCTAATGGGTAGTTAAGCTTATCAAATTTTCCCTTCTAATAAATTTTATATTCCAAGACTTTTGGTTTGGTATGTACGATTTCCTAGTCTTGGAATTTAGTGGTATAATTTCCTAGGGGATACATTTACATAATATACAGCATAATAGAGCCTGCAATTCTTTGATCTGATGTCTAGTCAAATTTCAAGGTGGAAGTTATAGTTTTGAATTTATCCATGTCATGATGGAAAAATGTGAAAAAGTTGGATATGTTTTGCTGATATGTGGGTCCAGAAGCTGGCTACCCTGAATATGTTGATTCAACCATATTGAGTGGTATTAGTTGGCAACCTGTAAATAAGTTGCCTTAGTGCATTGCCAGATGCTTTTGAGTGGTGTGTTTTAGTTGTTGGAAAATAATCATTTCTTGATAACGTTATTATCTTTTATTTGTGTCATGCGTAATTTTTCTATGCTTCTATTGTTCTATAAATTGAATTTATTTTCTTTTTGTACAACACCCTATATCTTTTTAAATATTTTATGTCTACCCAGTAACGACTTAGTTACTGTCTGGATTTGTCCGAAGACATGTCTGATTCCTTCTTTGATCCATAGACATGATGAAACTTTCAAGCATGAATTCATGATTTTCTGTACTTGGGCTCAGAGCCTCTTCCCTTCAATGCAAAAAGGCAAAAAGGCAAAAACCATAATATAATTCTACTTGAACATGTAGTTTATCTTCAAATTTGGTTCAGTACGTCACAGATGTAATGCATCAAGGCCAATAATATGTTCAGACTCTGAAAATGATGATTCAGTAAAAACAAAAGAATTATATATATGAAAGATTGTGAATATCACTAATATTTGTCGACATTCAGGTGATCGATATGCTGCTTTTCAAGGGGATGGAAGAGCTGAAGAATGTCGTGGACCATTCAAAGCAGAGGCATCATATCATTGGTCAGTATGTAGTTGGTCAACAAGTGCAGGATTCAGCCACAAAAGACCAGGGCACCTCTACTTTTCTGAAGAATTTCTATAACACCAATTACTTTTGAAGTTTGGTCATGAGCTGTGTTCTGTTTCCTCAAATAAAGAATCATCTTAAACGATTTGTATGTCAACACTGGATGAGATAATACTTTAGGTTTCAGATCAAACTGCTGTATTCATTTTTCCTAGCATAATTTAAGAAAGTGATGTTTGCTGATTGTTGTGCACATGTGCACACTGCTGAAAATATTATGGCGTACGTATCACTGTTTAACGTCATTGCAAATGAATATATTGGGGTAGCATGTCAGTGAAATAGTAATATTGTATTTTGTGTAATGCCATGATATTAAGTCACTGCAATGTGCAAGTATTATGGCCGTTTGAATAAGCTTTTCTAGAAATATTTCTAGTAGAAAAAAAAAATTAAATAAGCTAGAGATATGTTAATATGGGATTAAAAAAGAACATTACATAAATATGTATAGTACTAGTATATTAGTTGGTGCAGAGATTAATATCTAAATTTGTGATTATAATTAATTATCATAACAAATTATCGTATCATATAATTAAAATGAATAAACATTCAATATATAAATTAGGATTAATAAATCTAGTGGTCCCTAGAGTTGTAATTTTTCCTTTCCGTTTCCATAGTTTGAAATATCCGTCCTTGAATAGCACAACTACACAAGACACAAACCACACGGTTTACGCTTTTTCTCTCTGGCACTACACCAACAAATCGACACTTGCAAGTTGCAACATCATCCCAGCCAGGGACAGAACTAGGTTGAGCAAAATAAGGGCAATCGCCCCGGTTGAAACAAGAGAACCATAATATTTACAATTGAAAGAGGAAAAATAAAGCATTTGTCCTATCTACATAGGCTAATTACCTTTAGTATTTGAATTAGTATTTCAGTGTTGGTGGTCAAACTGAAAGTGTTTTAACTGTCATTAGGCATATGATTTTATTTTTCATTAAACTGAATTTCATATGCTAAATATTTGTCCCCTAACAATTTTTTTCTGATTTCGTCCCTTCCAACCCCTCATGCCATTGAGCCATGCACGAACCCAACCATGAAGGCACAAACCACTAAACCTCTATTATGCTTGGGACCAGCAACTCACAACCACACTTACTTTATTTGTAGCAACTGCAACCATGATCCCACTGCAATCATCAACTTAGTTCACTGTCCCCTTGCAAGGATATCGGTAAAGAAAATTTGACTTAATAGAAGCCAAGGACAAAAAAATGACTTAGGAAAGAAAAAATACATTTTTACATCATTAAAAATGCAAGTTTAATATATAGATAAGATTTTAGTAAAATACATAATTGTATTGAACACAAATAGTATACAAGAAAAGAAATCTATTAGATAAAGAAATAGACCATCGAACAATTCTGAGTACTGCTTTGGCTCTTTCACCAAGCTAGTGCCCATTGCCCACCAATATTCTCCATATACGTTTCAAAAGAAAACCTGCTTAATAAGGTCAGCACAATGTTATTTGCAATATACTAGGCCTGATTTTCTAGAAT
The DNA here is from genome assembly GCA_007407185.1 of Glycine tomentella. Classification (NCBI taxonomy): domain Eukaryota; kingdom Viridiplantae; phylum Streptophyta; class Magnoliopsida; order Fabales; family Fabaceae; genus Glycine; species Glycine tomentella. The sequence goes on along the minus strand of PYAF01005287.1, from coordinate 23,772 downwards.
CAAGAGTATTTCTAACTGGTAATTACTATATTTGAAGGACTAGTTATCATTTAAGAAAAGCAGTAACAAATAATTAAGGAAAAAAAGTAACAAATAAGCAGCCTACAATAGTAACAAATAATTAAGAAAAAAAGTAACAAATAAGGAAGAGGAAGAAAGATCGCGGATTCATCCCTGGACTAACAAAAACTAACAATTAATATTTGTTAATAATAAAAAAAAAATAACCTTCAATTAAGGAGCGAGTGAAGTTTCATACCGATGAAGTAATCACATGAAGAAGTTGTTCCCATTCATTTTGATTCTCATTATTAGAGCCTGCAACTCCAATTGCTTTGGGCCGTGACTAGGTATCAGTATCAGATATTTGAGCAATGGATTCCAATTCAAAAATTTCCTTGCTGCTACTACCAAACAAATTGAGCCCCCTTGCTGAGGTATATACCGGGAAGACCCCACAATGTTTGATGCTCTCTTGATGGTGTTCATCACAAACCAAGCCATGGTAATCAAATTCAAATTTAAATGGTTTGTTGCAAAAAAGATCACACGTTTTGACACACAAAAACAACACGTGATCTGTTAAATTTTTGCAAAGTATAAAGTTGCGGTCCCAGCCGACCTGTTTGCCATCTTGATAGATAGAACACAAAAAATAACCAAGGTATCATCCCTTAAAAAGAATGATGCAATAAACGAAACCGTGCAAGTCAGATAATTGTGAGAGATAAGGAATAGTTATTGATCTCACTGCTGTCCGAAACCAACACACGTCAGTGACATGGTCTCCTGGGAAGAGCAAATACCTTACATCACAGTCCCTATTATCATGTATATAGGGTATGTGGCTCTGTAACATGTGTTCTAACACTAGCCGTTGGATGGTGGGAGTTTCGACAGAGACACGAGTTTCCTGCAATCATCTAAGTAAAGCTTTGTTAACAAAGAAAGGTTTTTTATGTTGGCAGGCAAGCTCTCAATATTAGTTCCACTTAGGTTTAACTCTTTCAAAGATTATAAGTAGCCATAGTTGTGAGGGATTGCTTGTAAGAATGACAGATTTGATGCATTGTGCTGTGTGCACCCAGAATGGTCTAGTGTTGTAATGGATCCCATTCCTGGATCATCTAATAACCTGTCAAGATTGTTGCAACCTCATAGAGAAAGAAAAGCTTCCAATTACACCAAATTGATGATGGCAGTGCACATGTGGCGGTGTAAGATTAGTCCAAGCATGTCATTTCCTCTGATATCACTGAAAATTCCTTGACAGATGTACAACCACTGAGGTTCTGTATTTGGAGAGATTTTGAATGAACATTAAGGCTTTCATCTCTCTGCAGCCATGTACATCCAAATGTGTTAGCTTGGGGGCAAAGAGCATCGACGGCGGCAACACACATATAGCTGTGTCAGATAAAACCAAATGTGTCATTTCCTCAGATATCACTGAGAAGTCCTTGAGAGATGAACAACCTCTGAGGTAAAGCTCACGGAGAGATTTTTGAATGAACATCAAGTATTTCAATTTCTCTGCAGCCACTTAAATACAAATATGTGAGCTTGGGGAGAGTTAATATGGATGGGTGGAGCCGGCACAACCTTTTAAAATAACAAAGAGGAACAATTTCAAGTTGTTCTGCCTTAGATAAGTTCGGCACAACCACGTGAAAGTTAAAAAAAAAAAAAAAAATGCAGCAGCTTGGTCCAACAACGGTGTACTCACATGAGGGTAAAAACAAAAATTTTCAATGCGGAAACATAGACCATCTATGCACCTCATGTGTGTGCTTAGGAATTACTCATTGAAACACGTTGGGATTTTAGAAATAACTTTATCACTCGAAGGCTCAAAAAAGATGACGCCCTCCAATGGTGATCTAAACGGTTATCTCCTTCTTGCAAGTGAGAACTTCTTCTTCTCCTTGATTCCTCCTTCTCCTTAATGGCATGCCAGGCGCATGCAAGGTATGAGACTTTCAAGTATTTGGTTTCTTCTCTCAAGACTATGAAGGCGCCTTGAGGTTAGGTGAAGGTGCAACAGAAGAGGAGAGAGGATGAGGTAGAGGAAAAACTAGAACTTGATTCAGAACCAAGAGAGGAAGGGGTGAAGTTTTTTTTTCTCTCTCAATCCTCCCCACATAGGCGCCTATTTAAGGTGAGATGAGGTTGTTGCATTGCATTATTCTCACACTCAAAATCAGTCCCAGTTGTTGGAAAAATTTGAAAAGGAATCTAGAAGATTCTCTCCAAAAATCGCCACCTTCTCTCTCTCCTCGCTCCAAAGTTTGTTGCAACAATAACTTATTTGAATTCAGAATTCAAATGATAATGTTGTTGATAGAATCTTCATCCAATCTTTATTGGATAATTCATTTAGATAATTTAAATTATCTTCAACAACCAAATGTTGTTGAGAGAACTTCATCCAATCTTTATTGGATAATTCATTTACATAGTTTAAATTATCCTCAACAACCTAATCTCATAGAATTTAAAATTCAAATTCAAATTTCAAATTTAAATTCAAATATAAATTCAATCTTATCCCAATTCGTAATTTGAATTTGAATTTCAATTCAAAATTCAAAATTTCAAATTTCAAATTTAATTTTCGAGTTTGCCCAAAACTTATTTTGGTTAAGTCAACTCCTTGACTTATTAGGATTCATGGCCCAAGGCTCATTGGGCCTGTCAACACATTTGGGCCCATTAGTGGAGAAACCAATTTCACCACTAATGCCCCAAATAGGACGCATGATTTAGGTGGACTTGAAGTCCAACTCTAACCCAATTTAACTCATAGTCTTGATAAAGTCCAATAACTAATTATTGGTCTAAACTCACTATAACTTGCAACAAATAATAACATTTGTGTGTGACCCATTAGACCCAATTAGTCACTGACATAAATAAACTTGGACCAATTAAAATCTTTTAACTGGCCCAATTCATTTAATAACCACATAAGACACTAGTAATGCTCTGTGACCCCATAAATAATTGAGTTGATTAAGTGATCTACTTTTCTAATTTGGATACTGTGTGTCCATCATCCCTCACATTTAGTCGAGAGCAAGGATAAAGTATCATCTTTATTTATTGACTAAATATAGCTTTTCATAGGAACTAGGAATCTTCTTCTATTGACTCTAAGACAGATCATGACTCCTCATGATCTCTTACTATGCATAGATTCCCAAGTCAACTAGAAGTCATCCAAGTCCTACCGGTCTTGTGAACGACTAATGCCTCATAAGGGATTGTGAATCCTTTTGGCATGTCCATATATACTCATGTATTCAAGTTATACCCAAGAGTATACTGTTCTCCCCATTTTCGAGCGGATAGAGTCTTACAGTCAAAGTATAACCCTAGGACACAATATTCTATAACATCCTCAAGTCTAGGATGATCCGCACTACCAGACGATGAAAGACTTTATAAATCCAATGATATTTTAAAGAATCCTTGTAGAGTCTCTTGACGGGTCAGTTCAGTGTCATCTGTTCCCTAACAGATCCACCCACGACATCAGCTAAGGCATCACCATGCCTGCATTCCATGAGGTCCCTGCTACCTTGTATCTCTATATAAGTAGAAGATGTCGTACTAGTCTTATTGAGATCATCAATGCCCTTTCTTGATGATTCAAGACTAGGAACTAGCTTTAGGCAATAGACATGTAGTGCCCTCGAATCCTTATGATCATGATCCCTATCATAGATCCTCGAGTGTACACTTGTTCTATTCCTAAGGTCTTTATCTTTAAACGCATTTTACTATAAATATAGGTGAAAGATAAATATGATAAAAATAAAGTTTGCTCTTATTAATCGTGAAATAATAAATAGTATAAGGTGTTCAACTGATAATCAGATTGTCTCTAGGACACCTACATACTAACAACAATGACTTTACTTCCAGGTTCTAGGAAATCATAATCTTTAATTAAATATTCTAATTGCCCTGAGGTAGCCACATCATCCAACACAATGAAAACCTTTTTACGTCCAAGCCTATTTCGTGACAAAACTGGGTACCAAAAAGGGTGCATCAAAACAATGATTTCTATTCTCTAACAACTCTGAAAAAAGTTTATCACGTAAAGCTTTAAGTCCATGCTTGTCAGATTTTTCCCTTACATTTGCAAGAAACCAACCACCTTCAAATTCATGAGACAGTTTAGCAAAAAAAGCAGTAGCAAGGGCAGTCTTGCCTATGCCACCCATGCATATGCCTCATATTCCAAGGGTTCTAACTTCATTTGACCCAATTTTTAGTAATGATTCAATTTGTTCATAATTGTCCTCAATTCCAACCAGTCCTTCCAGTTGGTTTGGGCATCTTGGATTCAGTTTCTGCAAAACATCCCCAACAATGTTCTTAAGGAATGCAGATTCAATCCTACCATATGAAAAGGGGAAAAATGAAATAAATGATGTATTGTAAGTCTAACAAATTCAAAAGAAAAATAAAATAGAAGTATACAAATGATTGATTATACATAATCTAGAAACAATATGGTATTGTAGTAGAGAAAAACAAGGGGAAAAAGGACTAGGAGAGGAAAATCCAATGTATTAGAGAAGATAATCTATGTCTCTTTTTCTACTCAACGAAATTCATAGCAAACTACCATGAAAGTTGTTATACTACAAAAAAAAAAGTATGCTCAAATGCATGTACAGTAGCAAGTAAACATACATGACAATTAATAGATATGTTACAAGAAAAGGCCGGAGTAATGGAGATATAAATATTGATAATTTATATTTTGTGTTATTTATGAGAAAATAAATTTGAAATCATTTTCATAATTAAACTTCACAGAAGATGAATAAACTGGAATAAATTATTGTTGCTTATTTGTAGATGTTACTTCAATGTGTATAATATACTCAGAGCATTGTTGTTCACATAAACCAAGTGAGAACTAGCACAAAGAAGAAAAGGAACTTTTTTGTTATAGTTACCTCATATGCATTTCTTATTTGGTCATTTATTCAGTTATAAGTGAAAAGAAATATTTTTTAACTTACACAATTAGACACATTCATGGACAAAGAAACCTCACTGCAGAGTAGCAATTGCACAAGCATATGCAAAAGAAGAAACAACTATGAGACTATTTGGATGCACTTGTGTAGAAGGTCTTATAGAAAAAGAACTTATTCAAGAAGCTCTTATATGAAAAGTTACTTTTACATAAGCTAATTTGATGTTTGGATGATAAATTCTTAAGTGATTATTTAAAATAATATGATGTTTGGATGAAATTGTAAAATGTCTTTTACATAATTAAAATTACCAAAAAGGATATTATATGCTTTGACATTATTTCTAGAAATTTTGGTTAAAAATAATTATTTTTATAAAAAAATGTATTTCATAAAAATATAATTATACATCTTAACATAATTAATTTTCATATTTCAAATATAATTAATATATTATTGTTTTAGTAATGCAATCACTTATATTCTAATTTATAATTAAATTATTATCTATGTAATTATAATTTATAACATAAAATATAAAATGTCATTAACCTCATAATAATATCATCAATAATGTCATCCAATATAAAGTTATTCAAATATACTCATACCATAAACATACAACCTTGTATTCTTAAAAAATAAAGAAATTAAATATATATTGGGAACATATTTTTTAGAGATTCTCTATATAGTTCCATTTGTAAAGTACTTTGAGCATCCGGTTCTTCCCATGTTGTAGTACTAGGGCCAACTTTATTTTCCTCATCACTATATGTATATTCGTTATTTTCATCTAGTGAATCAAATTCTCCATCACTCTTGTCATTTCTTTGAATGAAGTTATGTACAGCCATGCAAGCAACAATGATTTGGTTTTGTATCTTCAAAGCAAAAGGTGGCATATTACCCAATATCTTCCATCTCACTTTACACAAACCCAATGCACGTTCAATTGTACTTTGAAGACTAGAATGATAATAATTAAAAACTTTAACTCTCCCCTTGATTCTAGGCCCAATTCTAAATTGTGGGAGATGATACCTAGTTTTCTTGTACGGTCCTAGAAAATCCGTAAAAGTAGGGTAGCCAAAATCAACAAGATAATATTTACCTAAAGAATCAAACAATAGTGCATGTTAGAACACAAACTTATAATGATATATATATATATATATAATATATATAATATATAAATGTTAAGTACCATGAGGAGGATGTGGAAAATGCAATGCATGCTTATATAAAGCTTCCATAAATATCTTACTATCATGTGCAGAACCTTCCCAACCTGCCCAAACAAATGTGAAACACATGCTAAAGTCACAAACATCCATGACATTAGTGGTAGTGTAGCCTTTCCGACCAACATAGACTCCTTGTAGATGAGAGGGAACACAAACTCGTATATGAGTACCATCTATTGCATCAATACAATCCCTAAAATAAGGGCGATATCTGGCATATTTCAAAATCTCATTAGGGGTATCTCTAAATGATGGATTAACAGGCTTAATTATGTCCTTTGCAAACAAACACATAGCTTCTAAGACACTATGGAAATGTCTAGATATTGTTTCACCTGAATTTTGAAATCTTTCCTCACAATTACGAACAGAACCTGGTTGACTCAACATGTACAAAAACAAGCCAACTTGCTCATAAATTCCGACATTTCGATTTTTTTTAAGTTGTACTTGGTTTCCAAGATTTCACATAATTCTAAAAAGACAAGTTTCATCATTCTAAACATCTAATAACAATGTATTGGATTACCATTTAGAATTTCAGATATCCAACGATGGCCTGTCATGCTTGAATCTCTACATGGATTTTTCACAACATAATTCATGAAGTAATTGGTAACATTAGCTACAACAAGCATCAACACTTTATTTTTCGTAATGTGATCGTCATCATCAGATGAAGAGTCATTTGATGATAATGATGAAGACATCCTGGAGAAGGAAAAAAAAGTCATAACACAATTGAAAATAAAAATCAAGAGCCAAATCATAACCAAGATCCATAACATAATCAAAATTGAAAACAAAGATCCATGACATAACTAAGGTTGATAACCAAGCAAAACTAATAAGAGTCAATGACATCAGATAGAGAAGAAACTAAGGAACTTGTGCTCAGTTGTCAGACTTGATCCATCCAAGTTGTAATTCAGGATCTTCCAAAGCAACAAAGGTAATCATGTTTGCCCTTTTTTTCATAAGTCTACTGGCTTTGTAAAATAACGCTCAAGTCCTGGTAGATCTTTCAACTTTGCTACACATGCAGTAATGCTAGTTGGGTCTTGAAACAGATAGACTAGATTCAAATGTTTGAATAACTCAATCTAATTGTGAGGAAAGCTTGGCAGCAACCCCAATTCTTTTGTCACCCTCTCTTCCTCTGTCCACTTTCCTTTGCCGAAGACGTTGTTTGAGTTGTCGTGTCTATCTCAGGTTCATTCATTTCAATCTTAGTGTTATCATCAATGTTATCATTTGTCTCTTCTGTTCTTGTGTTGAATCCTTCATTTTGTCTTGAATCTTCAGATGGTGCATATGATGCAAAACCAGTAGCAATAATACCCTTAAAGAAAAATTCTATCTCAGGTAAGAATTTGAGGCTTTGCTCTTTCAACTTTGCTCCTTCAGGATCCTACTATAAAATAAAAAAAATAAGAATTATAATATATATTTGACACATAAATTGCAATATTATTGAAATGTGTAGGAATTACATGACCTAAACATCAGTAAAAAGAATTGTGAATTATAAGACCTCTATCGGTCTTCCCTTCCATATATAAACAAAAAAACAGTTCACCAAAAAAAAAGAAAAGAAAAGAAAAAAAAAAGCAATATACTATACTTCTGTATATGAAAAACCGTGGGGTTTAAAATTTCAATCCGTGACATATTTAATGATTAATTATCTCTTATGATTTTGTAAATTTTAATAAATTTCAATCAATAATAAAAAACATAAATAATTATTTTAATAAATTTCCACCAAGTTATTTCGTTGGCCTCTTTTTCTGCAGTTAATTCATGTTCCTTTTAATGAAGAGGTCTTTGCTGTTACAATTAAGAGTCTAACTTCTTGTTAGAGTTTGTTATTATAAGTTGGGAGTTTAAATTGTTTGTTTTTAATATCTAGGATTCTGTTGCTTTTGAATTTTCTATTGTTGAGATTCACATAGTTGAACGTGAGCTATTTTAATTTCTAGCATTCTGTTAGGAGTTATAAAGGCTATATAACAGCCACTTTGAATTCAATAAAGTAGCAATTAATAATTTGTAAGTTACATATACACTTTTCATTCTTTGCAGGTAGACTATATAACAATCACTTTGAAAATCAAGACTAGAAATGCTTAATATTACAATCAACTGAAAATCTCATACTTCTAAAACCAGAAAACTAAATTTAAATTTTAATCCTACCCAACTCTCTATCAGTGTTGTGAAAATCGGTTCGCCCCGGCCGGTCGGATCGGTCAGACCGGGAATCGGTGCAACCACCGGGTCGGGTTGGAGATTGGACCGGTCATGCATTTGACCCGGCTTTGCCCGGTGAAATCCGGCCGATTTTGTGTGGACCCGGTGATCCGGCCGATTTTTAGAACCCGGACCAGTGGAACGTTTTCGTCATCCCGCCTTTCCTCCGCCACCGTCGCGCCTTCACGCGCACCATGAACGAGGCGAAACTGGAAACCAGAGAGAAGAGGCCGAATAGAAATCCAACCGCATCTGTTGAAAGCGCAAAAAGAATAAAAGAAGCAAGAAGACAACAGCCAAAGGAAAAAAAAAAGAAGAAGAAGAAAACGCATAGACAAGAAACATAGTAGAAGAAGACGAAAGTGCAGCATAGCTGCCAAAGAAGAAATAAAAAAAGTGCAGCGGCGCACGGCAGAATGGAAAGCGCAGCAAAAAAGTTTTTATATACATGGGAATAGGGTTTTCTTGCATTTGGGCCCAAATCCATAACATTGCTTCCTACACTCCCTTTATTACTTTTTATACTTTTTTTGCCTTATTTTTTATTTATTAAAAATTGAATTTTTGTTTTAATTTAAGTAGTTACTATTTACATTTTCTTTTTTGTTAATACACTTTACTTGTGTTATCAACTTTAATACTTTAATTGTTATTTTGAATTTTTTAGTATATTTTTCTTAATCAAATAATATTTTTTATATACTTATATATAATATAATTTAATGTTTTTAATATAGACCGGGTCAAACCGGGTCAATTAGTGACCCACTGGTTGGACCATTGACCCATTGACCCACTACCTCGACCGAGTCAATGACCGAACCGATTTTTATAACACTGCTCTCTATATTCCTGAAAATGATTTAAATAACGCTAAAAAAGGAAGAAAGAAAAGTATCTTTCCTCTGCTTGTTCCTCCACTTTCCGAGCATGTAAACAAATAACAAAACCAATTTAAAAGAAGAAGAAAACAAGAGTATCATTTTTACAACTAACTAAGCAACCAATTCACATCTGTCATTCCCTAATTCTATCCGAGTACCCCTAAAAAAAAAAGAGAAGAAAATTATTATTATTATTATTATTTTAAATGAAAAAATAGTAAAAAAAAGAAGAAAGAAAAAAATAAGGATAAATGTAAAAATAATAAAAATATCTAACAGTTTTTTAAAATGAAAATAATATTAATAATAAACAAAAAAGAAAAAAAAAAGAAAAAATAATAACAGTTAAAAAAAAAGGAAGCTTCTTCTCCTTCTTCGCGCAATTTTGCCGCTGGCTGCTATGCCCAGCAGTGAAAATGCGGGCTGGGCCGGGTCATCCTAACCTAATTCCAACCCCACAAAAAAGTTAATTATTTTTTGCACCCCATATTTTAACAAATACACCCCTAAAACCAATTAAATAATGCTTTTGCATCCCAGATTTTATTGAATACACCCCCCTAAAACAAATTAAGCAATGTTTTCTGCATCCCACGTTTTCGTAAATACACCCCCTAATTTTGAGTTTGAAATCAATTAAATAATGTTGTTGGGCCGGACCCACTAAGCTGTTGGGCCTGACTCACTTTCAAACAAAACATGAAATGCTTTTTACACCCCTATTTTATAACTGCACACCCCTAGGTGTTGGGCCTGACCTACTTTCAAACAAAACATGAAATGCTGTCTACATCCATATTTTCATAACTTCACACCCTCATATGTTCCACTTTGAAAAAAACATATAATGCTGTTCACACCCGCTTATTCATAAATGTACCCCCAATTTTTTGGGCCTGACCCATTTTGTAATTAAATAATTTCTGCTGATTGCACCCCTTCTCTTCTTATATGCTCCTAATTACTAAGTGTACTCCCCACTTCTATTCTATCCCCTTCTATTTCCATTTTGATTTATTTGATTTCGTAATGTTATGTCAATTATTCATTAGTATTTTTAGTACGCAGGCATGTTTCGTGCACTCCATGCTGGGCTTCGACTCGCTTGATAGTGTTTCAATAACATGCGGGTAGATTTTGTGAATATCATGTTGGGTCTCCGACTTGCTTGATTTCGTAGAGTTTACTGCATATTCAAAATCTTTTCTAAAAAAGCTAAAAATACTCAAATAAAGGATCACTCAATTCTCCTTTATCTAAAAAAAATTTACACATTACTTGAGATTGCTTCAAGGTCCAATGCCTTAAGCGATTCTCTCCGGCTTTTCTTCAAATTCAGTGTCGTTTCAAAGTCCAATGCCTTAACGACTCTTTTTTATGTAATTGAAACAAATATTTCGTAAAAAAAAAAAAATCAATCCAATCAAGCTTTTCTCAAAAAAGAACTACGTAAGTCTGATTTTCTCATTGCACTTGGGCATACGTAGGAGCGAGGGCAAACCCCTTGTCGACCTAAAAAATGGAAAAATATATAAAATCTTTTCTTTTAAAAAAATAAAAATTTGATTTCTTTTTCTGAATAAACAAAAATAAAACAAGCATAAGTTATGTTCTTAAGGGAAGATAAATAATTTTAAAGTCACTTTATTTTTAACACACTCGATTAAAGGCTTCCGTCTTCATGAAGGACGCGTGGGGTGCTAATACCTTCCCCTACGTAAATGAATCCCGAACTCTTTTTCTCTAAAATCGTAGACCATGCCTTATCTTTTGGTTTTTTCCAACGTTTTCCTTAAATAAACGTTGGTGACGAATCCCTCTAGTTTTCCCTTTTTTTGGGAATCTTCTTTTTCATCACCATCCCGTCGTCGGCCGGAAAGGTTGCGACAACATCAAACACAAAAAGATTGCAATTTTAATTCCATATTTTCTGAGGTACCAGAAATCTTAGCTTGATAGTATGTGTGAATACCATAACTCAATGTTTTGCAGCTGCCATTAATTTAACAAGAATTGTGATCATAAATAGTTTATACTATTTCAAATTAGGATGAATACAAGACTGGTAGAAATAGAATACTTGATCTAAAAGTTATGAAAATTTCCTTATTTTCTAGCATGTTATAGCAATGATAAATTCCAAACAATATGTACCTCATATGGTTAAATATGTAGATAATGAAGACACAAAATTATATTCAAAATTTGAACAAGCTGTTACTGGTGAAAATGATTGAAATTTTATTCAAAATAATACTTGTTGTGATTGTGTTGCCATTCATAAACTTTCTCTATATTTTGTTTAGAAAAACCCTCCTAGGTGTGAGTTTCATTCCAGGTTAAATAATAATGCCTACTGTAGTTGCATCTGTGGCTATGATAATTCTTGAATTCTGGGCATGCTAATGTAAGTACATAATCTAACTACACACACTTACACATCCTTTTTCACTATCTAGCAATTCAAGTTATTGTGTAGAATTCTTTCATTCCATATAGATCTCTTGTTGTACCTATATAGCATGTTAAATATGAGCAAGCATTGGATTTTCCTAGTTGCCATTGAACTTGCCAACATGGGCTGTTGAGAAATGTTTGTGTTTGTGACCGTCCAAATAAGACAGAGCATCTAACAGGTCGTATATCAGTAATGATTTATTAATAATATACATAATTTATGAATACTTTTTTTAATAAACATAAAACAGTAGGGTAAGATCATTCCATTTCTACAAATTTATCACAAGTTCCTTATTGAATGCATTCTTTTTTTACTTTTGTACATCAAATTCCCTGTATAGAGAATGGTTCCTATGGAGAGTTAATGATATCACTCAAATATGTGACTTTGCTCTCTACTTTCCTCTTCTCATTCTTCTGCCACACCTTGTCCATAAGGTTCATAAACCAAGTCATAATCCTAATCAACACCCCACAGGACCCCATCATGTCCTTTGTCACCCCTGAATATGTGAATGAGATTTTGGAGAAAGGCTTCCTTCTAAACACTGTTGGAAATAGACTCTTCTACGCAGCACTTCCTATGCTATTTTGGATATTTGGCCCCATCTATAACCACCACTTTCGAAATCTGATACAAGTCATCCCTTTAAACCTTCAGTAGCTAGTCCATCAGAGCCTGCAACTCTACCCACAACCTTATAGAACAAGGGTGGCAATTAAATTTAAATTTAGGATTTCAAGCAATCTATTCAAACCCCCCACCACTAGCCCAACCTTAGTGGCTTTAAGAATAAGAACAGCCCACACCTCATACACCAGAACACTTAGACATTGAATTCAAAAACCAAAAATAAAAATGAAGATTTACTTCATTTAATCTATGAAGGTCAATGCCTAAATATCCCCCTTCCGCAGCCTAACAAAATGCCTACTAAAAAATTGTCTTTAAAGTGGTAAAAAGATTGTCAATTTTGAATTCTTGCTTTCTTTGTCCTTCAAATTTGAATGGGAAGTTGGAAAAATGAAATGCTAAGGAAAATGACACAGGAACCAAACTCAAGCAGCCTATATTGGGAGAAGATACTTCTCGTATACTTAATCCTTGTGAATTATTAGACTGCTGTAAGAATTGCCAAATGGAGCAACGTTGAGCCTTTTTGTCATCATTGCCAGCAAGTTGATGAAACTATGTTGCCCGAGAAATTTGGTTGATTTTTATCCCTTCAAGTTCGAGTGATTTTTTTGACTTAACTTTTATGAACTGGGTTACTCTTTGAAAAATCAGGTGGGGCATAATTACTTAAATCCTTGGAATGAATTATGGGCTGTGACGTGTTACTATCTTTGGAGTTGGACAAACAAGCACATCCACAAAGAGGAATTTATCAGACCATTCAGACCTTAGGCTTTTATTTGTGATAGGAGGAAAGAGTTTACTTCTTTGAGCAAGAACATGCAGGGAATGGTGGCTAAAGCTAACCTTCAAGTGGACATAAAGTGGATTCCTCCTGAGGAGGGCTAGTATTGTCTCAACACGAATGAAGCTTTCAAAGGGCAAGGAGGTATTTCTGGCTGTGGTGGGCTTCAGAGGGATATAAATGGGAAGTGGATTTGGGGTTTTTCAAGAAACTTAGGAAGAGGAAGTGGCTTTATTGTAGAGCTGTGGGGGGGTTTTCAAGGGCTCAAGCTTGTTCTTTGAAAAGGGATTGATAAGGTTATTATTCAGGTAGATTCTCAAGCTGTTGTTAAAGCCATGATTGGTGACAAAGTTGCCCTTTTTACCTCTTCTTCTTCTTTCATTCCATTTTTTTCAATTTTTCTAACCTCCGTCGTTTCTTCTTTTTTGCTGACCTGCTCCTTTTGTTGGGTCGTGGTGGTTTGTTACGTGTGTGGCCGTGATGGTCGCAGTGGTTTGTATCTGGTGTCCTTTCCTTAATTATTGTCATCTTGATGGGTTTTACGATGACAACAGCGGAGGTACATTTTTTACATCTGCATAACACTGATCCGTATGACCCATAGGGATTGGAAATCCGTATAGTTCATACGGATTGACAATCCGTATGGTCTTTACGGATTGACAATCGGTATGGTCTTTACAGATTGACAATCCGTAAAAGTTTATTATAGTGATACAAGAAATTGTACTTAATGACTTTGTATTATATTAACACTTAAATTTTACATATATAATTACGATTCATTTGGATAAACAATTTAATTAACATTTTGTTGATTGAGTACTTATGAAAATAATTTAAATTAATTGTTTCATATAAGGTGTAAGTTATTTCCAAAAACTATTGTAGAGCATTTATTAAAATAAATTTAACAAATACTAGTATGCTTTTAGAACATTTATTAGTATGGTTTTATCTTCAATTTAAATACTTTGTTGAAATTGTGGGTTGATTTGAAGTATTAACTACTAAAAATGCTGCTTTTTACGACACCCACGCAATGACGGTTGTCTAAAAATCGATGTCGTTTCAAAATCAGTGACATTTTTGTAAATATAGCCAACATTCCAACAACGGTTTTCACGAAAACATTGTTGAAATGTCAACACAACGACGGTTTCTACAAAAATTTGTCGTCGTTTTCAATAATTCAAATACGGTTTCGTGAAAACCGTCTTTGAATTTGGGCAATTTTTTTAACTCATGCCCTAGCCTGCCTGTCTCACTCCTTTCACTCTGACACCATCAACCTGTTTGCGCCCCTCTCACTACGTTTGTTCACTCTGCCTGTGAAAGCACTGCCATCTTCGCGAGGGCACCGTTGAAGTTGCCATCGTCGTCATAGGGGTCGTGAGGCCATATTGTTGTGCTGCATCTGGTACGCATCTAGTCCCATTTTGTTGGTCTGTTTTTGTACTGTACAAATTGGTAAAATTACACGTAGACATTACTGTTGGGTCACTATACATGTGTTCATCCCGCCCTGCTACATTAATCGTGTATATTTTCGTCTTATATGGCAACCCAGACACACCAAGTACATTTTGTCTGACCTCAGAGTCCGCCTCGCTACAGGAACATTGACACTTATCTATTCACCTTCCAGAAGCTCCTGGACCAAAATGTTATATTTGTATATATATATATATATATTGCAGATTGTGCCAGCATCTTATCTCCTAATATCTCTCCCATTATCTACAAATAACAACATATCTATAAGGTACACATTATCTCTAATTTAAATATAACTGCCTGGTATTATCTGTTATCTTATCAATAGATTGTCTACTCAACAAAGGCCCAAGGCCCATACTCCACACTATAAATACAGGTTCTCTCTAAACCTTGGAAGACAGATTTGAAATATAAGGGATGGATACTTGAATACACACATTCATATTCATCTGAGATTCTTATACACTTGATTATCCTCATATAATTAATGTACTTATTTGAGTGTCGGAGTGTCTTTCCTTTGTTTTGCAGGTCCCTCTCCTAGACAAAGACGTTCACTCATGCGACGTGCAAAGATTGGGAACCCACTTATCCTCACATGTGGAATTTTCAGATTTTGGTAAAAACATTTAGCGTCCACCGTGGGGTTGCGATAAAACATACCCTGTGGCCTCTCACCCAAACAATTATCAAAAAGTAGTCATGGTCAGTACACGCTCTAGCATTAGACGTAATACTCATGTGGACACATCTAACCCACCACATACGACCCTGACGAATGTCGACGTTATTCAACAACTCCGAAACCGCATGGCGGAGATGGAACGAAGGCATGAAGAAGAAATCTAGAATCTGAAAGCCGACCGCGACCAACACGAGACCAGGAAGCGCCGCCAATCGGGAGATGAACAATCGCTGTCCACACGGAATGAAACGATTCAAGGCGAGTCGCATCCTCGACAACACGTCAACCCTCTTGGCGATCCTAGCTCTACACGAGTACATCGTCACGACGAATTGACTATGAAGACACATCCTTTTGCTGATCACATTATGGAAGTTGTTCTTCCTCGTGAGTGGAAATCCATTCATCTAGAGAGGTACGACGGCTGCATGGACCCAGAATGTAACACCCCGTAGGCCTCCGGTGCGTTATCATTAATAATATCAGTTTAGCGCTTAATTCACAATTAACAACCCAGCGGAAGCATAGAATCACTTTTCTTGATTTATTATGTATGGAATCAAACAGATTAAAAAACCATTCATATAAGGCACGTAAATCACGCCCCTGCTGATCCAGTTTCTCATACATAACACAGACAGATAAATAATCATCCACAATATACTCAGGAGGAAATTCATATCATATCATTATTAGTTCTGTACATACATATACATCAGTGTCTTTCATTACACTGTGGTGATACAAAAGAATAACTGCCCTCACCAAGGGTATACAGAACTATACATCACAGGTGTACACACACCATCTCTCATCAAGGAACAAAATACAATCCAAAATAAAACTGAGCCTTCAGCTCTCCCTGCTGCTTCTCAATCAAGCAGCCCAAGTCTCTACTGGGGCCTCCTGCCCTGAGACTGCTCTCCTCTGCCAGAAGAGTCACCTGAAATCATAAATCCCCACACGGGGTGAGATACACATCTCAGTAAGCTCAGGGTCCATGGAGGAATCTCCTCCACCTTGGCCCACTTCCATAACACATATATCAGGCAATCACAAGCAAATGGCCTACTGGCCTGGCCCTCTGGCCCTCATAACAATATATTAAACATCCAAACATGGCGGAGCTACCTCAACGCCTATCTCAGTGTGAGACTGGAAACTCACACCTGTGCCATCCTATTGGGTGCTAACCCTTCGCATGGATGCACATATATGGTACCTCCGAGAATAGAAGGAGCTACCTCAACTTCTATCCCCATGGTCTGTGGGAACCAATTCCCTGGGAGCTACCTCAACCATGAGCCAACCATACTAGGAGGAAACCACCATCTCCTAGAGAGGTCCATATCTATCTATTGGCCAATAGATCTATCACAATCAAGTCATATAACAAGCACAGATGCACACACATATCATTATGAGGATGCAATTACCAATGCATGCATCATGAAATGACCACCCCTCCCCCGGCGTGTGGTATGGCACACAAGATGGGAATTCATCCCCAGGGACACTGAACTTACCTGCCCGCCACTGACACCCTCAGTGTCAAGCCCTATTCAAGGCATATATCCATATCAAAACCAATTTAACAGGCATTCAATCACAGAACATATCGTATCAGAAATCCCCTATCCTAGGGTTCAATCAATCTCAGCCCACACTAGGCTTCTCGCAGACCACACAAGGTCCATCAAAACTGAAGTCAGAGCAATTGAGTCACCACAGACTCAATGTACAACACATACCTGAGCTATGGCTCAATATAGCTCATAATTCAATGTATCACTGGAACGGTCTAAACCTCAACCAAGGCACCGTTCAATAAGCCTCTCAAGCTCAACAAAACTCAATCAAGGCCCATGCATGTCCAGAGAACAACAACTAACTCATTCCACAGCCACACATGCATATCACAGAGCCAAGATTCAAATTTCACCAAATCAAAAACTGAAAGCTAATCCTTCATCACTAGACAGTTCTAAACAAGTTTCTGTATAGGACCCTGGGCTAATTCTAGCCCCAGCTCAGTATGGGTCACAATATCCAGAAAACCCCAAATTCAAAATCAACCGGAGAAACTTGAGTTTCTTACCTCAGTGGCGATCAAAAAGGCTACAGGACAACTTCCTTGAGCTCTGTTGTCCTTTTCAAGTCGCGGTTCCCAGCCAAACTCAAGTCTCTGAGCTTTTCCTTGACAGAAGGATTCTCACTCAAAAGGGGTTTTTCAAGGTAATTGATGAAGGATTAATGCTTTCAAGGTGATTCTCACAAGCTTATAGGTCTTTGGGAGGTGTTTGGGCCAAGGATTATGGTTCTAGGAAGCTTGGGCATGCCTTCCATGGTGGTCTGGACGTGGGGAAGAAGAAAACTGTTTTCTCCCCAGTCAAAATCGCGTTCTGCCCTTTATACTGGGCCTGCCCAAGGTTTGGCGCGATCCGCGCCAGATCCAGCGCTAACCGCGCCACAGTGGCGGTGGCCCTGGCGCCAACAGCGCCATTTCCGCGCCTCCAACGTCAACTTCCAGAACCTGTGACGCCACCCACGCCACACTGGCGCCATCATTGCCAACCTCCCCCTGGCCTATGGCGCCATCCGCGCTACACCTGGCGCTGACCGCGTGGAATTCTAGTGAAACTAGGTTTTCCAGACCACTTACCGCCCCATCAGCGCCACCCATGGCGCTATCCGTGCGGGCTGGAAAACCTCTGGCGCCCCTCGCGTGGCTCTGATGCTCTGAGCGTCAAGTTCCAGTGTGTCTGGCGCCATCAGCGCTAGCCCTGGCACTATCCGCGCCACACCCTTAACAGGGTTTTCTGCTGAACAATCCCAGCGCTAACCGTGCGGGATCTGGCGCCAGCCGCGCCAAACTAAGGGTCATCACATTCACCCCTCCTTTTTAGGAATTTTGTCCGCAAAATTCAGAATCATACCTGTTAGCCAACTCGGGATAGTGCTGCAGCAGCTCCTTCTCTCGCTCCCAAGTTGCTTCCTCAGGTGTTCGACCTTCCCATTGTACCTTGACGATGGGAATCGTCTTACTGCAGATCTGTTTCTCCATTCTATCCAGAATCCTCATGGGTCGTGTAGGACTCATCAGATTCTCTATGATCTGAACTGTGTCGGGCTCCACCACGTGTGAGGGATCAGCTACATACTTCCTCAACTGGGACACATGGAACACATCATGCAAGCCTGACAACTGGGGAGGCAAAGCTAGCCTATAGGCCACTGGTCCAACCTTCTGAAGGATCTGATATGGACCAATGAACCTAGGACTCAGCTTCCTCACACCTAAAGCGCGTCCTACACCCGTCACTGGAGATAGCCTCAGAAACACATGATCACCCTCCTCAAACTGTAAGGGTCTGTGCTTCTGATCATAATAGCTCCTCTGTCGACTCTGAGCCTTCATCAGCTTATCTCTGATCATCCTGATCTGCTCAGAAGTCTCTCGAACCATTTCAG
This sequence comes from Glycine tomentella, assembly GCA_007407185.1. Lineage (NCBI taxonomy): Eukaryota > Viridiplantae > Streptophyta > Magnoliopsida > Fabales > Fabaceae > Glycine > Glycine tomentella. Next base: position 4,851 of record PYAF01005287.1, on the reverse strand, counting down.
GTCCAAGGAGCTGTCTTTCTCCTACCTCTGTCCAACACACTGGAGTTCTGCACCGCCGGCCATACAAAGCCTCATAAGGTGTCGTGCCCAAGCTGACATGAAAACTGTTGTTGTAAGAGAACTCCACCAGAGGTAGATATCTATCCCAGCTTGTACCTTGCTCCAAGGCACAAGCTCTCAGCATATCCTCCAGAGTCTGGATGGTTCTCTCAGTCTGACCATCGGTTTGAGGATGGTAGGTTGTGCTAAGTCTCAGCTAGGTCCCGAAAGCATCCTGAAGAGCACCCCAAAACCTCGAGGTGAACTTCGGATCTCTGTCACTGATAATACTGTCAGGGACGCCATGTAACCTCACAATCTCCTTTACATATAACTGGGCCAACTTCTCTGTAGTGTAGTCAAACCTCACAGGCAAGAAATGAGCAGACTTGGTCAGCCTGTCCACTATCACCCAGATTTAGTCACATCCACTCTGAGTCCTTGGTAATCCTACCATGAAATCCATAGAAATGCTGTCCCATTTTCACTCAGGGATCTCTAAAGGCTGAAGCAGACCAGACGGTCTCTGATGCTCAATCTTCACCTTCTGACACACTAAACATTTTGTCACATGTTCAACTATGTTTCTCTTCATCCCTGGCCACCAGAAATTCTTCTTCAAGTCATGATACATCTTAGTGGCTCTTGGATGAATGCTGAACTGGCCCTTATGTGCCTCAGATAGGACGACATCTCTCAACTCGCCCTCAGGCACCACAATACGACCTTGGTATCTCACCAAGTTGTGATCCTCCCAGGAGACACTCTGCTGGCCAATCAGAGCCCTCACAGCCTCATCTTACTGTTGAGCTTCTCGGATTCTCCTGATCAGCTCGTTATCCACTTTGGTCCTGCTCAACTCAAGACCACTAGCACCCTCTATCACTGTCAGGTGCATGTCTCTGAATTGCTCTATCAGCTTGCAATCAGAGATCATCAAACATGCAGCAGTTACATTCTTCCTGCTTAAGGCATCAGCAACCACATTTGCCTTACCTGGATGGTATCTCAACTCGAAGTCATAGTCCTTCAGGAATTCCATCCAATGCCTCTGTCTCATATTCAGCTCTTTCTGATCAAAAAGGTATCTGAGACTCTTGTGGTCGTTGAACACTATTAACTTGGCACCATACAAATAGTGTCTCCATATCTTCAGAGCAAACACCACAACTGCCAAGTCCAAGTCATGAGTAGGATAAGACTCTTCAAGAGGTTTTAGTTGCCTGGAAGCATAGGCAACCACCTTCTGATCCTGCATCAACACACATCCAAGTCCCCTCTTGGACGCATCACAAAACACCTCGAACATTCCTTCAGGATCAGGAAGAGTCAACACTAGAGCTGTGGTCAACCGCTCTTTCAGCTCCTGGAAACACTGCTCGCACTCATGGGTCCATACAAAGGGAACCCCCTTCCGTGTGAGTCGAGCCAAAGGTATCACCAACTGCGAAAACCCTTGAATAAACCTCCTGTAGTATCCAGCTAATCCCAGGAAACTACGGATCTCAGATACGTCCTTGGGCCTCTCCCAAGACATCACTGCCTCTATCTTGCTGGGATCCACTGATACACCAGATGCTGAGATCACGTGGCCAAGAAACTTTACCTCTGTCAGCCAGAACTCACATTTGGCCAACTTAGCATATAACTGCTTGTCCCTCAAGATCTGAAGGACTGTCCTGAGATGCTCGGCATGCTCCGTCTCCGTCCTGGAGTAGATTAGAATGTCATCGATGAACACCACTACAAACTGATCCAAGAAAGGTCTGAATACCCTGTTCATATAATCCATGAACACTGCCGGGGCATTCGTCAGACCAAACGGAATGACCTGATATTCAAAGTGACCATACCGAGACCGAAAGGCTATCTTAGGTATGTCTGCTGGCTTGATCCGAATCTGATGATATCCGGATCTCAGGTCTATCTTGGAGAACACCCTGGCTCCCCTCAACTGATCTAGCAGATCATCAATACGAGGCAGAGGATACTTGTTCTTCACAGTAACCTTGTTCAACTGCCTGTAATCCACACAAAGTCTCATACTGTCGTCCTTCTTCTTCACAAAGATCACCGGTGCTCCCTAAGGTGAGACACTCGGTCTGATAAACTGCTTGGACAGCAGGTCCTCCAACTGCACCTTCAGCTCCCTCAACTCGAAAGGAGCCATACGATAAGGTGCCACAAAAATCGGTCCCACACCAGGAACCAGATCTATGGAGAACTCTATTTCCCTCTCTGGTGGTAGCTGAGTTATCTCCTTAGGAAACACATCCATGAACACATTCACCACAGGGATCTGAGACAAATCAGCACTTGGCTTATCTTTTGTCACACCCAAGAAGATATAGCCCTGAGCTCCTTCCATAATTGCCTTGTGAGCTTGCAAGACTGATAGGAATGCGGTGGAACTCGAACCTGCTTCGTCAGAAGGCACAACTACCCTCTTCTAACAATAGTCTAGCATCACGCCATACTTGGCCATCCAGTCCATACCCAGAATCATCTCAAGGGTAGGCATAGCTAGACAGAACAGATCAATCACATAGGCTCTGCCCTCATACACAAATTGCACGTCCTTGCAGCATGTGCTCACCTGACATCTCTCGCTAGATGCCGTGGTAACCTCCATCGGAGGGACAAAATTGAGCTTAGGCAACCTGAGCCTATCAACAACCACATCATGTATGAAGAAATGTGTAGCTCCAGAATCAAATAGCACTCTAATATCACAATCATCGATCAGAACTGTACCTCTGATCAGGTCTGGAGCTGTGGCTATCTCTCTGGCATCTACATTATACACCTGTCCTGCTGTGGGTGCTATCACCTCTGCTGGAGCAGCCTGTGCCCGACTCTCTGTCTGAGGGCACTCTTTGGATATGTGGCCCGGCTTGCCACATCGAAAACAGATAATCTGGCCTGAGGAACAGGCTCCTGTATGCTCCTTCCCACAAGCTGGACACTTGGGGACTGATCTCTTTTGGGCTGAGCTCCTCTTGAATCTGTCAGAGGAAGCAGAGACTCCCAACATCTTGCCCTTACCCTTACCGGGTGGGCCAGAACCACTAGGCCTTCTCCCCTCCTGTCTGACTGAGGAGTAGGCTGCCCGCCTCTCTGTCTCTGCAGGATACCCTCCACTTGGCCACTCTGTCTCACCAAGGTATCCATATCACGTGACCCACTGCCGACCACCAGCACCTGGATCTCATCTCTAAGTCCCCTCAGGAACTTAGCTGCCAAGATGTCTGCTTCAGGTAAAGGTCTCCTGAAGTGTGCATATTTGGCCAGCTCATGAAATTGGGCCAAATACTCGTCCACTGTCAAAGTCCCCTGGACGAGACTATCAAACTCCGTCTGCTTCTGCTCCCGGGCAACTCTAGGAAAATATCTGTCCAGAAAGCAGGCCTCGAACAGCTGCCAGGTAATCACCTCTGGACTGTGGTCTTCCACCACTCGTGGGCGTCGCCCTGAAGCATATAGGTTGCATACAGCAGCCTTTGGTGATCGGGGCACTCCATCACCTCAAAGATCTTCTCTAGGGCCTGCAACCACCTTGCTGCAGCCATTGGATCATAGCCCCCTAAAAACACTGGAGGGTCATGCTTCCTGAAGGTAATTAGCATTTTCCCTCTGGCTGCTACATCACTGTCAGCCTCTATCTGGGACATCTGGTCCCCTCACAGGTGGCTCCCACCAACCTGCTGGCGACTACCCTCGCCATCATGGATAGGAGGTGTGGAGGATGCTCTGTCATCCCTCCTGAGGTTCTTCACCTCCTCTAACAAGTCCTGGTTAGCCTTCATCAAGGCTTCATTAACTTCTCGGGTTGCAGCCATCTCTCGCTGCATCTCCTCCTGAGTCTGTCTATTAGCAGCTAACTCTTGCTACATGGCGGTTAGTGCAGCCGCAACTGGATCAGACTGGGCACTGGTAGCCCCACTGGTGCTTCTAGGTCTTACCATAGCACTACACATGTACATCACACAGTGAGTTGATCAGGCCCACAGTTAATGTACCCCCATGCAATGCTCATGTCAAACAACCACAGACAAGCACCAAATCAAGTTTCATACATAATGTTCTTATTAAGAAACCACTCTGATACAATTAAATGTGACACCCCGTAGGCCTCCGGTGCGTTATCATTAATAATATCAGTTTAGCGCTTAATTCATAATTAACAACCCAGCGGAAGCATAGAATCGCTTTTCTTGATTTATTATGTATGGTGTAATATCACGAATTCAAGTAAGGTATTTTGGGTGATATTTGCGAAATTACACGGATTTACGAAAGGGCAGTTCTGTCTTTGTTGGAGGCATGGGTGTAGTTATCAATTGCTTGGTGTAGTTAGCTGTACTACAAGGTTACTATAGCTGTACTACAGGTTACTATAGCTGTACCACAGGTTACTATAGCTGTACTGCAGGTTATTGTAGCTGTACTACAGGTTATTGTAGCTGTACTACAGGTTACTGTAGTAGTCTATATATATGCGTAAGCTAAGGGAAATTTTGCAAGAACTCTAGCTTGTTCCTCCTACTATACTACAAGTTTCACAAAATCTTAGATTAGGAAAGAAAGGGAAGTGACTCACGGACGTTGAAGCTAGAGATCCTCTAGCCATCCACGATCGTTGTGAAGGCTTGACACTGAGGGTGTCGGTAGCAGGAGCCACAGAGCAGGGAAAGAATTGCAGAGCACGGCTTTGCCAGGTAAGTTCTGGACCCTTGGGGATGTTTCCCACTTGTGCATGCTCAACCATACTCCGAGGGAGTAATGGTTTCATTCATGACTCATGCATTGTGT
>PYAF01005286.1:193326-203451 GCA_007407185.1 Glycine tomentella | reverse complement strand
TGAAATCCAACTAAACGACGACGGGCTAAAAAGAACCGACTTTGATATGTTTACCTTCCTATTTCCACTACGGTTTTTCAAAAACCGACTTCGAATAGTCGCCTTTTATTTACGAATATGCCACCGCGCACCTACGACGACGCGCCTTAAGGAACCGTCTTAGAATGGCCGTCGTGGTAGCCTACATTTGTAGTAGTGCATTTACTTTCTTTTCTTTCATTTTCCTTTCTTAACTAAACATTTTCCTTTCTTTTAGTCAATATTTAAATCCTAATCTATCAAGAAAGATTAATCTCTTCTAGTAGTCTTAAACTTATTGATAAATTTATGAGTATATTGATATTTTTTTTACAAATTATTATAACCAATGGCGAAGCTTCATAGGAGCAAGAGAAGTCATGGCCTTCCAATTCTTTTTCTTCTCCTTTAAAAAGTATAGAATTTGTTTTGGTAAAAGAAGTATTTGTTTAATTATTCCCCCCCCCCCCCCCCCCCCCAAAAAAAATGGCAACATCGGCAACTGATTATAACATTACTTTTTTATTTTTTATGTATAAAAAGGCTGAAAATAACAAATGTTTAATTTTTCCTGTAATAAAGAAAAAATTGTAAAGGCTCAATTTTTTAAATTTAGCACGAACTTTCATTATTTTATGTTGAAATTTTATTTTCACAAATTTCACTACTCAACTTTCATATTTTATAAATTTTACCATTCAAATTTTTTCATAAATTTTATCATCCAATTTAATTTCAACATTTGGCAAATTTTAACATTCAAATTATTTTTTTGCATTATATTATCACAGTAACAAAATGATGTAAAAAATTATTTTTCTAATTTTTGTTACAGTTGTAGTTATAATCAATATAAAAAAATGACTTTATACATCAATCGTAGTTATAATTAATGTAAAAAGTATTTTTCTATATCGATTATAAATACAATAATGAAAAAAGTCAAAATTATCAATTTTTTGTTGGTAGTGATAAAATTTGTGAAATTAAAAATTTGGATGATAAAATTTAAAAAAAAAATGAATGATAAAATTTATAAAATAATAAAAATTGAGTTGTAAAATTTATAATTAAACCAATTTTAAATATAAAGCCAGATTACTTATAAAAAAAATAGTTTGTTTTAGTATGTCTGCTGTTAATTTTCAAATGGATGTTTCTCACAGATCGGGGTAAAATTAGGAATTGGAGAAATTTGTTTCAATTCCAAACACAAAGCAAACTATATACATATAGAAAATAAGTTGTTATTGAAGAGTAAATTTCCTCTCCACTGTTACGAGAGAGAAAGACAAACATTTTGTGCCTCGGATCTTATAAAATGTCTGCTATTTTCTCTCTTGGCCGGTGAGATTTTCAGTAACCGGATAGGAATTGAACCCATTATTGACACACAAAGAATAAGAACTAACCTCTGAAAAAGTTAAGGACGATCCCAGAAACACCTCCATTGAGAGCACAAAGGTTGAGAAAATTCTCAACGAAACTCCCAAAGCCTGCCAATGGCTTAGCCACAAACTGCAAGAGCTTCTGGGCCAAAATAGAAATAAATATAAGCCATCGATGGCCAAAACTTTCATCCAAAACACCCTCTGCATGGCATTCCACAAACTTCCTATGTGATAAGTTTTTACTAAACAAGACACGAGGGAGATCAAAGAAACCCGCATCTTCGGGCTTCAACAACATGTAACTGTCGGCGAAACCCTTATTGCAATTGGTTGCAGCCATGACTTACAAAGAAATTAAAGAAAGGATAGTGTTTTTCAGTGAGCTATTTATGTTTCTTTTGTCACACTCTTTTAGATTTATATAGAAGCTGTAACTATAATAGCGAAGGGAGGGTTCGAAGAAAATAACAATATATAGTAAAACTTGAATATGGAGATGTTTAGATATAAGTTTTTCTAGAAATACTTGAAAAAATAAGAAGAAAAAGAAAAAGGAAATGATCTTCTCCATAAACTAAAATAAATTTTTCACAATTCATTTGTAAATGTCATTTCATCTTTTAGAGAAGTTATATGGGTAAATTTTTAAAAATTAATTAATGGAAAACTTATTTTTATTTTTGAAAAAACTTATTTTATTTTTTCTTTTTATTTTTTTTTAGAAGTGTTTCTAAAAAAATTTATCCTACATCTTCGTATAGTGTTGGTTGTTTAAATTAAAATAAAACGTGAATAAAATAAACCACGTGAAACTTTCTCAGTTTCTCCCCCTTATCCTTTTTCCTGCCCCACAAGGAATGGTAGACCCATGGAACGGAATAATGGGCCAATGGCTACAGAAGATAAATTATTGTATGGTAGGTGACTGCGATTTTTTAACGTTCTTTGTTTTTATATATACTATGATTTTCCACTTAGTTTTATTTATTTGGTATTATTATTATTGTTAAGAATGGTAATGTTTTGACATCTCAATATTTCAAACATACATTAATAATTTTTATTTCTCTCTATTTTTCTTCCTATTATACCTATATTTTTCTCTTTTATTAGATGTCTACTAACATTTAAATGTCGAGTATGTTTTTCCTATTTTTACAATGTGAAGGTTTAACCCGTGATCAATCAGGTGGAGGCCCGAAAGAAAAGATAGTACTTATGATTATATTGTAAATCTCATTCTCAATTATTTATTCTCTACTAAGGGGGTCTAGTTCATCGGGTAAGATTTATAAGTATTGTAAATTTTTTGATATCTTGTCTAATTTTTATGGATAAAAAAATATTTATTCTCTGCAAGTAGAATTAATTAACTCTAATCATCTTGGGTAAAAAAACAAAAACTCTAATCTTGTACGTTATTAGTGGTTAGATTTCTTCAAATTATTTTATCTTTATTTCTTTAATATATATGCTTTGATGAAATTATTATAATTGGGTTGGCAGAGTTTGCAAACTCAATTCCTCTCAAGTAAATAACTTAAATTACATTTTGCTGCAACACAATATTACAGAATTTTTTTTCTATCAGCAAATTAAGTATATGTATCATTATGTATGAACAAACAGCACAAGTAGTAGTGCCCCAAAACTAAAGTACCAAGTTACAACCCTGTATAAGTCGAATATACAAAGTCCATATACGACCACACATCAAAAAACAAAGTAACAAAAACTAATTCAGTTGATAAGTAACGGACTTATATCTTACATAGTTATAGACATAATAATTTTATTGATGAGTAATTTATAAATAGTTTTAAATGCTCATTGAACTTTGAGGTAGGTCACTCATGAACTCTCAAAATCAAATTCACATAATTTTTTTATATAAAAATAATAATAATAACGTACCATACCCAACTTAGAAAAAAAAAATATTGATAAAAGGAGTCTCTTCAATCACACTTGTATATTAAGCCTTTAAATGCATATAGGAAGACACCCTTGTAAATGCTTTTCCATTCTCCAATAGTGAGCTGTTTGACTACCCCACCACAGTTATACACAATAAATGCTGTTCAAAATCCACCATACATATTACCGTAGACACATTAAAAGTCCACCATATAACTACTCTGATGCCCCATGTCCCCTGTAGCATTATTTCACGTTTGACACCTAACATAAAATTATTAGATGATGTATGATCATCATGTCATTTATTATCAATAATCATGTGAGAATAATCATCTTATTTATGATCCCAATTAATAATCTTGTCACATAATTATTGATCAACATTATAAATAATGCGATAATTTTAAATCACCTAATAATTTGTTCATGTAAACACTTTATCCACGTACGGCCAAGCTGAAAAAAAAAAAGATCTTTTGCATTAGTTTTTCTTTTTCCTTATCAAAGACATGCCCCTTCAAGATACCATAATTCCTCATCATTTTCCATATATTGTAAACAACTGCACACCATACACTAGTCCACCAAGCCACAGTTCTATTTCTTTGCATGTTCCCGCAAATATATATATATATATATATATATATATATATATATGTGTGTGTGTGTGTGTGTGTGTGTGTGTGTGTGTGGATTACGGGATTGTCTGGCAGCACCCCACTAAGGTTAACCTACGAATAACAAGCGAGCATCCCACACTTGTTTCACCATATCATAACTAAACAAAACATGAACCGTGGTCTCCAGCACAATATTAGAGCGAGTGATTGCGTGCGGTGTGCCCTCAAGCATGAGAGTTATATATCGTCCAAAAGCTCGCTATAAGGGAAAAAGAAGTACTCTATGTCTCTACATTTTTATTTTATTTTAAATATAACAAATATACCTCATAAAATTGATACAGTAGTATAAATTAAGTCTTCTCATATTCATATATTGAAGAATGATTTATTTCATGTGAATTTATATTTGATTCTTTTTTAATGTAAAATTCTCTTGAATCAACGTCATTTACACATCATCCATGATTAGATTAGTCAATGTGGGTTAGAAAACCTATGGTTTATAAACTAAGAAAAAAAGTTAAATAAAAATGTGTTTTTGCGGGGTAAAACTTCAGTTATAACATTGAGTGAAATTGATTATCACGTGTTATTGAAGGGTAAATGTCTATAAAGAAAAGTTGATACCATACTAGTCTATTGTCATTATATATTACTAGTTTTTTATGCGTACGTACGATATACCAAGAAAATATTTTGAATGTGTTTGTTTATTTGTAATAAAATTCATTATTGTATGGAGATATTAACTTATAAAGAAACATCAAAAAATAAAAAATGATAATTTTATATCAAATTGCATATTAATAAGATGACATTATATATGAAAAAACTATTATAATCATTAATATTATATACATAAATATTGGGTAAATACAATAAAAAATATTTCAAATAGTTGATCTTAATATAATACACATGATTGTTGCATTTTCTAACTCATCTAAATGATAAAAGATATAAATGAGATAATTTTTATATAATTCATAATGGGTACGATTGAATGCAATATATTGAAATTTTGATGTAACAATACTGGGGGTCATAGTAGTTGATATATAAAAATGAAAATAATGGTCATGGTTACGTTATTAAAAAAAAAAAAAAGATTTAACATCGCTTAGTTAATGTTGATTCTGAAGAATTTTGATTTTATAAAATATACCGCAATATTTTTGTAAATAAAATGTCATTTGAGAGGATCAATCTGTGCTCACTCAACAGTCAACAACGGTTATATTTGAAACCGATGATGTTTGAGATACCTCAACATCGATTTTTAAAAAGACGATGCGGTTTTAATATTATCTCGAACCCCTCTCTCTTTCAAAATCCCCTGTCTCGTCGACGGAGCCGTCAAAGGTGATGACATGGTAAACGGACTTGGCTCGCTGGTGTCGCTGGACCCGGTCCTCCACCTCAGCGTGGGCCCACTCCTCCGCCCTAACCTTCACTCACATGCTCCACAGCCGCTACAAGTCCAAGGAGGATCTCTAAGCATATTCCGCACATCCTAGCCACGTCAGCGTCGTCAAGGGAAACGTGCTCCCCTCATCTCAGAGGAATTCCCAAGAGTTTCAAGCAGATTAGTGAGTTTTGTTTTGGGGAGAATTTCTCGCCGGGGAGAGCCAAGGGTTTCTCGATTGCTTCGCTCGCTTTTTTTCCGTGACCAAGGGAGTTGGAGGCGCTGGATTCGAACGAAAAGAATATACTGACACTGTTTAACAGACACTGGTTTCTAACTGGTTAACAGACACCGAGTGTGTATCCAAATTGAACTCATACTTAATTGCATATATGCTTCGTTGTTTTTAATTGTCTTTTCATGTTGAAGTGTGCGATATGGCTACTGTGTGCAGGTATGTGTACTTTGGTACTTTCTGCATCTTTATCGGCATTGAAGCCTGCTGAATGTCTGGGTTATGTATGCCCTTCAGCTGATCCTAATCAATATAGCATCATGGTTCTGATTGCAAACCAGAATTGCCCAGAAACAGAAATATAAACCCAGCATATACTTCTAATATTTTATCGTACAATTTTTTTCAAATTGTATCAATAATGTCTATTTCTCTCAATTATTTATCATATAAATATATGCAAATAGTGTTTTAGCATATGATTTGCCTAAACCAATATATGTTTTCTTTAGTCTTTCTAGTCTTTGTCTAATATTAGCAAGTATGGCTGTAGTATTACTTTACATCCCCATTGTTTATTCAAAGCCTAAAGTTTGTCATCAAAGTGTGCATGTAGTGTTCCAGAAGGATGAATTATTGCTTGAAGCATGATAAATTTTCAGATGTAGCTCAACTACAAAGCATTTATTCAATAGCCCTATGTTTGAACGTTTTCATGAAATACTCTCATAAATATGCATGAATTTGTTGTATATAAGATATAAGTTTACACCTATAATGATGTTAGAATTGGTAAGTTATGATAGATCAGACAGTGAGATTGGCTTCATGACCATGATGAAAAATGAAGTTATCTTTAGGATTTTAGCACTTAATGTGACAATTATGTTCATAATCTGTTGTAATATGCATTTCAAAAACCACAAGGAGGTTTTATCCCAAAAGTTGTTTGAGGTTATATTCTTACAGAGAAAAACTCAAGGAATAATGATAAGGGGCAAAATAATCTTGCCAGTTGCCTCACAATATTAAACACAAATAATGACATTAAAAGAAATATCCTTTGCAGAATCCTTTGATTGGTGATAACCACTTTCCCATGTTGTTGCTGGTATGCTATCTGTCTCCATAGTATTAAGGTTGTTATGAAGCTGAATAGAATGATCTGCATGAATTCCATTTTTTTATTAGATATAGATTCAAGCCTAAGAACATAAATTTAATCTATTTTATGTAATACAGGTTGAAGGTCCAAAATACAATGAGAAGCTGCTGATGACACTGCAGAAAGTGCTTGAAGAAAGTTCCCCTGTCCTTGTTGCGGCTAGGCTTGATGCAGAAGAAAGAAGAAATAATATGCGCTTAAGGGAGGAGCAAGATGCTGCATACAAGGCTGCACTTGAAGCTGATCAAGTATGCTTTTTGTAGTGTATGGTTGTTCTGCTTGTTTCTTATCATTTTTTGTGGTCTCTACTCCATGGCTTTTTTTTCCAATCTCAACTGCAGAGGTCTTTATTTAGAAAGAACTAGCCTGTTACTGTTGGTGTGGATTAATGTTGTACGTGTGTCCAGGCTAGGGAACGACAGAGAAGAGAAGAAGAACGTCTTGCAAGGGAAGCTGCTGAAGCTGAGAGAAAGTGCAAGGAAGAGGAGGCCGGCTCGTGAAAGAGAAGCACAAGAAGTTACAGAGAAACAAGCTGCATTGGCTAAAATACGTCAAGAGAAAGCCCAGTCTCTTGGTGAAGAACCCAGAAAAGGACCTAATGTTACACAGGTACGGTATCCAAAGATTTAGCCAAGATTTTATTTCTCCTTTAGTGCCTTTACTCTGTTATTGGCATGTTTCATTAGTTAATTTAGTTCATATATATGCTCAGCTTATATAGTTACACTTTTGAGATCTCAACTTTAATTCATATAATTCCCCTCTTAGAATTCATAGATGGTTTTACTTATATGTAAGGTCTTTACTTCTAGTCCTGTATTTTTAAATTGCTTTAGCCTCCCTTTTTGGTTTCTCATCTTTTTTAGTACAGTTTTTGTTTAATTATGTTATAATTTACATGACATTTTTTTTTCACTTCCTGATCAAAATGACTAGGTTTTGGTATGGTTTCCAACTGGTGAACGCAAGGAAAGGAGGTTCTACAACACAATGACAATTCAGTCTTTGTATGACTATGTTGACTCACTTGGATGTTTAGAAGCCGAGAGTGACAACCTGGTCTCCAATTTTCCTCGGACTGTTTATGGAAAAGAGAAGTGGACATTGTCATTGAAGGAAGCTGGACTGCATCCTCAGGCCAGCCTGTTTAGGATCAGCTGAAGGGCATACAGAATCCAAACATTATCCAATTGTAGAACATTATCCAATTCCCTCCTTTCATCAAGTTTTGTATGACACCAATGCTGCAGAACCAGGGAGCAATCATAATATTATTTTTATTTGGATTGTGGTATTTTACTGTCTTTTTATATGAATGATTTTTAGGGGTTTTATTTACTTATTCAGGTGAATCAAGGTAATTATGGCAGAATTATTAGAGTCCATGTTGGATAGTATATGGGTCAAGATTTATCATCTATATAATATATTACTATGTTATTTCTAATGTTTATTTGAAGTGGCATACTGCAGGTCAATGAAGATGTTGAATCATTTTGTATGTATGTGTTAGGTAGCAGTTAGTTATGATAGGTTAGTTATCCATAGGTAGTTAGAAGTTCCCTATACATAAGAGGGTTGAGAGTGAGATAAGCTCAGAAAGTCTCATTGAACAACAATGAGAACATCACCATGGAGGCTCATATTGGAAACTAGGAACACTGATAAATCAAGGTTTGTTATGTAGCCTAGCCTTGGGTCTGATCAATTAAAAAATAGACTCAATCCTTAAGTTCAAGCTTGAACACTATGCTTGAGTTAAAACCTTTGGAGATGGCTAAGCATAGTGATCTTTACTATCTAAACTCTTACTGAATGAGTCAGTACTCTGTACTATACTTTTGCTGTACATTTGTAATTAGATGAGATGCTGCTAGCCTGTTTCTGGTTTGCAAATAACTCCATGTCTATAGAGCAAAGATATTTGGATAGACTTCCTGTTATTGTCTTGTTACCTGAGCAATAATATCTCAAGGAGTTGCCAAACCCTTTTTCTTTTGATAATGATGGAATTAGAATCTCTAGTTTAAACTCTGATATAGGAAAGGATTAGTATACTGGGTTAGCAACAAACAGACAATTTGGAAAGTGTATACTAAAAGGAATTAGATTTTTGAAGCATCCTAAGTTAGTTGATACTTGATTGGATTATGTGGCAGGTTGTTAGCATTTGAGGGTATGCTTCAGGTTAGCAAAGGGGGCTGTATAGTTTGTGCATATGAGAAGGGGAGGAGATTCATTTTGGTTAGGCAATTTTCCTGGATAGAGAAAGTATTTCTGCAAGGAGATTTTGCTCTGGGAGATAGAGTGATTCCTCTCTTATACTATTTACTTATTGATCTTGTTTTTGGATTCAATAAAGCCCTCGCTTCTGTATATGGTTTCCCATAGATTCTTTCCCTTCAATCTAAACCTGCAGATTCCCACAGAAACTTTGGTCAAAATGCCACTGTTGGCAAAAAAAAAAGGTAAAGTGCCAGGCCAGGAAAATATATTGCGGAAATGCCACGCGGCATAAATCGCAACAAATAAAAGCGGATTACATACATGATTTGGCGTTCCCGGATTGGCTGCATGGCAAGGTGCTGACATGGCCTTACGTCGCTGGAGCAAGCTGCGAGGAAGGGTAATCCGCTGGTGAGGAGGGCGGAATATATTCCGCTGTGTCTGACAGCGACTTCCACCGCATCAGAGAGCAGGTCTGCAACCGTCAGAGAGCAGGAAGTTAACTTCCCGTGAAAGCGAAATAGGCCTGCATAGTTGGCCACCATTGACGTTCTGGGACCACTATTTGAAGGCAATGTTCCCTCAAAGCCTCACAGACTCCTCCGCTGCTCTCAAATTTTCTCATTCTCGTGGCTCCCATCTCCTCCGGTGAGTTTGTTTATTTTTTTTTTGGTTTTGCTTATGTTTTTTTTGCTTCTTTTATATAGTTTTAGTTGCTAAATATTGTTTATGTTATGTTTTTTTTCTTCTTTTATATAGTTTTAGTTGCTAAATATTGTTTATATAGAGATTTAATGCATTAGGTTGTAGAATATGTTTAATATTAATTAATAGTTGTTTAGTTAAAAAATATATTTTGTTTGTTCTGCTTATGTTTTTTTTGCTTATATTATTTTGTTTATGTAGTTTTAGTTCTTAAATATTGTTTATGTGGAAATTTAATGTTGTTCCAGAATATTTGTAATATTAATCAATAATTGTTTAGTTAAAATATATTTTTTTTCTTTTGCTTATTTTTTTTCTGCTTCTATTATTTTATTTATGTAGAGATTTAATGCATTAGGTTGTAGAATATGTTTAATATTAATTAATAGTTGTTTAGTTAAAAAATATATTTTGTTTGTTCTGCTTATGTTTTTTTT
>PYAF01005286.1:158169-193226 GCA_007407185.1 Glycine tomentella | reverse complement strand
GCATAAATGATAAACATAATAGATATGATTAAAATATTTTTGATATAAAAAATTTGGTCGGATTAGAAAAGGGTTATCGAAACAAATATACTATAGTCACTTAAAAAAGGGTATAAAAAATTTAGTTATGAAATAGATAGGATAAAAAGAAAATCTTTAATTTACTTCTTTCATACTGTATTTATAATAATAAGTGAAGTTGTACATAAGTTTACAAGAAACTAAAATAATAAAAAAGTAATGATGGACACCTGAAAAGAGGGAAAATTAATTACCGTTAAATTTTATCATTAACAAATCAAATTAAGGATGAAATTTTAATGATTTGGTGATATTTAAATTTAGATTATAAATACTTGGAGGACCTCCGTTTCAATACTAGCATGGTTTTATTGCATAGGTATACTTTCATTCTTACATTCGTAATTTGCATATTGAATTGAGTTTAAGTTTAAAGCGCCTAAATCATCGCAATGACATTGATAAAGTGATAAGAGATATAAAATTGAATAGTTGATTGAGTGATTAAGAAAAAATTGGTAAATTATATTTGTATATGTTTTTTATTTATTTTGTTTTGTGTATAATTTTATAAATTGGTAATTTATATTTTTGTATGTTTTTAATTTATTTTGATTTGTGTATATTTTTTTGTAGTTGTTTTCGAGTTGTTCAGCATGAGGCTCTTCTTTCAGGTTAGTTTTTGTTTTTGTGTTAATTTTTTTACAAATTGGTAATTTGTATATTTAATGTTTATTATATTTTATATTTATGTAGTTTTAGCTTGTCAAATATTATTTAAATTGGAAATTTAAAATATACACAAATTTAAGAATATTTAAGATTAGTTTATAATAACTTAGTTAGAGAATACATGAAATATTAAGATTTTTTTTGTTAAAATACTTCATTTAATATATTTAAGTAAATTTAATTTATAGGAATCTTATTCAAATTAAGTGTATAATGTAGTTGATAAATATAATTTGAAAGATAAAAATTTATTAAAATTAATTATATCTCGTAGTTGATGAATACAATTAGTTTTGCATTCCGTTATGTTGATTGTTAATTTTTTTAATTTTTATGTTTATATTTGTTGTAATTAAGTAATTTGTTTCTTAATTTGAAAAATATATATTATATATGTAGTTGTTGTGTGTTATATAGTAATTATTTGGCACATTTAAAACATGAGGCTAATTTTTTTCGTTTTTTAATTATATTTTGTATGGTAATTTATATTTGATTTAAAATATATTTTTGATTTATGTAGTTTTTGATTTTTTATTTGATTTTAAAATTTTATCATAAATATATATCAAGTGAAGAGTGAATGGAAAACTATCAAGTTTTGAAATGGTTGCATTTAGTTGTGTAGTTGCATCCTTTTTTTTTCCAGAGTCTCGGATACATTTTCCAGCGATCATCAAAAACCAAATCCGGAAAACTATCAAGCTTTGTTCTGCTTCCAAATTAGTGACGCTCCATCCAAGCGCAAGTGGTTAAGCCCGACGTAGGCGGGGCTTAACACCCTTATATATACACGACGCCACACCCGAGTTTAATCATCCCAGTCAACATAACTCCGCAAACTCCCTCAATCGCAATTCCATGGTCTTCTTGGGTGAAACAGGGTCTCAAAACATTGGTAATTCCAAGTTAGCATTTATTTTTCCGAATGGATCAATGACACACAACGAAATCGGTGTTTCTTTCGTATGTGATACTCCTATACCAATGCGAGTTCCCGATGAATGTTCCTTTCAGTCACTGAAGAGTAGAATGCAAGACACCCTTCAGCTCACAGATGACCAGTTTGTGGATGAAATTTACTATCGTCAACCGTCAATGAATACAGTTAACGGAATTTTTTTTCATTCGCTGCAACTAAAAAATGATGATGATGTTTGCACTATGTTGGTGTGCCATGAAAAACTCTGGACTGTTGGTCCTATAGAATTGTTATGTATCATAAGCAGAACACCCCACGGTGTACTGAACCTACTTCAGTCCACCATGACTCCTACTCATGATGCCCTGTTGTATTATAACGGCAAGTGGAACATACCACGACGAGGCAATTTTGTGGGTTACTCATTTACTGGAACAAATCCTAAAAGATTTGAAATTCCTTCTTGATGCAATATAGAAACACTGAAGCATATAATCAAGCAAGTTGCTCCGCCAGGAGTTCCCCCTTACGGAATTCGTGAATCATAGGAAGTCAGACACTTGTTCTTCCGACAACCAAGTCACGCAAAGTATTCAGATAACTTGGTCAAATACGAAATAAAACAACTGAAAAATGATGAAGATCTACTTAAGCTGTTAGCAGAAGCTAATTACTGGAAGCGTTTCTGTCCAATAGAAATTTTAGCTACTTTTCACAAACCGGCAATCGAACTACTAGAAGATGACATGTCCGCTGCACAAGATATTCCAAATTATGAATAGTTGCGTGATTTTGATGTTTCAATTGTTGTTCTTAGTACGTTCCGATGTGTTGTCTTGTAATGTTCAACTTATTGTGTTTGTGTTTGTAATTCCAACCCTTTGTACCTTATGTTGTTTGATTAGGTTTCCATGGTTGTAATTCCAACCCTTCTCAGTGCAGAGTGAGGAGTGAAGAGAGTGATTGGTGCTGTGTATACAGAGGCGGAGGGAAGTAAAGGAGAAGGGGGGCCCTTGAATTTGCGGGTGAAATTATCTCTGGGGCTCTTCTTTTTTATGCTTTTCCCAAAATACCCTAGGTCACAAAATGTCAGGCCATTTTTTCGATTCCCCTTCTCTCGTTTTCAGGCTCCCCCTCGCCTGGCCCTTGCTGCAGCCCTTCTCTTCTTGGTTGTAGTTTAGTCCTTTAAACTTAGAAAGTTTTACTTTAGTCGCTTATAGTATCTCTGTTAGATTAAATTTGCTTGTTAATGAACGTATAGAATTTTTTTAATTTTACATGGAAAAATTTATGTATAGTAATGGACGACGATCAACATGTTCCACCGACACCATCGGATGCGTTGAGCATCATTGACCCAGGTCCATCCATACGGAGTCTCCTTACAATACAGGAGAAACATATATCCACGTATGTGTGGAATTCGCAGGCTGATCCAACCATGCGGGATCGTATACTTAATGTTCGACATGCCGCGACACACAACCATATGGCTATACCTGAGGATATACACCCGTGGCTTATAGAAGCTGGCTTTTATCACGTTGCGCGTCTACGCAATCACGAGATTCGTATATTTAGTGTTGTGTTAATTTCCTATTAGATGTATTGATTGTATTGTGATGTATACGTAACTGTTGTGTAATGTATGTTTTTAGATCGACCATCACCTTGTCTCCGCGCTTGTTGAGCGATGGCGTCCAGAGACACGTACGTTTCATATGACGATGAGTGAGGTCACAATCACCCTGGAGGATGTACATCATCTGTTTGGTCTGCCGACCGATGGTCATGTTGTTTGTGGTCGTCACGGACGACATAACTTTCGGGCCATCATTGGTGACATGTTAGGGGTTGAGCCGGCTGCTGATCGTGATTTGCACGGCGGGTTGTTAAACCTTCATTTTTTGCGTGAGCAGTTTGATGTTTATGAGGTCCACTCAGGCACTGAAATAGGACGTCGTAGATACACTCATGCTTTGATATTATGCATTTTAGGTGGGATGTTGTTTGTTGACACCTCTTCGAGCTTCGTGCCAGCTCGTTATTTGTTATATTTGGATGATTTCCAGCGCACAGGGACATTCAGCTGGGGCTCTGCAGTTCTTGCAACATTATATAGGGAGTTGTGTAAGGCCACACGTGCTTCACGTCGTGAGATGGGTGGATGTGCTTTGTTGTTACAGTTGTGGGCTTGGACACGATTCCCGACCATCTCTCCTAGCCTTCCTACGGTGGAAGACCATCATGTCATACATCACGAGATATATGGTCACAGGTTTTTTTTATTTCATTATTAGTATTCCTCATTTTTTTTTGTATTTGCAGTATATATTGCTTATAATTGTTGTTGTTTTTGTTGCAGATTTAATGTATACCATACGCGACAAACTGTATATACCAACATTCGTAGATATCGCCATCATATTGATGTCATGCGAAGGAGAGACATACGTTGGAGGCCATATGAGGTTGTAGACGCAGTCCATCCACCGGATGTTCAGATGGTCAGGAGATGGTTGGCTGTATGTCCTCTTATATGTTATGAGATTGTCGTATACCAGCAGTCGGATAGAGTTATGCGTCAGTTTGGGTTCGACCAGCCAATCCCAGAGGATCCTATTGATTGTAGTCATCTGCTGACGATTACTATTACTGGCAAGACAGACGTGGATTGGACTCGGCGTCATGTTTTCTTTATTCAACAATGGGAAAATAGAGACGCCCTTGTGTTGCAGGACGTGCAACCTATGCGGAGAGACGGGTACCTATCTGTTAACAGCGAATACATGCAATGGTACTACTCAGTTACCCGTCGTTGGATGACCCACAAAGCGGCTTTGAAGGCACATGTGGTATGCATGTTAGTTATAATTGTTTAATTTGCAGATTAGTTTACGTGTAATGTTCACTAATAATTGTTCATATGCAGACCGATCGAGCAGAGACTATTGTCCACATGCTTTCACCTGAGGCACATGGGGCATTTGACATGACTCAGATGTACGAGGAGGCGGTTCGAATGCTGGCTGCATGCGACAATATAGACAGATTAATATATCCTGGAGATGCTGCACCACCACCAGTACGACGTCAGACTGAGGCCCCGCCACCAGTGGGTCGGCGTAATCGACGTGCGCGTCACGAGGGGTTACCCCTTCACCACTCGACTCCATCAGTTGCAGATACCCCGGTGGTTGTACCACCTATTCCTCCACGTCCTCCTGGGATGTTCTGGGCACCTGGGTACCCTTCGGGCCGCCCACAACAATATTGGTGGCCCCCCCAGTCTGTTCCTGGATCACAGTACCCCCCTTGGGGAGCTGGACCGTCGATGCCACATGCTGATGTCCCACATGCATCATACCCCTTGCATTCTGCTGGCCCCAGTACAGCTGGGCCAAGTTCATCAGGGCCGTCTTCATCTGGTTTGCATTACACACCCAGATCAGACACATATGAAGACTATTATAGGCCCGCTGCTCCGACTCCAACATCAGAACAGGATATGGTTTTTGGGACTCCTATTGAACGATCGTCTCATATGGCATATTCTCCGAGTTTCGGACAGTATTCTACAGATGATATCATTGCGGTAATGGATGAGGGACATGAACAAAACGTGGACGATGGTTCTTATGACGTTCAGCACATCATTAGGCAGAATCCAATTAGGGAAGCACGCTTTCGGTGCAATCTGTCACCGTATGAACATAACATGAGCCGCTGTGGAGGATTCCATGAGGGCCACCAACAAGATGACTAAATTTTTTTTCCCTATTAGTGACAGTACGATGCTCTTTAATTCTATGGTAACAGACTGTTATATGGATGACTGTATAACCTTTTATGATTTTCATGTATTATGCAAGACAATTGGACTGTACTAATATTCGATAATTATTGTTTATTAAATATTTAGCACGATTAACATTAGTATAACCACCAAGTACATTATTGGTTCTGGTTGCGTGATGGGCAATTACGCCTATTGTGGCCGACAACCTTACAGTAGTCGCATGTTGTTCGAGTCGTCGAGCCTTCCCTGGAGTCCATTTCATTTCGTATGCATGTACTCTTTGGCCTTCCTTTTGTACGTCTCAGCGACACATCTGGTATAACAATTGGCGGTACGGCTGGTGGTATGAACTCCTCATTCCCAATAGGAAACCACTGTGGTGCATACACTTGACATTGATACGCAACATTGTATACAGGATCTACATATTGTCTAGGATCATGGTGTGTGGATCGACATGCTGCAATAACATGGCTACACGGGAACCTATATGCAGTGAACTCACCACATTGACAATTTCGTTCAGCTAAGGAGACCGACCATTTTTTACCGCCCGAATGAGTTTGTATATTGTACGTTTCTTGCACCTCAAATCTCGTCTTAAGTGCGTCAAAACAGGTGACGTAGTGCGTTGCCGATTTATCAACCATCCTCATATATTTTTGCCATGCTAATTTGGAGAAATGATTACCTCTTGCCATCTCCTCATGGGCTTCTTGACCATGTGCAACAAAGTATGACACTAATCGCGCGTATGTGAACCGGACAAGGGACGTAATTGCGAGGCTTCTGGCTCCTTTAAGTACCTTGTTAAAGCATTTTGAAAGATTCGTTGTCATGTGACCAAACCTTCTTCCCTCTTCATCATACGCTATACTCCACTTCTCCTTTGGGATTCTATCAATCCATGCTGCTATTTGAGGGCTAGCTTCTTTAAATGTTTGTAATCCGACATCGAAATCTAAGCGCGAGGTTGTATAAGCTGCACATACAAACACGATATAAAGAACAACACATATGATGAATATGGTAACGACATTATAAACATTGTGTTGCAAGCTGATAGACATACCTAATTTCTTCAATTGTTTCTTCAACATGACGTTGTTGAATCTGTGATTAAAATTACTCGCCAAATGCCGAATGCAATACACATGGTACGCCCTTGGTGGATTCCATCCTAGTTCGACATTGTTTACTGCGGCAATTATGCCAGCATGTCGATCTGAAATAAGACAAATTTCGTCTTTTTGCGTTACATGTATACGAATGAGTGCCAAAAATCATGACCAATTGTCAATATTCTCCGCGGAAACAATCGCAAATGCAATAGGAAGGACATAATTGTTTCCGTCAACTGATGTTGCAATGAGCAGTGTTCCCCTATATTTCCCATACAAATGGGTTCCGTCGATGCTTATGACTGGTTTGCAATAATTGAAAGCATCGCAACACTGTTTGAATGTCCAGAACACTCTATTGAACACCTTAGCACTTGCATCTAGTTCACCATCAATAAAATGGTCGTGCAAATCCAGCTTGTATGCAGACCCAGGAGAAAAATGTAACATGTAACCCAACCACCTTGGCAAAAAAGCATAAGACTCATCCCAATCTCCAAAAATATGAACAATGGCTTTTTGCTTTGCCTTCTATGCCTTCGTGTATGATATATGAAATCCTAATGTTGTTGCTATCCTTTCTTGAATCAACCCAATTTTAACACTGGGATCTTCCCTAATCATTTCTGCATTTCGTCAAACAATAATACATTAATAATTTATTTAATCAATAATCGAACTTCAATTTAAAATATTTAACATACCTAAGATCAACGAACATATGACATTTGAGTCAAGTTGCTTGTGATCTTGAGAAAGATTCTGACCGACGCATGTGTGTAGGTTGTTCCATATGCCTACAACCCATTCGGTGCCACCTTTTTTTTGATATGCCCTCATCCTCCATGGGCAACCAACCAAATGATTTTCACAAACCATAATAAGCCTTTTCGTATCACTTTTTTTTACAACCGTTGTGCGATGCTCGGCCATACAGTATTGTTTTATTGCTAATTGAACATCTCACTTGCTGTCAAACACCTGGTCCTTATATAGTTCTTGTCCCATCTGCCAGTTAGGTATTCGCACTCCTTGCATATCCTCAGTCTCCTGATCTGGGTATTCCCAATTAATATTCGTGTAATGACTAATGTCAGACCAAAACGGAACGATGCCCCCTCCTATATTATGCGACATTAGCCACATTGTTCATTAAACCTGCAAAAAACAACTTAATACTATTGACAAAAAAACAATTTTAATCCATACCTACAACGGGAGGCTGCTCCTGCATTCCCACATTGCCCGGAGAAGGAATTTGAATTGCACGATCGAAATCACCATCTACATCGGTATCTGATGAGTCACTGTCTGGAACAACACCTTCATCCACCTCTTCCTCAGAAGTATCTGTAGGCCAAGCTGGGTCATAGGCCGCCACCATTTCATTCTCCGCTGCTTGACTTGGTGGTGCTGGTGTGTCGGATATATCCCTATGTCCATAATCCATTTCTTGGATTTGTTGGGTTGGTACTGGTGGAGATAGGGAGACATCTCTGTATTCGGGATTCACCTGTGGCTCTCTATTAATGTCAATGGAACCAGTGGGTTGGACACATTGTTGACTGCTTGATTGACCACCACAGTTTAATTCTGCATACAATTCGATAAATCTAGGATTTTCTCCATCGGATCTGCATGCATCAGTAACTAATGCTAGATCATCATCATCTACAATATCCACCGCAACCCACTGCACCGGGTTGCCCGATGCACATCTAACAGTCAATCGAGAGACACATTGTCCGCGTTGTAGTCTCAACTTCTTGTAAATCAGTTTCATTAGATCACGGTGGCTGCATCCGGGGGGCATGCGAAACATTTTACTTTCACCTTCAAAAATTTGACCATTAGGTCCAAAATATCTACTCCCATTATAATACACAATCGTGATTAGACCATTTCTACTATTACTCATTTTGTCGTAAAAAACTAAAAAATAACAGAACAACGCCTTCTGGACTGAAGAATAAAAAACAAAAATAATAGAAGATGGCTACCAATGTAAAAAAATAGGACTATATTCTTCAAAAATCACAAAGCGAAACAACATCTGAAAATTTTACAAAAAAAAACTATTAGAACATGACTACTAACGTAAAAAAATACTATGTAAATGTAAATAGGACTATTTCCCTATGCCATATAGGAAAATATATCACCTATTTCGTTGCGGCAAAGTACTTCCGTTTCAAAAATCACAAAGCAAAATAACATTTAAAATCTAAAAAAAAAATTATATAAGATGACTACTGATGTAAAAACAAGGAGCGTAAATAGGACTATATTCCCTATACAATATAGGAAAATATATCACCTACTTTTTTGTGCTAAAGAATTTTGATTTCAAAAATCACAGAACAAAATAACGCAATATATATTGAGTGATGTAAAAATCAACTAGAATAGAATACAACTTTCTAAACTCACAAAGCAATAGCAGAAAATTTTTCGAATGCAACATCTTTGAAGCTGAGAGGGGTATATATAGGTGAATGAGGACTAAATTCGCTAAACGGGGAAACACAATATTTCACATAGTTCGCAATCTCTCCTAGCAAATTCAAATTTTGCACGTTGGGAGTAGTACATAATTAGCTAAGAAGGCTAGCGTATTTCACATATTTAGCTAATGTCCCTAGCGAATTTGCATCACCATGTGGCCCACGTGTTGCAGCTGTATAAGTACCATTATAAGAATTTTTTTCTTCTAAAATTTACACTTGCATCTAATTCCATTTCAAAAATTACATTATGAGATTGATTGAGATAATTGCTTCCTAGTTCCTACGTAGATATATTACTTTGAGGTACAGTACTCATACAACTAATTATTATGAAATATATAACATATTTGAGAACTCAATATTTCGAGTGTTGTTTCTCGTGGTCAAGCTCAATTAATAACTGAGATATATATTACAAAACCACACATGTCTATCATTCTAACACATTCTACTTAGAATTTCAACAAAAACACACAAGGATTAAGAAGGCAATAATGCGAATATGTTTATCCTCAAATAGTCATTTATAACTTAAATAATCAAGTTTATTTACCTAATGCACCTAGCGAATTTGACCATGCTGCAGCTGTACATAATCAGTTGATATGCCTAGCGAACTTCAAAGCTATAAATTAGCTAGAAGGCATAGCGGATTCCATAACGTAGGCGTTGTCAGACGCACATGTTCGCTAATGCATGTAGCTGATTATGTTGGTCAGTAGTTGGTTGCCAACTCAGCTAATAAATTTCGCTGGAATGGCTTGCGAGGTTTACGTCGTGGCAGTTTGGCAAAATTTTTAAGCAGTCTAGCACTTTGACATTTCATTTTATCAGTTGTGGCATTTTGAAAGTTGTTTCATTCCCACAACCCCCTTTAACATCCACCCAATGAACCATGTGTCATATAATTGTTTAATAATATCTAACTTGCATAACTTCTTTTAAGAACCTGTGAATTTGGCATATAGAACTCAATATTGATAGAATCCACATCTTTGATGTTGCTATACAACCTATACTTGACATGATCAATAAAACAACACTTCACTGTCATGTCCCAAGAGACTTTTTTTCTTTTATATCAAACATCAGTACTTTAGATTGATATATTCAGTTGTAATTTTACTGCACAGTACCTGGAAGTTAGGGAGAAGCAATATGACAAGAAGTAATACCCACAACCCCCCACTCCCAACCCCCTTTAACATCCACCCAATGAAACATGTGTCATATAATTGTTTAATAATATCTAACTTGCATAATTTCAGGTACTTCAATAATTGTACTTTGGTTGTGCATATGTTGCATATGCATAACAAAAATATGATTTCATTGTGTTTCTAAAATAAAAACACAATGAAATCGTATTTTTAATTTGACATGCAATAAAACGGAAATATGATTCCTTTTGTCCCTTTTATTTCCATTGATATCAAAATCATGATTCTGTTAGCACCAAACAAAGGGGGAAAAACTTAAGCAATGTATCACTTACAAAGACAAGATCTGCACAGCTCGAAAAGGCAGCAAACAAACAACAAAATGAAGAAAATGGAGGAGAAATGAGAGTAGGACAATAGAAGGCGGCAGCAAGGTCTTACATTCTTTTAAAAAAGATTGTGATGAGAATAGCATTTCTAGTGATCAGAATAGGTATCCCCAAGTTATATTTCGTCCTTAGGCTTTCTAGAAATTGTGGAGAGGGCTTTTGCTATATCCACACTCATTTTTCGGTAAATATACTCCCCTTTGTACCTATAACGTTGATATATAACTATTATTTTGGAATGTACTTTCTAAACAATGTTTTATTTTTAACATTCTAGAAAGTACTTTTTAAAGAACTACTTTTGTATTTTGAAAATTATTTTCTTGAAATGTTAAAAAAAATCTAGTTCCAAAAAATATTTTCCATAATGCTAAAAAAACATTTGGAGAAAAATTCAAGAACAATAAGACCATTAAAAATGCTATAAAAAAGCACACTAACAAAAAAAAAGGGAATTGAATATAACAATAGCTTTGTGGGAGGTATAATAGGTGTCCATTTTCATAATGGTGTCCAAATCCTTTTGATGTCTGAGTGTTCATTTGTGTAAAGACATTTAAGAGATTGTTTGATGATTATTGTATACGAGATAAGAGTATCTCTTGTATTTTTTTGCATATAATAAAAAATATTAGGAAAGTTAAATGGTGGGTGGTTGGGGGTAGACACACAGAAGATGGCTATATAAATTGGAATTGGAATGATAATTGAGAAGAATTTGTCAGAGAAGGATACAATGCACCATAGAATGCGTAGAGATAATGCATACAGATGATTGCAGGTTGCACATTGTCTATTTGCTTCTTTAGTCTTTATTCTGCAATAAATAAATAATTAAAAATCTCATCTCAATGAATGTGTCGGGACCGTAGTGGAATATCTCACATGGGAAGAATTCCCTCTAGAAGTGGCTTGTCCATATCTCTTACTCTCACCCTTTTTTATTTATTTATTTATTTATTTATATATATATATATATATATATATATATATATATGATCATGGTGAGGATTAAAAACAATGGTTTTTAAGAAGCATGATCCTTCAGACATGAACACATAAATTATTCGACCTTGCTGTAGGAGGCAACCTACTTCCATCCTCCTAGGCCCCTTCTCTTCTAAAAGACCAGCTAAAGTAATATGGGTTTAGCTGGTACAGAAGGAACAATAGAATATAATATATTATAAATACCTATGTGTTTTTCGTTAGCAAAAATATTCTTAATTAATTTATATCTAAATACTATTTGACTTCTCTGCGCATATATTACACACGAGTTACGAGACTACGGATTCAGTTTATTAGGAGCAAATCAAGCTTAACATGTGGATAATAATCAATAGGTTTATCTTGCACATATCCGTACCACGACGACCAAGTATATTGTAGGGATCAAAATAAATTTTGACATTATCGATCTATTAGAATGTAACACAGTTTGACAATTTTTTTCCTACATATCAAGAAATTAAAAAGGGAAATCGGAGTTCTAACCGGTCTTCATTTTAAGTTTGGTGTTATATATATATATATATATGAAAGAACTAGAAACCAATTTCTATTTCAAAATAATCAATGTAATAAAATAAACGATAAATATATTTGTTACGAAAATATCATGATTTTAGATTTTGCTAGTTTGACAATTTTCTACCAACGAAATAAATAAAACTGATACTGAAAGATGATTGAATTAAGATGACAAAATCACTTATGTTCTTCCTAAAAGAATTGATTAAACATGTTTTTGTTCTTAACATTTTTTAAAATTCACTTTCAGTCCTGAACATATTTTGTTCAGCACTTTTTATTTCATACTTATCTTTTTGTTAATATTTTTAGTTTATGGTGTTGAGTATAATCATTAAAAGTGATGGCATAGTCACATTTGTTATCACATAACTCATGACGTCCTTAATTAGCCTTTGTGACAATCATATGTAACTTTTTTTATAAATTATGTTTTAATTACTCATGTTTTCATACTAATTTATGAGAGATTAAAGATTTAATATGTTTTTAATTCTTGATAAATGAGTGTAAATTTTATTTTGGATCCTTAATAAAAAATTACATTGAATTCAAGTTAAATTAAGAATTTTGTTTTGGATCTTTACCTTTAGTTAAGTGATGACATATTAATTAAAAATTTAAAATATAATTTGTGACAATTCAAAATCGTCAATATTTATTTAAAAAATTAAATTACAATTTCAAATGGTTTAAAAATTATCATAAATAACTAAATTAAAAAAAAAACATATATGAAATTTGTCTTCTCTTTTGTTTGTCATTGTAGTTTCAATTTCATATTCAACACATAATCTTTCTTGACCTTTTTTCAAAAATCAATTAAATGAAGAATCAATTAAAGTGCCAAATAATTTTAATTCTCTATTTGAAAAATTATTTTCTTATTTATGCTATTCCATTCTGAATTAACAAAAATTGTTTTTAAGTAGATCTTGGTAATCAAAGGTGTGAAATTTTAAATTGAATTTTAAGAAAGAATTGATAAAATTTTCAGAATCTATTCAACCCTACCTTCAAGATTCCTAACCTATTCCTAACCTAGTTTAACATTTTTGGTAGACCTCGACTAGGATTATTTTTGGTCAACCTTAATTAAGACATTTTTTGTCAACTTCGATTAGGACTATTTTTGATTGGCCTCGACTAGGACTATTTTTAATCGACCTCAACTATTTTTTGGCCACCCTCAAGCAGGCTAATTTTGGTTAACCTCAACTAGGGTTGTTTTTGGTTGACATAGACCAGAGAAAATTTTGACTGACCTTGGTTAGGGTTTTTTTTTACCAACCTCAACAAAGATTGTTTTTAACCAATCTAGACCCAAGAAGTAACATCCCAAGAAGTCAATGTCTCAATGGCTCACACTTTACGACACTTCATTTTGACTTCACACAATTTTCTCGTTAGTCAAAACTCTTCATCGGTCAGAACCCTCTATATGTAGCCCTTTTCAAGACATCAACAATTAGTTTTGATACCACTTGTAATGTTCGACTACTATCATTATTGTTGACTGTCCTCACAAACCAACAAGAGACTTTTCAAGATGCTTTATTTTCACTCACATGCTTCCGAGAAATATCCTAAAGGTCATTCATCCCATAATTGTTCCAAGCCAAACACACTTAACTATGAAATTCTTAATTGATGATGGACTACTGAATATTAAATGCATCCTATTGGTATATGTAGAACTAATTAATTTCTTTAAGTCATCATCAATTATACAGTCTCATTCGCATACATGTACATCCTTTTAATCACTCTCATTCTAATGTGTATTTGTCTTAGGTGTTAGAGGGACTGTTTTCGATCAACCTTAGTTGTTTTTTGGCCTGCGAACTCGGCTCAACTGGCCCGTGAACACTTAATACTATTAAAATACATTATTGTTAGTTAGCCTTGATGTGAGATGCCTCTACTGGTTTGGACAAAGGATAAATATATTTTGGCACTCCTTGAAATGTAAACACCTTGAGAGATTTAGGAAGAAAAAGATAAGTGATTAATATAATTAATAACATGGTGTGACAAGAGAATGATAGGAAAAATGTTCTTATATTCATACATCTAATTTCTCTTTCATTTCACTTCGATCATATTTTCATTTCTATCTCTCTTCATTTTTCATTAATCATTTATCATATTTATCACTTTCTCTCTCTTGTTTGATTTTCTCTCTTTATTTCTTCCTTTCACTTATACCCCCAAAAAAGGGGAAAATGTTTATCTTTTTCCTTAGAGAAAAATGGAGGATGACAATGGAGTGTTTATTTATTGGGGTATCTAAATATCATTGTCTATGGACCAAATTGGTATCCTTTTCAGGAGAAACACATATCACGTGACTAACCTAGATCACAGTGACTAATATACCCTCAAATGTGTCATGTCATATGATCACTAACGACATCTTTCTACACTCAGTCACATAATTAATGTGCTTTCTAAAGCAACAAGACCAACTCCAACCATATAGATCCAAATTATTGTGTGCATTCAAGGACTTTTTGCATTTCACACCGAGATAAGTCAGCATACTGACAATCGCTCGCTCTTGCACATGCGCCAACACTTCTATCCTCTATGGTCAGCCTCAAGTAGACGAACATCCACCCAAGAAGTAGGTATAACTAAAATTTAAAGAACGAAATCAAAACCATTTGGTGTATATGATTTGTATTATGCACTACTTTATCAGCTGATGAGATGTTAATCTTACTTTTGTTATAAGGTAGATAATTTAAGGAAGGAATTATTTGTTCCATTGTTTGCATATTGGTGTTTAGCTCCGCTACAGTGGATGAGAAACAATTAAACACTACGTGATATATATGGGCTTTGGTTATTAAAAAAACGAAAATAAAACGACTGAAAGGAGATAGAGGCATAATGTAGGACGATTTTAAATTTTCTATATGTAATGGAAACTTTGATCACGTTATCTTGTTGGTTCTATAATGCTGCAACATGTCTAAATACATATAGTAGTAATGGATCCTATATAATTGGTCATTTGGTCAGTTTTAGGTTATATTACTCATGATCAGCTTTTCATAAACACATCTTTAATACTCATTTTTTTTCTATCCCTTTTTCTATCTCTAGCGTCTTATCAAATCATATATTCTATTATATATTTATTTAATTCTCTTAATTTCTTTTGTGTTAAATAACATAGGATGTCCATGCATCTTTATCCAATATATTATGTTGTGCCTTTCTTATCCTATATTGTAAGTATTTTTGTATGTTATTAAGCGAGCATTTATTATGCTCTCACTTTTTAATTAAAAAAATGGCTTATAAAAAACAAAGCTAATTATTTTCCATCTGTAAATGGTGTAATTAAATTAATACCCGATCATTCATTCATATTAGTCTACAAAAAAGAAGAAAGAAACCAAATAACGAATAAAATAGAATATAAAAGATTAAAAACGAAAAGAAGAAAAAAAAAAAGAAATTAAGAAAAGGCAATATTGACATTGGCTGCATTTCTTGAATGGTAGATATATGAAAAGCAAGAATCATTTGAGGAAGGGTAAAAGGCGAATGAAAAACGAGAATCATGCTCTCCATCATGTTCATGTATATATGCTAGCTGCGCCATGTATAGTAATTTCAATCAGCAAGGATGAAATAAAGCACTGACGTGCATTTGCATGTGAACCCTAATGCGATAGAAAGTCAAGAAACTTGGAAAACTCGTTCATTAGATATTCAGAAGACAAACTAACATTATTTGATCGGTCAAAAAATTTGTGATATACAGATGATAAAGTGACCATAAGAGTCTAGATCTTCAACAAGATTCTTATTTTATGCAAATTTACGTTTTAATAAAAAATATATTTTTCTAACACACTATTATTTTGGTACAAGTACCTTTCTTTTCTCTGATTAGATTTTCGTGAGAGAGCGTGCGACGCAAACTGCTCACCATAAAATAATAAAAAATATATGCATAGAAATCCCAAATGCTATTTATTATTTAATACCAATGCGAGTGAGAGAAGAAAAAAAAAGCGAAAAAGATATAAGTAGAAAAGACAAATTAAAGACAAATACGAACTATTAACGAGATATATTACGAGATATTTATATATCATTAACGAGATATAACTTCGATTTACCACCTCCCTACCATTGTAAAAGCAAAAGAAATTCATTGCAACAATGGCAACAACATGGAGAAAACATGTTCTTCATCACGACCCACCGAAACCATGCACACACTAATTAATTAACACTACAGAACCCAACCCATTGCTTCTCGTCACAAAAGCAAGCAAACTTCCTCTCCAAAAACTTCCTCTCTCAACTATAACTAGCTGAGCAATGGTTTAGAAGTGGAACCGAACACTTGACAAGGTTGGCAACCACCCTTCATCAACAAAGAAGAATAATTAACACTACTAATATTATTGGAGTAATTAGAAGACATCCCTAGCGGAAAACCAACAGCACCAACAACGTGAGTAGTATTGAGAATATTATTATTATTATTATTACTGTGTGGTGACCTATTTGCCCCTGCTTGTTCCAGCGTCTGCACCTGTTTCTTCAAGAACTTGACGTAGTGAATAGCCTCGTCCAGCATGGAAGCAGTGTCCATTTTTGTTCCGCCAGGGACCAGTCTCTGAAGAATCCTTATCCTGTCGCTTATCCTCTCTCTCCGGTGCCGCGCCGCCACGCTCTGTGGATCCTTCGAGATCTTCACGTTTCTTCTTTTGGGTGGCTTTATGGATTCCGGGTCGATGTGAACCGGTTGCATCACCGCTATCCGGAATATCATCTCCCTCATCGCCGCCATCGAGTTTTTGTTGTTGTTCTTCTTCTCAGAAGGGTAGGGTTGAAGTTGAAGGGACTGTGACATAGGTGGTTGTTGTTGGAAAAGGTCATCAATGTTGGAAAATTCGACAACATTATTTGACGGTGTTGTCGTCGGTGGAATTGTGGTTGTTACATTGTTGTTGAATAGAGTAGAAGCACTGGTTGTTGATGAGGAGCTTCTTCCACTTGATAGCAAATCAGTTTCTTGGTAAGAGGGTGTGGTGGTATAAAAAGGGTCGTCGCAGAATAATAATTCAGGGAACTTTTCCATTTGCATCATCATTGCCATGACGTCCATGTTGTTGTTGTTGGAAGTTTTCACTATGTCCACATCCATGAAAGAGAGGAGAAGAAGAATGGGGAAGGTGAGAAAAGAGAGGGTGCTGCAGAGTATGGGAGGGTGTGAATAGTATGGTTTGTATCAGAGAGAAATGATGATGATGATGATGATGATGATGATGATGATGATGGGTGTTGAGAGAAAGAATAAAATAGTGGAAATTAACGAGAGTGCAGAAAGTGCAGAAGAAGATAGAAAAGAGAGATTGCTATTTTATCTCTGAACCGACCAACAACAACAATATCCACAACAGGGTCACTGTAAGTGGAAGCCCTTTTTATAGAAACTTGTGAGTAATATTTTATCTTTGGAAACTTGAGGAAAATATACGAAGCTCTCTTATTTATGACATTTTTTTTTCTTTTTACAAAATTAAACGTACTCTTTGTAAAGAGCAGATTATTATAAGTAATAAAACTTTTATTACATATTTAAGATAATTGTACATTTAGAGTAAAGTTTTAAATTATAGTCATGATTTTATTGTATTTTTAGATTAATCATCAGAAAATTGCAGATAAATATGACTCTTACGGTCTTAATTGTTGTCACATTGTCATTATAATTACTTTAAAAATCTTTAAGTCATGGTTAAAATTATGATCACAAACTATTCTAAAAGGGTAATTTAAAACTTAAAATTGATATTGAGGTATTGTATGTTTAAAACTTAAACTTAAAACTACTAAAAAGTAGAACAATTTAGTATCAATTAATCTATTTGCGTACCTCTCGTTCATTTATGATGATTGAATTTACATTTTTATTAATTATTATCACCGATGGGAACCGGCCATGATGTGTGGGGTTTGTCTTAAGGGGAGGTTAGTGCTGCACCGCTGATGTGTGGAGAAGGGTTAGAGGTCAAAGGTAGAGGCATTTAAGATCAAGGGCTGAGAATGAAGAGGGACCACATAGCGGTGGAGCTGGGGTAGAAAGGATTGATTGAAATGCTGGTGCATGAATCAGGTTTGAAATTAAGCTTGCATTGTATTTGTATTTTTTTTATTTTGAGAAATTAAACACGAGAAGATTTTAAGATTTATAACAATCATGTATTCTGTTCAAGCAAGAGCCCTGTTGGTGCATTGTATGTGTGTGTGGCAATTTGATATCATCCTTTTTGACTGAAAGCTCTTTGCTTTGTTGCTTTTGAAATTTTACTAGTTTTTGCTTTGATAATGCCCCCAAAGGTGGCCCCCACAGGCACATGACATATGTCAGAACAACACTGGGAGATAAATCAATCCACTACTGTAATGCAAGCCTTCAAGGCTTAAAAGGGCAGCAAAGGCAAAGATCAAGATAAGAGTACAGTGGGCCTGGCTTCATATATATACACTTAGCAAAAAAGAAATGAAAAGGACAAAACAGAGTACTGAATAGGAAAAAAGGATAATAGATGATATTTTTTTATATGATTTTCATCTCAAAATATCAAACTTCTTAATTAAGCTAGTGATAGTATTTTCTTTTTTACTAGATACATTTTTTCTATAATCAATATCAAAATTGTTTTTTTATAGTTCAATCTTCATTGAGTCGAGTTCAATGATTAATAAAATGATTATTTTTTTTATTTTGATTTACTTTTAATCATTTTAATCAATTCATACTTATGAATTTGAGTTTTTGGAATTGTGTATGCCAGTCATTATTGGATTGACTCCAATAACCAATAAAATGGGTTATATTCTAACCGATAAATCTAAACAATTCATGGATATTTCAGCACCATAGATTAATAATATTTGTTTTCATCTAATTACTATGCGTTCATATCTTATATATCATCATATTATATTTAATGATATATCTCATAATTTATGCTTGAGAATCATGTTGGAGATAAGATATGATAAGATCTTATCATATAGTATTTTTTTAATCTTATATATAACCAAAAAATTTATTTTTTTCTTTAGTCCTAATTATACGAAGCAATGAATAGTTTTTAAATTTATTCAAAATTAAATGTCTTTTATATTTTTAATTTATTGTTAATTTTTTATTAGAAACTTATTTATTGAATTATGAGTATTAACATTAAATATGACGATAATTTACAACATTTTAACTTGAGAATATATTTAAAATAAAATTTAAATTTATAATAATAATATTAAATGTGATTATCACTTTTTTTTATTCTTGATATTTTTTAAATATTTATTTTATATATATATATATATATATATATGACAAACAGATAACCTCTATATAATAAATGCTAAGGACAAACAAATTATTCACTTATATGCTTTAGATATGTCACTTCAAATCCTTGAGAAGACCTATATCGGAACGGAACATGTTAAAAACTAATACACCATTATTTCAATTTTCA
Source organism: Glycine tomentella (assembly GCA_007407185.1). Lineage (NCBI taxonomy): Eukaryota > Viridiplantae > Streptophyta > Magnoliopsida > Fabales > Fabaceae > Glycine > Glycine tomentella. The sequence goes on along the minus strand of PYAF01005286.1, from coordinate 173,516 downwards.
TTATGATTTTGAGAAATTGATTTTGAGATTTTAAAATTTAAATAACTTTTGAATTAATCAAAAGTTTATACTAAATATTGATGTTAATGTATTTTTAATAAACTTTACATACATGGATGGAAGTGACTCTTGATCTTAGAAGTAATTTTGAGTTTATTTTTAAAATTCACGTGTATTAAACAGAAATGTTATTAAGAGAAAATGTTCCTTTAATAGTATTAATCTGGAGTAACAATTTGTCGCCGACAAGATGGAAAATCTGTAAATAAAAATAAGGGTAAATAATTATTTTGAATGTGTAGAGTAAATGAATATGTTTCAAAAAGAGAAAAAAGTGTGACAAATTTATTCATCTGTTAATTTTTATCTGTTATCGTTAATGAAAGAACTTAGTGACATATAAGGACAAAAATATCACAAAAATGACTGCCAACATGGTTATTGAATAGATTGGACCAAAATGTAAGTAAATTATCATTTGATCAAAATGTTAGTAAGTTACCGTTGGACCAAAATGTCACTAATTTTCTATTGGACCAAAATGTCAGTAATTTTTTTGGACCAAAATGTCAATATGTTTTCATTAGACCACAATGACAGTAAGTTACCATTTAATCAAAATGTCAATAATTTCCATTGGACAAAAATGTCAATAATTTTTTTGGACCAAAATGTCAGTACATTTTCATTTGACTAATTTGTCATACCCCAAATTTTGTTTCTTTTAAGGGTAAAATATAATTTAATTTTCATCTTCTTCCCCTTTTTTATCGTTACAAACATAACATTACAATAAATACTTAAAAAAATATAAAAAAAAAGCAAGCATAAGCTAGAACAAATATAATAATAAGCATAATTACTTTAACAAACATTGTAACTCAAATGCAACCACAACAATACCAGTAGCATATTTTTTTAAATTTTTATTAATTATTTCTATTGTTGCTTACCAGTTATTTATGTTAGATGTTACATATTTGTAGGATAAGATTAATTGTTCTCCATATGCTCCACAAGTTGAACAACCTCAAGCTAATTTTAAAAGTACTCAAACTCCTAATGCTGAAAGTGCTCTAGTTCCAACTCCAACTACCACTCAAAGTGCTCAACTCCTAGTGTTGTGAGAGTGACTTTTACATATAATTTATTAGTCATTGTTAAACTATGTTATGCATAACTAGTCACTATTTACAATTGTTGTAGGAAACAAGTTTCATACCTCCACCAGTATCAAATGTGTTTAGACCACCTCCGATTAGGCCTTTAGCACCAATTCAAAATTATATTCTCAAATGTACCATCTCATAGGATGAACCAACTGAATTACATGAACTTCATACCCACACCAGGGTTGTCCCACCGCCAAGATTCAAAAAACTAAAATATGAGATATGCTTGTCTTTTGTTTATAGTAGATTCTGACTAATTATTATAATTTGAAAATTTTTGTAATGATTGATACACTATTACAATGTTTATTTTTGTACATTGGTAGAATTTTTATTATGAAAATTTTCTTTTGTGACAACATTAGATAGTGACAAAATCAAGTTAAGTCTCATTTTTTGTAAGGATTAACTTGATGATTGTGCATTTTTGTTTGAGTCTCATATTTTGGGTAAAGTACTATCACATTACAAATTTCATAGCAACAGATAGATTAGACTTATTAATCAATATTATGCTTATTATTATGTTTGTTCTAATTTATGTCTGATTTCCTATTTTTTTTAAGTGTTTTATTATAATGTTATGCTTGCAACGATAAAAATAAGGGAGAGATGAAGATTAAATTATATTTTACCCTCAAATGAAACAAAATTTGGGGTTTTTGTACTTACATTTTGGTTCCAAAAAACTTTATTGACATTTTGGTCCAAAAAGATTACTGACATTATGGTCCAATGGTAACTCACTAACATTTTGGTCTAAACATATTGACATTTCGGTTCAATGAAAAATTATTGACATTTTGGTCTATTAAAAATTACTGATATTTTGGTTCAATGGAAACTTATTGACATTTTGGTCCAATGATAACTTACTGACATTTTTTGGTTCAATATATTTATCAGTCATGTTGACAATCATTTTTGTATTTTTCGTTCATCTGTATCACGTAAGTTCTTTCATTAATGGTAAGAAAAAAAATAAAAATAATACTTTTTAATAAATAATTTGAAATTTGTGGCTATTTTGAAAAAAAAATTAAATTTTGGGGCAGTCAAACACGTCCAATTTGGGTGTGGCTAATTCGGTTGCTAATAAAAAACCACAATATTTTGTCGCAAAAAGTATTAGCGACCGAATTAATCACACCCAAATTGGGCATGCTTGACTGTCCTAAAATTCAAATTATTTTCAAAATAACTCCAAATTTCAAATTATTTATTAAAAAGGTATTATTTTTATTTCTTTGCCTTGATGGTAATAGACGGAACTTAACGGATGAATGAATTTGTAGTATTTTTTCACTTCTGATGATTAAAATTTTAATTTTTTGGAGATAAATTTGTCAGTACTCTACACATTCAGAGACAAAATTGATTATTTATCCTAAAAATAATAACAAACAAAGATGACTATTTATCTTAAAAACAATAACAAATTTATCTTGTTAAATTCTTATAAATTATTACCTCGCATAAATGTGAAAGATAATAATAATTTACGGTAATTGTCGTAATTACTATGTAAACACTTTTATATATCATATTTCATTAATATTCGTTATTTCTCAATATATTTCTTTCCTTATTATATTATATTATCTATTGCTTATTTTTTTCTCTCTTCTATTTGTTTTTTTCACTATTGGACATTGATATCCACCCATCGTTTTCAATACATATTAAACGATAAGAAGTTAGATTCTGATAAATTAATTTCACATATCACCGGTATGTTTGGATGAAACATTTTAATTAGGGAAAGTAATTTAAACAAGAATTTAAATTTCTTTAAGATAAAATTTAGTGTTTTGATATTTTATTTGAAAATTTTTAAAATTCAAGAAATTTTAAATAGGAATTTAATTTAACTAAAAGTGAGTAATTCTAATTCCTCACTCACAAGCAGAGAATTTGAAAATTCTCCAGAAGTCTCCCTCTCACTCTCTGATATTTCTTTGGTGCTCTTCCTTTCTCGTGTTGCACTCATTCCTCTCTCTCGTTCGTTCCTCTCTCAACCAAATCGTGCATCCTAATTCTCGTTGAGGTAATATTTCATTCACTCCTTGTTCTTCTTTTCTTCGTTTTCGTTTTTGTTCTTTCTCATTCTCACAATTCCTAAGTTGTTTTTGTTTTTGTTCTCGTTCTCTTTTTTTCCGTTCAGAGTACGTTATCTCTCTCCATTCAGACTTCGCTTTCTCTCTCACGGTGGTTCGTAATAGGTTTGTCACCAGTCTCGCGATCTAGGTTTTGTTCTTTGTTTCATCAATTTGTGTTTCGAGTTTGAATCGACAATTTGTGTTTTGAGTTTTGTATGTGACCTGTTTGTTTTGACTGAGGTTATTTTTTTCTAGCTCCTCAAACCCCTTTTATTAGCCATTTCTACTTTAAAATATAAACCCCTTTTATCGAGCTTTTCCAAGAGAGAGAAAGAGAGATTAGCTAGCACTAGTTTTTAGCAGAGAGAGATTTTCTTATGATCATTTAGATGCAGTGGAGATTTGAAGTAGGATTAAGGTTGCAGTGCTTACTTTAATTGCTATTGTTCATGAATCTTGTTCACTATTTTTTATTTTAACCTTTTGTGAAGTCATGGATTCTTCTATAGTTGTCCTTTTTTTTAATTAGATTTTGGTTTGTGTCTGCCCATATGGCTGTTAATCGTTTCTATTTATTTTGCTTACAGTTCTAAAATAATCTCAAGTGTGTTTAAAATAGAACATATAGGAACACAACAAGATGATAGCTGGGAATTGATAACATGATAAAATAAATAAATAAATAAATAAAGCCTGCATGTACTCTTCTTTTCTTGTTGCAGTTACAACGTATTGGTTAGGTATGGCGGAAAAATAACATGATGAGGAACACCAATTGCCACGATGTAAAGTGTGCATTACTTGGAATGTTGTTGCTGTGACAAACTGACACTAGAGTTAACAAATAACTAGTTTAGTTGCTCCTCAATTCCAAGGTTATCATGATAAGACTAACAGATAAGAGTACCATATATCATGTTGTTATTATCATATTAGCTTACATCTAAAGGCTCTTGGTTCTAACAAAACCAACCAAATTAGCAATGTCGCTTGGATTAATTCCTAAGCAAAATCCATTCATAGCTTTTTCACCTGCAGCATCAGAACTTTTCCTTCAAGATTGGTTCCATCAAATGGAGAATCCTTTCTTCTCTTAACTATAGTCATATCATATTATCTCATCCTTCAGTGAGACTCTATCTTGCTGATAACCTTCTCCGTGTTCCATTGGCTCCATCTAATGGGTAGCCTCTCCATGCATTGGTGATTAGGGCTATTCATGGTTTGGTTATTCAAATAATCATAACCATAACTACTAAATAACCAGATTTTGATAATTGAAAGCAGAGAGAAAAATGACTGATAACCGATGTGACACAAAAGGAATAAATCTTGTAGGACTTGCTCTAGGAATTTCCTATTTATTATGAAAAATAGCTTAGTTGAAGAAATCTGTCTTTTCACATGTTCAGCCTATAATTTATTTTCACTCCTGTTTGATATCCTAGTTCCTATGTTATTAGGGTGGAGTAACACCAATGATTCAGTGTTTTTAATTATTTTGTAAATGTGAAAGTTTGATACATAGCAAGGTAGTAGCTATAATCACTATTTATAATTCCAGCTAATTTGCAATATTATGCAAATTGTTTATGATTTTTACTATAGAGGATACAACAACATTGCTCATCAGGTGATATAAGGATGTAGAGGAAAATGTTTTTTCTCTTGACTGCCAATGAGTCTTAAAAGGATCCTTAACACTCTGATTGTGATTGATATTTTACTATCTCATGTCAGTGACTTATCAAATTAATATTTTTCCTTTTATTACTACTGTTATATTCGCTCTTCAGTTTGTTAACCAAAATATATGTTTATTAATTAAATATTATAGTGACAACAATATTGCAAAATCTTCCCTAAAAGCTGAATGTCCAAAGATAAACAAAACCATTGATATGCCATCCAAGAAACCAAGTTTCTTTCCAACATGGTCCACATTCTTGAGGTAGAGTTTATCATACTATTTTGAGCATCAAACACTCAAAATTATCAGAGTTGGATATAAACCCAGATTCTCAGATCATAAAGCTTTAATATGAAGGGTAGTTACATATCCCAGACGATAGTTTGACCCATATTCTCCTTGTCACGGTACAATGCAAAGTGGAATCTAATGGTTTAATTTGCTATCAAATAGCCAGCCTCAAGGTTTTTCCTTTATTCTGTAATATAAAACCATATAAGCAGCATGGAAGCTAAGTTTAACTTCAATTTCATGACTATGGTTTGATCCAAATTAATTTTGTCCCATGGAACAAAAAAATGATACTTTGCCATCTATCACTTGCTCCTTTGTCATAACCTAGTGGTGCAAACCAGAAGGAAATGTTTTGAAGTCTTCTCACATATAGCAAGTTGTTGCAAAATGGATGATAAAACTCAGCGATTATGTGATAATAGAGCAAACCATAAGATGGCAAAGTATCAATTTTCATATCAGTGTGGAATGAATTTGAGTCAAACATATAGTTTTATAAAAATAAATATACAAATTAAAAAATTAGCCAAATATTTAATTTTTGATAATGACTAAACCATTAAGCTCAGCATTAATATCCTCTTATAGTAATGAAATAGGTCTTGTAAGTGTTGTTCTTAAACTAGATGATACTTCTAATATGTTCAAAACGTGCTTTGGTGAGAATCTGCATGATTCTCTAGTTTTTCTGTTGTTTTTTGGACTTCTTGAATTCAATCCTTTGTATTAGTCTTGTAGAAGCCTTGGATTATGTCTCTCCACTTGATGTTGTGTTTTATGAGATGATTGGATTCAGTAGTCACTACTAGTCATGTCAAGCATGAATATATCAATGTGAAATGGCAAACTTAGGAATAGTAACTTTTTTCTTTATTACAATAACTTTTTTCTTTATTACACTAGATATATGGATGAAGTTGCTATCGTGATACCTCTCCTCCCAAGTTCACTATCACATGTCACTGTTAATTACAGTAACTTTTTTCTTTATTTCTTTTATTTGTTTCTTTATCATTAAACTATTTGCCTCTGCTAAGGAAACACAGAGACACAAGCCATCCTCCAAATTCAAACCAACTACTCTTCTATTTAGTAATTTCAGAACTATTGTCTCTTCCTTCCCTCTCTAATATATTGTAATTTTAAAAGCTCTTCCATTGGATGAGAAGGAGGATTACATCTCATCTTTTATGCCTTGATGCCAAATTAAAGGTACATTTGTATTATCTGTGTCAGTGTCAATATATGGACTGAAATTTTTTTTTCATCATTTGTCCAAGTCACATTTTTTTCATCATTTCTGTCAAACTATTATTTTCTTTCATTCCTTACTCTGCAGAAATCTAGTTTGGGTTGTGTTGACATCTGAATTCCTTTGAACTCTAAAACTTCATGATACCCTGATGAAGCTCCCAGAAGAGTTGTTTGAAAACTAATGTTGATGGTTATTGTTCAATGTGTGTAGAAGCATATTTGATTTATATCTCATTCTTTGTTTGCTTTGGATTCTAATATTGAACCCTGACTTAGTTACTTACTAGCCTATACCAAAATGAGATTTAATCTATCTAGATTTTGTAAATGTCGTGTCTCTACTGATTCAAGCTTCCAAATTCAACCACAAGTGATCTTTCTTGCATCTAGTTAGATTTAATCTATCGTGCAGTGTGCATGCTTTAAATTTTCATTGTTCTAGTTATGAAGATTCTGCTAGTTCATACTCATATTTTGGCACTAGCACAATTTAGTGTTATGGTGTTTGAGCCCCTTGCCTATAGTCAAAGAATCTTCTATATCCCTTTCGTTGAGAAAACAAAAATAAAATGGTTTTTATGTTTCAAAATATCTTATTCTGTTGTGAATTTTTTAGGAATGCACTTTTACCAAATGTGTGGCTAGTTCTGGTTTTTTACAGGTTTAGGGTTGAAATCAGTTTTTTTGAAGTATGGATGTGTTATATTCTATGTGTTTCCAAATATTCCTTGTAGCAATTTCTTTGTCAGTTTGTGGTGCTACACGATTGAGCTATATTGTTTTAATTTACTTTATTATCTATATAATGTAATTGTGTAGGGGTTGGTTTCTTTGATCAGTTTAATACAGGTTTCTAATTAGTGGATTATGAGAAAATTAACGGGCTAAATTTACCATTACTTATGTTTGGTTGATTAGATATCTAGGGCCTTAGAGGTCAACAAAATGTAATTATAAGCATAGATATATGCATCTTATTCTAATATCAATCATTACTAATACAATGATTTTTTGTTGATGTGGGATAGATCGTGAGAATGTTTTGACTTATGGAGGGATTACTTTTTTTTTATTAATTAAGTTTTTCAAACTATTTTGATGTCTTAAGTTATATGTTGGAATCAGTAATGTTCAAACTATTCTCATTTTTTATATTTTTAATGACACTGATGATGATAAAATATAGATGAAATATTTTATATATACTTTCTTTTATTTTAATTTTTCTTGTTGAATATATATTTTTTTATGTTTTAGTTCTAAATTTATATTTTTAAAATATAATTAGATAAAAATATGTATAAATTTTTAAAGCAATTATTGTAAAAATAATTTTTTTTATTTATATGACTATTTATATTTTTAAAATATAATAGGATAAAAAAATGAAATATAATAATTTAAATTATTTAATTCAAACAAAGAATTTAAAATATAATAAATTTAAATTATTTTATCCAAACAAAAAATTTTAAATTAAAAGAATTTAAATTGATTTATTTAAACAAAGAATTTTATAAATCTAAAAATTTTAATTAATGTATTTCAATTTTCTTGAATTTTAATTTTTTTTAAATTTTAAAATATTTCAACAGAATCTTATATAATTCTATGTGAAAGTCAATAAAAGAGTTACATCCTTACTATTTATGTTACGAAACTGGTCACTGCTCTCTTGAGAACTCTTTTCGAGGTAGATTGGGAGCTAGCGGTGAGGCGTAATTGCGGACCCTCCTACTACTCTGCACTCAACACTTACTGCAGCTCAGCGATTGAGCCTGCATGCATCTTTTTTATTTAAAAAATATAAATATAAATGTATGCATACATAAAGTTTAGACTTTATAGGAAGAGGAGAAAAAAGAAAATATATTGTAAAATATGCCACATATTTACAGTTTATGTCTAGCAACATAATCTTTTTAGTATAAATCACGATCATGTTTCACAAAATTAGTTAAAATATTAGTTAAAAATGAAAAAATTAATTAAAAATTGAAAAGCTAATTAGAAGTTGAGAATTAAAAATTGATAGTTGAAAGTTTAAAAAATAGTTTATTAAATTATAAATATTTGATAAAATTAATTTTTGAAGTATTTGAAGAATGTAAAATGATTAAATACAATATAATTATAATTTATTTAAAAAGATTAAATATAAATTTTGATGAATATATATTAAGGATAAAATAAAAAAAAACTAGAAACTAGCATTTAAAAAGAAATTCAAGTAACATTTAAAAAACACTAAAAATTATTAAAAAATTACTAAAAAATTTATTTATCAAACAATAAATAATTTTTTCAACTAGTAAAAAAAATTTAAAACTAACTAAACTATCTTATTCAATATAACTTTTAAATTATATGCATTTTTCACAACAATTATGTTTAAGTCTTGTAGGAATATTAATGGATCATAAACTCTTCATCTGAATATTTATATTATTTGTATATCTCTTTAACTTGACATATTTGATTTAAGCTAAAATAACTTATGTTAAACAATTTACGTACTGGGTGATTCGCAAAATAATCTTCTAGATCTCAAGAGAATGTCAATTAAAATATAATATAATATAATTAAAGATTGTATAATTTGATAATGACATTTCATTTTAATATTTTTACAGAAAATGTAGGGGAAAAAAGTTGGTATTAATATGGCTTGTCTAGTTGTGCTTGCTAACGGTTTTGCCAGTCCTTTTCTGGAATTCCAAAATAATGGTAGTCAGCTTTTGCAATTTTAGTAGCTTTTTCGCTTACAAAAACGTGTGCAATCAATAAATTTTGTGTTATTTTTAACATAAATAGTTCGTCAGTTCAAGTACAATCTGAACGCACCATCTTTCTCCCTGAATCTTCTATGTTCCAAAGGCACACACGCATGCATATAGCAATATGGAAATGTATAATTTTTTTTATGTTCTGATAAACCAATCAATAGTTTATTGTAAAAAAAAAAAACATTATCATTTTCGACATGTTAGAAAACACGACATATGATAATGAACAATATCTTACACTATTGTTAATGCATCAAAATCAAATCGATATATGGGAAACAGTTTAGGAGGAAATTGTTGTATATGATGCAGACCAAATTACTATTTGTACAGAAGCTAGAGCGCACCTTCTGGTTTTCACAAGATTCGGTCTCTAATAATACTAGGAGGATAAATTAAAATATAAATCTTAGCTTCTCTGTGCTGGGACCCACTTGAAAGAAGAAGACAAAATATGCTGTTTAACAGAATTGAATAATTTATTTATAACAAAAATGAGAAAAGGAAAGGGAGAGAAAAAAAAAAAAAGAAATTGAAGTAATGTATCATGTAAAAAAGACAGCAGATAAGAAGATAAGATGTTAATTATAATTTCAGAGAAAGTGGTCCCTTATCTTTATTCATTCATACATACATATATATATATATATATATTAAGTTACACAAAGAGTAAATTTAAGAAAGTTATTTTTTATTTTTATGATTTATTTTTTAAAAATTTAGTGGTTAAGATTAATGATTTATTATAATCATTAAATTTTAAAAAAATGATAATGATAGAGAATTACTTTTTTAGAAAATCTATAATACATAATTATTTAAATGAATTACTTATTATAATTTTGTGAGATTTTAAAATTTTACATAAATTTAAATATTGCATAAAATTTACTCCAATACTAAAATTGTTAAAATGAATAGTTAACTTAATTTTACAGATCTTATTATACTAAAAAATGTTTTATTTATACTATAAATTTATTAAATAACAGTGTTGTATAAGCAATGTCTTATACACTAATAAAAAAATATTAAGTAACGTTACTTAAAATTAAACAATTCATAAAATATTTTTATTAAAAATACTCTTTGAATTATTCAAAATTATATTAATTTGATGTCTCCCTCCTCTATATGTATATGATGTTCCTGTAAGAAAAACTAAATAATCTAATCATGCTTATACACAATTAACATAAGCAATTAGATTAAGTGCGAAAAAATTAAGATCATAAATACCTCCCGTCATTGTTATTCTTATTTGCACTGAAGATGATTTGCAGTTGTCCGTAAGTCAAGTAATCTGTAAATAGTTTGAGTCTCCAAAGTAATCTGACTTTTGCCTTAATGATCTTATATGCTTTCACTATCACTCACTGATGGTGTATTGAGAATTTCAGATAGCAAGCACAGGGACCTTGGCCATAATGCACATCTCCTTTTATATTCTCTTCCCATCAAAGAGATTGTTTTTGATATGCATAAAACGTGTGCTTAGTTGCTAAAAAGATAAAGGATAACATTAACTGATAAGATTAGCAACAACTTAATCTTAAGAAGATAAGGTGAGTGGACCACCTTATGTGGTTTTGATTTAGTCAATCAAAATAAACCAACATTCTCCCATTTGGTCCACATATCTTATCATACACTTTAGTGAAAAATAAAATACATGAATCATGGCGATAGTTCCTCTAATATATACGCGAGTAGTACCTTCCATGTATTACATTGCATTATATTTCTCAAACCCATACAACTTAATGAATAAACCCAATGTTTATTCTAGGTCCAAACTTAATTAATGTTTCTCAGAATAAATAATTGTAGATGCGCATAAACTGAATGAAAAACATCACAATAGAGTTTCTTAATATCATTCTTACAATGAAAATCACATATGGGAACCAAGTCCCATCCTTATACTTGATCCTTAAATTTAAATGGTGGCATGCCTTAGTTAAAGGATAAACAATCATTAATTCAGTGCTAATGTTCTTAATAACCACTGTATTATCTTTAGCACATTCTCTTATGGCTATATACTTAATGTCGATGTCTTTGCTTCAACTACAACTTTTGTTATTCTTAGTCATAAAAACAGCAGCTGAATTATCATAGTATATCTTCAATAGCCTAGAAATGAAATCCATAACTCTAAGCCCAAAAATGAAACTCCTTATCCATACACCATGTAAGGTAGCCTCAAAACAATAAACGAACTCAGCCTCCATAGTGGAAGTAGCAGTCAATTAAGGTCTGTCTAATACTTCTCCAAGACACAGCTCCACTGGCTAGCATAAAAATATATCCCAGAGTCGATTTTCTCGAATCAATGTAGCCAGTGTAGTCTGAATCTGAGTAGTGAATCACTTCCAAATTGTCAGTCCGTCTGTGCATAAGCATATAATCCTTAGTTTCCTAAAGCTATCTTATCACTTTCTTTGCAACTTTCCAGTGGTCAAAACCTAGGTTACTTTGATATCTCCTTAACACTCCAATCGCAAAAGCAAATCAGGTTTTGTGTAGACCTAAGCATACATAAGGCTTTCAACAGCTGAAGCATAAGGAATGTTCTTCATTTGTTCCCGCTCAAGATCATTTTTTTCGGGTATTGGCTTAAATTAAACCTGCCACCCTTCATAATAGGAGCTACACTTGTTGAACAATTACTCATTCTAAATCTTTCCAAAACTTTGTTAATATAGGTCTCTTGAGACAAACCAAGAACACCTCTTACTTTGTCTCTTGATGCCAATAACGTAAGAGGCATCGTCCATATCCTTCATATCAAAGTTCTTAGAGAGAAATTGTTTCACCTTATATAGCAAACCCTTGTCATTGGTTGCAAGTAAAATATCATCTACATATAAAATAAGGAAACAAATTTTGCTCCCACTGACCTTCTGTATATACAATGATCCATAACTTTTTCTACGAGACCAAATGAAGAAATAATGTCATGAAATTTTTAAGTACCACTTATGGGGGGCTTGTTTCATATATATAGATTTCTTAAGTTTGCATACCAATTGCTCACCCTTAGTAGAGGAGAATCCTTCAGGTTGTTTCATATAAACCTCTTCCTCTAGGTCTCTATTGAAAAGTTGTTTTCACACCCATTTGTTGCAACTCTAAGTCAAAATGTGCAACCAGTGCCAGAATGATGCGAAGAGAATCTTTCTTAGATACAGGAGAGAATGTCTCCTTGTAGTTGATTCTTTCATTTTGATTAAATCTTTTGGCTATGAGTCTTGCTTTATATCTCTCAATGTTGCTTAAAACTCATTTACATCCAATGGCTTTTGCACCATCAAGCAACTGAACAAGATCTTAGACTCCATTCGATGCCATAGAATTCATCTCATCTTTCATAGGATCATACCACAAGTTTGATTCTTTAGAACTCATGAATTGTGAAAACGTTTCAGGATCATTTTCAACTCCAATAGTATAGTCAGATTCCTGTATATACACAACAAAGTCACTCGGTATCACTGATTTCTTTATTCTAGTAGATCTCCTTAATGTTGTTTCATTATCCTCTTGAGGAACTTGTTGTTCAATTGGTTGATCAACAATTTCTTCTTGCTCCTCATGAACAATTTGATCAACTAGATTATCAACAAATTGTGGATCTTGAATGATAGGTTGCACAACACCCGATTGAGCTGGAAGGGTATTGTTAGTAACAATCAATCTAAGATTTGAAGTGGATGGTTGAGTAACTGAATGATCTTTCTCAAAAATGGACAGTAAAGACTAAATAATCTAATCATGCTTATACACAATCAACATAAGCAATTAGATTAAGTGCGAAAAAATTAAGATCATAAATACCTCCCACCATTGCTATTCTTATTTGCTCTGAAGATGATTTGCAGTTGTCCGTAAGTCAAGTAATCTGTAAACAGTTTGAGTCTCCAAAGTAATCTGACTTTTGCCTTAATGATCTTCTATGCTTTCACTATCACTCACTGATGATGTATTGAGAATTTCAGATAGCAAGCACAGGGACCTTGGCCATAATGCACATCTCCTTTTATAATCTCTTCTTATCAAAGATATTGTTTTTGATATGCATAAAACGTGAGCTTAATTGCTAAAAAGATAAAGGATAACATTAACTGATAAGATTAGCAACAACTTAATCTTAAGAAAATAAGATGAGTGGATCATCTTATATGATTTTGATTTAGTGAATCAAAATAAACCAAGAGTTCCACGATTAAATTAGATTAAGCAATGTTTCGAGTTGTCATGCTATAGTTTTTAAAAGGTAATAGTTGTTCCTATTATGGCAACCCTTTTCAACCCCAGCATAGCATGTATCATTAATTCTGAGATATACGAGTACTTTTATTTTTTTTCTTTCTAATTGACAGTACTGGGTAAACAGTTAAAAGTCTTGTTTGCACTGTGTCCACTGGTAGTAGTTACTATTTGTAGCTCAACTAAATAGCTTGACGGTGGGGTGCACCGTTAAATTAGCACCAAACTCTTTCTCATCATATTATTCGATTGGAACCAGTTTGGTTCTTGTGAATGTAATGAGATGAAAAAGAAAATTAAAGTAATGGAATTTAATGGGAATAAATGTTTCTCATAATCTCATAATTGATAATTGGTCCATAATTGAAGGAAAAAAAAAGAAAAATATATTATTTTCTTCATCTACGCAAACAGAACAAAATGTGAAATTCATAAAAAAATACAAAAAAGATGTGAAATCAGCATTTGATTCTAGTTAATATTTTTTAATAAATAAAAATATCTAATTTAATTGGTTAAGTAAATATATAAGTATTATAAATATTTTAAACAAAACTTATGATATCATATTTAATTTTTATGAATAAAAATAATAATTTCTTTCAATATATCAAACCGAACTTTTGCCAAGGCTCGGCCTTTTCTCCTTAGATTATGCTAATTCATCGAGAAATGAAAAGGACATAATCTATTTTAAAATAATATACTTTATTGCGCCTTTATGTATCCTTCTTGATTAATTAGAATTAGAATATATTTCTTTTCTTCGTTTCGTTGTGATGTTAAAAAAAGAAAGAGAAATGTTTTGTCATTATTCAATCGAAAATGATAAAAAAAAATGGAACCTTAATAATATGCGTATATATATGACAAAAGAAAATGAAGTAAATGGTGTCATCTTTTCTCCCTTCAATTTTTCCTCCTATTTAATACGAATGAATCTAGTAAAATATATAACAAGTAGCATATCAGATAACTGCATCTCAATTATAAGAAGGAAAAGATTTTGAGTCTTTTGAACAAAAGGCTAAAAGTATTCTTTAAGAGTTTTTATATTTTTAATAAAAATTCTCAAAAATACTGTAATTTATATTCAAACAATTTTTTTCTCTTGCTCATCATACTTTGACACATAGTATATTGTTTATTTAAGGGGCGGACCGACTTGTAAGTTGTAACTCAGGGCCCCCTCTCACTTTTTTCCAAGTTTCAAAATTAATGAATGGTGACTGTAAAAAAAATGAAAAAAGGTGGTGCATATATCAAAATTATTTGAAATAGTTCCATAAAAATTGCCAACTTGGCTACGTGGGTTTACAATGGGTTAAGAAACTGCTCTAAATTTTGCGTGAGTGTGAAGCCGTGAGGGTCATTCAATTCATTTATATTTTTTAAGGAAATTTTATCTAAAAGTTATATTTAACTAACTTTAGTTATTAATATGAGAAAAAATGGTTATAAACTTATGGTTGAAAAATTTTACACATTCATCAAATTATAATTTATTATATATGGTAAGTTTGTTGATTTTTAAAATATATTTTTTAGAATAATTTAAATGATAATTTATTATTAGATGATACTGTAAAATTATTTTATGTTGTTGGTACATATGCATTAATATTATATAATATGATTTTATCTCTAGACTTTGTTTTTTAATTTAAGCTACCAAATCAATAACAATCTTATCCTATTTTAGGAAGTTTTATTTATTATATTTTATTAATTTTAATTATTACATAATTATTTTTATCTCTTGACTTTTTTTCTAAACTAT
>PYAF01005286.1:134075-158069 GCA_007407185.1 Glycine tomentella | reverse complement strand
TTATTATACAATCAACTTTTATCTTGTCATTTTAAATTATAAAATCAATAGTCATTTCATTTCTTTTTTTTGTAAAGATATCTTATCCCAATATTATATTTGACTAATTCTACTTATTATATAACCGATTTTTATTTTTCTCGAGCTTTGTTAATCTATAATTATTAAGCAAGATGAAAGATGAATTATTTACTGTTGTTTTGTTAATATATATTGAAAAGTAAATTGGTAAAATAAAATTAGTATAAATTTAATTATAAATAATTTTTTATGACATGCAGAAATGATGTTTCATATTTTAATAGATCATTATTGTAATTAACATTTTAGAATATTAATTTATGAATATTTTTGTGATGCGTTAGATGAATTTTAACTTTTATTATCAGCCCCTGCCTTTTAAGTCAGGATCCATCCTGATTTATTTGGATTATGTGTATAGAGTTCGTGTTTTAAGGTAGTCTTTAAGACTTTAGTAATGTCTTGGACTTGATAGAGGTCAAATCTTAGACCTATTTTAAAGCAAAAAGAGACGGTGCTCAGTGTAATTGTTTTCTAAATGGTGTATTGATCTTATGACTTATTTTTATATGTTGTTTTGATTTGTCCTTGTGAGACTTTTGCATATGGGTTAGAATATTCCTTATACTTTGATTTATAATAAAGTTTTTCTTAACAAAAAAAGAAAAAAAAAATGTCACTTTCAATCTAGTATATATATAGAGGGATAATAAGTTTTCATTTTTTAAAATTTAAATTTGAAAATAAAAATTATTTTAATAAAAGATAATTAAAATGGTTTTTCTTCATACATTTTAAAAGCATTATAGTCCACTCTTGAAAATAGGAAAAATATTAGAATTGTTTTATTTTTATGATTCAAATTTCATCCTCTTTCACTTACAACTTTAATTCAATAGTAAATCCTTCTTATTATTTTTGTTATCATAACTTATTTCATGTTTACAACTATCTCTTCTAACCAAATTCACAATTGCCAACCTACTTTTTCTCTATAACATTCCTTCTCAAATTTGCTTACCACTTCATTATTATCACAACCACCACTTTAACATTTCATTTTAAGAAATTTGATGTTTCAATTACAGTTAATGATTTTTTTTGCATAACAACTTTTCTATGAAAATGCAAATTGTTCTGTTATTTAAGAACACAAATGTCCAATAAGAACTGTTGGTGGTTTTATGTTGGATCAAACTCTCTCTCAAGATATTTATATGAAAAAAAAATACTCCTTGAAGGTGATCCCTATGCACTAAATAATACTCAACCAGTGGGGGTGAGGTGTGTGCACATGATTGAAAAAGAGAGAGAACGAAAATGTGTGTACCTAATTTGCTGTAATCACTTAACATTTATAGTACACCTCTTTACTAGTTGTTGAACGTGCCCGAAAATCACGGCTAGTATTTCTAACTACTTTGTTACCATGATCTCAGTAGTTGACGAAGTCCACGTTCTGCCTACAATTGAGATCTCTAATTCACGATCCCTAAATGAGCCTTAACACTAGGCCCAATCGAGCATCTGTAACACAAATAAAATCTTTCAAGCTTTTCAAGAAAATAAAAATGACTAATTGTATTTTTTTCCTTAAAAAATTTAAAAAATGTATCTAAAAATTCTAAGACCAATTATTTTGTTTGTGTTTAAAATATCTAGATTCTAGTCCTTTAAACTAACACTTTTTTCTTCCTTTGCGGGGACCATAGTTTAGGTATTTAAAAATTATAAAGACTAAAAACTAATGCTTTAAAAGTTGAGACACAAAGCAAAATTTATAAATTTTTAGTGACTAAAAATATCGACGACAGCAAAAAATTGCTCCTTACTCTTAGTGACTAAACAATTTTCATTTATGTATGGTATAGCGTATGGAAAAGGTGTCCATTGAGAGCATTAAATGCAAGTCCTCTCCATGTTGATAAACCACACTACTTATCTTTCTTGAGCCATATTTCTTTTGTTGTCTTCATTAGTCACATCAACTTTTACAGAGAGTAGGTTTGCACACATTAGTGATGCATCTTTATAGGTGAAGAGAGAGTTTGAATTTGATTGTTCTGTTACTTTCTTCACTTTGACAGATCATAAGAAGGATGTTTGAACATTATTTGCACAAAGGATCAAGAGATCAAACATTAACTCAGCCTTTAATGTTTTTACATAACCTAGAGTGTTATCATCTGATCCACCAAATACATATACAACACTTCCGTTTGTTAACATATAAGAGACAACTTTTGAAACTAAGTATTTATGTCAAAATGAAAATTATTGAAGTTATTGATTCATCTTATGGCTCAACAATTAAGTTTGGCTGGGCTCTAAAGATTAGATTATTGGGTCACATTTTTTATAAAAAAGAAAAAACATCTTTTTGAAAACTAGTTTCAAGAAAGGGTATTTTTATAAAATAAAAAAATGTAGACATGTGATGCAAAAAGCAAAACGTAAGGTGTCAATAGTAGCTTCATTCTATATACAACGAAGTTTTGCAGGGGAATGTCCAATTCATTGGGCCACACCAATGTAAGGATTAATTTAGACTTTTCAGTGGAATGTTAGCTAATTAAATAGATTATTGCATTTGAAACCAGTAAGATTGAACGCCATCGAATAATGGCTCAAACAAAGACGCCAACCCCTCTTACTCTACGCGGTTGAGAGGACATTGCACGATATTGACCAAAACCAAAAGAGCTAGTTGCAAAAAGTTGAGTCCTATGTTTGGTTTTTTTTTCCTGTGAAATTATGAGTGTACTTAGACTTATCAGATATTAATTTTGTTCTTGCTGTTTGCTGGTCCTTAGCACAAGTCTCAAGAGAATTTTGTATATAAAGAAAATCAAATATATATTTTTTCGTTAAATAAATTGCTCTCACACACACTTAATAAAACCTTACATTATTATCAATCTTATGAGTTTAAGTCTCTTTGATTATAATATACGGTGACTATTAATTAATTAGTATTTATATAAAGGTTAAAAGTATATTTTCTATTATTATTATTAAAATGTATCTTTGGTTAATTCGTCATTAAACAAAATGTAGAAGAATCTTGAATTGTTAGATGAGTGAAACAAGAGTCTGGGTGTGAAATTCCAATCCCAGAATTTCTTAAATCTGAATTTAATCCAAATCAAATATTCTCTTATTTTCATTTTATTTTTATCTTTATCTTCCATCTAATCTTAACCTTTTAAAATAAAATATTCTTGGAAACCAAATTACAATATTTTCCTAATTATTTAGTTTCTATTTTTAATTCAGAGAATTGCTAAGTCCAACTAATTTATGGTACTTTTTTAACTTATTTAGGGACAAAATTTATGTTTTTCATCTTCATAAATTAATTTTGTTCTGTATATTTCCCAGAACACAACTGTGTAACACCAAAGTGCTACGTATTTGTTATTTGATCACTCTAACTCTGCAAGTCCAAGGATATCAATGGAGAATGATATCTTGGAGCAGAAGATCACAGAGATACACCAATGGACGTGGGGTGTGTGTTCTGTGTAATTGAAAGAGAGAGAGTTAGAATGAATGTGTATCTTTCACCTGTGATTAATGGATATTTATAAGCAAATTATCTCATAACGGGTATTGGAACTGCTCCCTGGATTCCCGGCCTCATCCAGCACGTTTTCAACGTTCAACTTGGACCGAGTCAGCTTCCACGTTCTATAAGCAAGTTATCTACACGATCATTAATAACGAATGGGCCTAGGCCCAAACCGCAATAACCATAACAGTTGCCCCCCAGCCCGGTTATCAAGCATACTTGATAGCCGGGATGTATCAGGTGATCTTGTAACCCTCGGGATAACAAATGATCTGACTACAGTTAACCGGTTTCTACCGGACAAAATATTATTCGGATACAATTTTCCGTCCACAACACCCCGGATAAAGTCTCCGACTACGTTTGTCTGGATGCAATTCTTTGCACGTTCTGAGGATATACTTCCACAATCATTTTGCTGTTTGACAACATTAGGGGTCGTGAGACTATCCGAGTAGGAAAACATTTTCGACCAGACTCTTGTGGATACTTGTATCCGGATTCTCCCGAGTAAAAATGCACTCGACTGGGCTTATCCGAATAAGTGTATTCGGATTTATCCTGAATAGATAATGTATCCGAGCCGCTAATGACGTGTTCGAAGAAGCTATTGGCCCTCCCAATTCGAATCAGTTGCTATTCCTGTCATTAAGGACAATAAATGCATTTAAAGAACCTGTCGCTTCATTCGCCTGGTGATGATTGACACTGACGAAACTTTACTCTCTTGCCCTCATAGTTGAACGTGCTTTTACCATGATACCCATATGTCGTTTCATTGTGGTGACTGAACCGTTTCCTTCCTTCTGGCGGTTACTGCAGGTTATCATTACATTTCAAATTTTATTTTTCAAAACCCGTACTCTTGCTTATCTTTTCCCGTGCTTGTCATTTCTGCCTATTCTCTGTTATTATTTTCTCTCTTCTTTCTCAGTATTCGTCTGAGCATTCTCTCGCGTTTTCTGCAAGTTCCCCTTTCGTCCATCTTTCAGCCAACCTTCAATTCCTTATCAGAACAGGTACCTTCTTCCCTTTTTCTTTCTGCACCATTTGTTGCTTTTGCATTATTGTGACTCTGTCGATATAAGGATTTTAGGATTACATCATATTCTCTTTCTGCATTTTTCCTGTTTTCTGGGTTCTTCTTAGTGTTCTGCAATCATATCATTCTTTTCTTCTTTGATTCTCTCTTTTCCTTAAGTCGCCCTGAAAATGACTCCTGAGGAGGAGGCAGAGATAAGGAAGAAGTTTGGCCCTAGGGCCGCTTGGTTGTTATTTGGCCTTCCACTTCCGGCGGGGGAAAACGAAAGCGATCCCCTTCGCCGTCATACCGGAGGTTCTTCCTCCTCCGGAAAACAAAGGGTTACCGCCGCTCTCGGCGGTTCGATCCCTTTACTTCCGTCGTACCGTCAAGGTGACGTTACACCCTCTATTGTTCCTCCGCCTTCTACGGCTCCTACAAACCCTAAGCCACCCCTAGGCTCAACCCCTTCTAGACCTCTATCTTCTCTAGGCCCTTCACTTATTGGGCCCAAAAATGATACCAATAGTCCACAAGATCTTTCTCTAGGGCTCCCTTATCGTCGCTTCAACCCTCTGGTCGGCCTCTCTCCCTCTTCCGACGAAGAATCTTCCTCGTCCTCGGACGAAATAATGGAAGTTAAGTATGATGCCTGTATTGATTGTGTATCCGAGGCCATGTACTATAGTCAGATTGGTTCCGACGATATTGTCGATTCGATTTTGGGGTCATGTCGTCATAACCCTATATTATATCCTGCTACCAAAAACCCGCAACCAGGGTCGCATACTTATACTGTCGTCGACGGGGTTTCGACCTCGATTTCTTGTGAATTTAATGTATTACCTCCAGGTACGTTTACTAACTTACATTTCTCCACTTCATTTTCGTAGGTATAATGGGTGTTTCCTTGGACACTGTGGACGAGTCTGCTTCTGTAGAGTCCCATTCGGATGTGCCCCCAGCATTAGCGTCTAAGTTCCCTTGGGTTACTTATGAAGTCCTCCAAAATTTTTCTGTCCTCGACCTTCCTAGCATAGTATCGACTCCAGTAGGAAAACAGGACGGGTTTGTTATTCAGGCTCCCCTGCCCGGTGAGCCCATTTGTGCTCAACGGGAGGGTAACAACCCCAACTTTTTCTTCTTTTTCCAAGATGTAGTAGACCAAATAGGTATTACCTTTCCTTTTTCTTCTTTTGAAATTGAAGTTCTAAATCATCTCCGGGTAGCTCCTTCCCAACTCCATCCAAAATAGCTGGGGATTTATCCGTACTTTTGAGTTGTTTTGTGTGGATTTAGGGATCCCCTGTACAGTTCCTCTTTTCTTTTACTACCACTCTCCACATACCCCTAGAACGGGCAAAGAGCCCTCTGATCGGAAGGGGTGGATTTCCTTTCGTAGTCAGAGTAAACGAAAACTCTTTGATCCGTTTTCCGACTCCTTTCGTGGCTTCAAAGAAAAATACTTTAAGGTCGCCGCCGAACCTCATCGACAACCCTTCTTTTTGTCCGGCCCTGAGTCATCTGACGTAGAGTGGGTTTTTCCCTTGTACTGGTCGGATGATCATTATAAACAGGATCATTCCAATTACCGATTTGTCGAAGAGGATCTTTCCGACTCGGATGCCTCTTCTGTCTTCGCAATTTCTGAATTTGTAAATACTCATGGTCGGCCTAAAACCTCCGACTATATCGGTGGTGGTCGTCGAACTGGTCTGCTTTAGTGACTACATTATCTTGTAGTTTATACTTATTATATTTATGCACTAATTGTGACGTTTCTTTATTGTAGCCGGAATGGGGTCACGACCAGATCCGACTAAGACCAAAGCCGACGCCGCCCATAATCCCAAACCAGTTGAAGGCAAGGGGAAAGGCAAGAGGCCAACTACTGACAAACTTGGCGCTCCGTCCAAGAAACGCGGTGCACCTCCTTATAGGGCATTTTTTGATGAAGGTGCTCGAAAGACGGCATCGGATACGCCGACGGCTCCCCTTCCTCCGCCCTCGACAAACCTGACCCCGGTTTCTGTGATCGAAACTGTGGATCTTACAGTGGCGAATACCCGGCCACGTACTACTCCGGCTTCCGACTCCGGTCGCCTTGAAACACGGGCGTACCCGGATAATGTATGGAAGAAAGGGGTTATTGAGGAATTGGTTCGTTTGACCAAACCCCCTTCATACATGCTCAAACCTGGTGCCCTGGTGGGTGAGGAACTGGCCGAGCTGGTTCGGGTAGAGGAGAATGCCTTTCGCTGTGCTTCTCTGGTCCGAGCACTTTCCACTGTTCGAGAAAAGTATGTGTCTTTCTCAACTTTTTTAACTCTATTTACACTTTGTATATGTTTTTAACTGTTCATGTCGCAGGTACGGCATTGCGGTGGAGGAGAAAAACAAGGCTTTGGAGGAGAAGAGCAAGGCTTATGAGGAACTTGTTTCCTCTAAGGCCCAACTTGCTACCCTCCAGACGCAGTCGGCGACAGAGCTTAAGCTGTTGAAGGAGGAATTGCTCAAGTCCCAAGCCGTTTCAGCCTCCTTGCGGGTAGATTTGGCGCGGTCTCAAGGTTCCCTTGAAGCTGCCGACCAAAAGGTGGCGCTCCTGACTTCGTCACTTAACTCTGCCAAGGCCGACAAAGAGGCATGCATCCGGGATTACGAAAGTCGGCTGGCTGCTATGAAGGCAACCCTTCGTGATGCTGCCGAGGATGGTTTCAGCAACGCCCTTGAACAGATTACTTTCTTGAATCCAAGAGTTGAGATGACTACAGCTGGGATGCATTTCTTGGCCTATGTCGAGGACGGCCAGCTGTTCCCTCCTCCTGGAACTGAAGATTCAGCGGCGGCGACTACGGAGCTTTTGACAACGGAAGAGCCAATTACCATTACTCCTGTCGTCTCGCCTGCTGCCGACGCCGATCTGCCCCATCCTGCTACCGACCCCGTACTTTCTACGAAGGATTGAAAGGGGGGAGAATGCCAATTTTATCTTTGTATTTGTTTCTTTTCTTTGTTGGGTCCAGTGCCCGGAACAATTACTTATTTACTCAAGCTTTAACTTGACTCCTATAATATCTTGTGCGCACATCTTTTGGTTCCAACGACCATTTATCATTTTTATATTTATTGGTTGTAATTCGAATAGTTTCACCGTGAACAACTTCGCTAAAGGATAACTCCTTTACTGGTTTGATCAGAACCAATTAGCGTATCATTCAAAGTCGTCGTCGTATCACGTTTTAACAAAATCGCACGCCACGATGCATAATGTAAATAATCTCCCATGATACTGAATAGTACTCGCATTTATATCCGTCGTATTACAATGATGGTATGTCCGAATAGAATCAGACTAAAACTTAGCATTTACAACGGTATAGCTTATGCTAGTAAAATGAAAATGATGTGCTCAGAAAGTATTCTTCCGAGTTCATATTTATTAACAATATCTTCGCCGTAAAAAGGGACCATATGGGCTCGGATGTATGTATGCCGAACTCATACCCCTAATAACGAAACTGCATCTTTCCATTATCCCGTGTGCTTTCAATGAACAGGAACCATACGGAGTCGGATATAACATTTTCCGAGTTTGTACTCCTGTTAAAAGAAAGGTTGAGACTTCAACTAGAATATTTCTTCAGTTTGTCAGCATTCCATGTTCGCTTGATCGGTTTGCCTTGTAATGTTTCTAACATGTATGCTCCTTTATCTAATTTTTGAGTAACTCGATACGGGCCCTCCCAGTTGGCTGCTAATTTTTCGTCCCGAGCGTTTTTGTTTCCGATGTTAGTGCGTCGCAATACCAGTTCGATCACCTCGAACTGTCGTGGGACCACTTTCTTGTTGTAGGCGTACGCCATCTGCTTTTTCATCTGAAGTTCCCGGGCATGGGCCGTTACCCGGACCTCTTGAATGAGTGTTGATTCCAACGCCAATGCTTCATTATTCGCTTCCTCACCATCCCGTAGTACTTGACTCCGACGCCATGATTGTTGTCCGACTTCAACTGGAATCATAGCTTCACTTCCATAGGTCATCCGAAATGGGGTTTCCCCCGTTGATGATTGAACCTTGGTCCGGATCCCCCATAGGGCATAATATAACTGTTCCACCCAACTCGATCCGGCGTCGTGCATACGTTTTCGCAGGGCTTCCAGGATTGTCTTGTTTGCGGCCTCCGGTTGCCCATTGGACTGGGGGTGTTCGACCGACGCGAATCTGTGCCGGATCTGAAAGTTGGTCATCATTTCTTGGAACCCTTTGTCCGTGAATTGTGTGCCATTGTCAGTGACGACATCTCCAGGAATCCCGAACCTCGCAATGATGTTTCTTTCAAAAAATCGTTGTACTTGGGCGGATGTGATGGTGGCCAATGGCGCCACTTCTATCCACTTGGTGAAGTAATCCACGGTGACGATCAACCACTTCTTCTGTCCTTCCGCCGGCTTGAAGGGTCCTAACAAATCCATGCCCCATTTAAAAAATGGCCATGGTGCCGAAATGGACTGTAATTCTTCAGGAGGTGACAGGAGTCGTGATGCATGTATCTGGCAATTGTCGCATTTCTTTACGTGTTCGATTGCATCAGCTGTCATCGTCGGTCAATAGTATCCGGCTCGGAGTGCTTTCCTTGCCAATGATCTCACCCCCATGTGCTGTCCATTAATTCCTTCATGTATTTCGGACAGCACATACTCGATTCTGTCTGGAGCAACACAAACCAATAGGGGGCTGTGCAAACCCTTCCTGTATAACTCGCCGTCGACAGTTGTGAACAATGCTGCTGCTCTTGTCAATCTCCGAGCCTCCAGTGTGTCGTCGGACAACATTCCTTTTTCTATATAATCGACTATCGGACGTCTCCAGTCTTGATCGGACGTGATCATCATAACACAAGAGGGGTGTAATATCTGCTGCTGGACTACTGTCCGATTATTTCCAGGGCTCTTTGTACTTGCTAATTTTGACAAGATGTCAGCCCTGGCATTATCTTCCCTAGGAATATGGTTGATCGTTACCTCGGCGAATTCTGTCATAAGTTCTTTTACTCTTCCCAAATATTTAACCAATAATGGTCCTTTCACCTGATAGCGACCTTTTATTTGAGCTGCGACCAATTGAGAGTCCGTGTATACTTTTACCTTATCGGCTTCTTGTTCTTTTGCCTGCTTCAGTCCAGCTATCAGTGCTTCGTACTCGGCCTGGTTATTCGACGTCCGAAAACTTAACTGTAATGAGAACTCCGTTGCTACTCCATCTGGATTTTCAATTATCACTCCGGCGCCACTTCCTTTTTTATTGGACGATCCGTCTACATACAATATCCACCAATGTTCCGTTTCCGAAATGATTGGGGTGAGTTCTCGCACAAAATCCGCTAACGCTTGTGACTTAATCGCATGGCGGGCTTCAAATTTTAAGTCGAACTCGGATAGCTGAACCGCCCAATTTGTCATTCTTCCGGCCAGATCTGGCTTGTGGAGTACTTGTCGAATAGGCTGGTCCATGCGGACTACGATGGTATGGCTCTGAAAATACGGACGCAATTTCTTGGCGGCTACGATTAACGCATATACTAATTTCTCCAGTTTCTGGTATCGCAGCTCGGAATCGCGCAGAGCTCGGCTGACGAAGTAGACGGGTTTCTGTTCTCCCTTGATCTCTCTTGTCAGTACTGCACTGATGGCTTCTTCACCCACCGATAGATACATAATCAGAATTTTCCCTTCCTTCGGTCTTGACAAAATCGGGGGGGATGCCAAAGATCTCTTCATATCTGTGAACGCCACGTCGCACTCTGGGCTCCATTGTATAACAGCTTGCTTCTTCAACATTTTGAAGAAAGGAAGGGCCTTCTCTGCCGACTTCGGCATGAAACGTGTTAATGCGGCTATTCTCCCTGTCAGCTGCTGTATTTCTTTCTTGCAAATCGGGAATCGCATATCTAACACGGCGCGGCACTTGTCCGGATTGGCTTCTATTCCTCGATGCGTTAGCATAAAGCCCAGGAATTTTCCGGCTCCGACTCCGAAAGTACACTTCAAGGGATTTAGTCGAATGTTAAATTTCCGTAATTGACTAAATGTCTCTTCTAAATCGTCGACGTGTCTACTAACTTCCTCCGTCTTGACTATCATGTCATCAATGTAAACTTCTATATTTCGCTCGAGCTGTGGCTCGAACACCTTATTCATCATTCTCTGATATGTAGGCCCTGCATTTTTTAACCCGAATGGTATGACGTTGTAACAGTAATTGGCCTTGTCGCCTATAAACGCCGTTTTGTCTTGGTCTTCCGGGTGCATCGGGATTTGATTGTATCCGAAAAATGCATCCATAAAAGAGAGAATTCTATACCCAGAGGAATTATCGACCAACTGGTCTATGTTCGGCATGGGGTATGCATCCTTCGGGCACGTTTTGTTCAGATCTGTGGAGTCCGTACAGACCCTCCATTTTCCGTTTGGTTTGCGGACCATCACCACATTTGAAAGCCAAGTGGTGTATTGGATTTCCCGTATAAATCCGGCTTGCAACAACTCGTCAATGTGAGTGCGTAATGCCTGTGTTCTCTCGGGGCCCAACTTCCGCTTCTTTTGTTCTATTGGTTTTGATCCCGAGTACATGGATAGTTTGTGACAGCAAACCTTGGGATCTATTCCGACTATCTCCGACGCCTTCCATGCCAAGACGTCACGATTTTTTATTAGACACTGAATCAATGTATTTCTCTGCCCGGGGTCCATTGTGTGACCGACGTTAGTAGTGTGGCCGGCCTCTGTTCCTATCTGAACCTTCTCTACTTCTTCTGCCGGCTCTGGCCTCCATTCATCTGGTGCTTCCCGCATGTCCAATTCTACTATATTTATTTGTCGTCCCCGGGTGTACTTGTCATCTGAGTTTTCTCGATGTCCTGTCCTTCCTTTATTCTCACTTTCCCGAACTGTATCATAATAACATTGTCGGGAATCCTTCTGGTCTCCGCATATTGTTACCACCTTTCCGTTTCCGCCTACGAATTTCAGTTTCTGGTGTTTTGTGGACATCAGTATATCCCACTTATGTATGGTGGGTCTGCCCAAAATCATGTTATATTGGGACGGACAATCTGCCACAACGAATTTCACTATTTCAGATTTGAAAGCTTCTTTCGTTCCCAAAGTTAACCGTAAATGGATAGATCCTTTAATAGCGGTATTTCCACCATTGAATCTGGTTAGCATGGTTCTGCATGGTTTTAAATCTTCCTCGCCCAGGTTCATCTTTTTGAAAGCTTGCCACAGGATTATGTCGGCAGAACTTCCGTTGTCGACGAACATCTTTTTAACCCGGCAATTGCCCACCGTTGCCGATATGACTAATCCGTCTTCATGTCCGGGCATAACTCCCTCCATATCTTGTTTCGTGAAGTACAACAGTGGTGGTTCAACTTCCTCCGTTGTTACTTTGAATTTCGGCTGAGTTCTGATCGACAATATCTCCTTCAAGTATTTTTTCCTCTGGTTCGCAGTATCGCCTCCTCCACCCATCGCCCCGGATATCACGTTACATTCGAACTCAGGTTCCGGGAATGTATCATTATCATCCCGGGGTCTCTTTCCCTCGTCTCTTTTGTCATGTGAATTTTCATCTCCCTTCCGTTTGTTCTTTCTTCCTTGTGTCCGAATCACGTACTGCTTCAGTTTGCCTTCTCGGATGAACTTCTCGATTGCGTCCCACAAATCCCAACACTGGTCCGTGGTATGACCGGGTCCGTTGTGGAATTCACAGAAGCGCGACTTGTCCAACCCGACTTTGTTAAATACGGGTCGAGGTCGTTCAACTTTTTTCATCTCCGTGAGTGCGACCTCCTTCCAAATTTGTGAGCGGGATACGTTCAACGGGGTATACTTCTCGTATTTATTCTCGTATCTCCCTGGTCGAGGTTTTGTATCGTTGTTCCGAGCTCGATTCTCCGGGTATCTCCTATTTTTTGGGGGTGGACTTCTCCTTTCATGTAGCTCTTTTCCTCGTCCTGAGCTGTTGACGACCTCCATTTGCTCCAACTCCAAGTATTTCTTTGCCCGAGCACGGAATTCCATCAAAGATTTTACCGGGTCTTTATAGATAGACTTGGCAAATCTTGACGATCCGTTGAGTCCGGCTGATATCAGATACACATGAACTCTTTCTTCTAGTCCATCCACTTGTAGGGCAGCCTCCTTGAACCTATCCAGGTAACTCTGCAATGTTTCTTCGGGTAGCTGTCTGATTCTACCTAGAGTGAACTCAGACTTCGGCTGCTTCTTGCTAGTTGCGAAATTCAATAAGAATTTCTGGCCGAAATCTTCGAAATTCCTTATCGACCTCGGTGGTAAAGTATGGAACCATGTTTGTGTCGAGCCCGTCAATGTCGTCACGAAAATTCTGGATATAATTGGCTCATCAATTCCCCGGACGCACATTTGCAGATCGAATTCATCGATATGTACTTGTGGATCCTGTGTTCCGTCGTACTTTGACAAGAACGACCCATCAAAGTCGTCCAGGTATCGAGCATTCACAATGTCGTCCACGAATGGACTATTGTTTTGCTGTCCCCTGCTATACTTCCGACGATAAACTGTTCCTCCTTTTTCGGGACAATTTGGCTCTCCCGCCTTATCGTGTCCGCTGCTTTGTGGAATCCTTTTATTGTCTGTCATACCAATGGGATCCTCCTCCTGATTTACTCAGATGTTCGGATTTTCGTCATGGCCCTTATTTGTGTCGACCCCGTTCCGTGCCTCATCCTGTGCTCGGTTCTGACTCTGACGCGGCTCCTCTACCTGTCTTTGATATTCTGAGTCCGTGCCTCTTCTTTGATTCAGGTGTGTCCTCAAATCCTGCGGCTCCTCCTCAGGATTTGAAGCTTGTGCCCGGTCTATTATTCTTCGCAGTTGCTGCTCCAATTGTGCCATTCGTTGCATTTCGGTACGTATCCATTCCTCGTTATGTTTTTCCATTTGGCGTGTAATGTCACGCATATCCTCTTGTCTATGTAGATTTTTCCTTTTCTCCATGTTCTCAATTCGGCTTAGAATCGAATTGAGGACATTGCTGACTAGCTGTCCTCCGAGTTCCCCTTCCTGACTCATCCGTCGCGCCGGTTGTGTCCTTCGTTGCTCTGTCTGAGCAGGAGAGGAAGCTTCGTCGGAAACAACTTCCGTCACATGTACTTCTTCTCTCCGCACCACGTTCTGAGTTTCCGGTATGAAAATCTCTCTGTTCGGTATCTCGGAATGTGGTACAGAATGGTTGTTTCTTGTGTTTACCATTGTTGAAAGCGTGGGACTCGAATTTTATCATTTCCCACAGACGGCGCCAATGTTCTGTATATTTCCCAGAACACAACTGTGTAACACCAAAGTGCTACGTATTTGCTATTTGATCACTCTAACTCTGCAAGTCCAAGGATATCAATGGAGAATGATATCTTGGAGCAGAAGATCACAGAGATACACCAATGGACGTGGGGTATGTGCTCTGTGTAATTGAAAGAGAGAGAGTTAGAATGAATGTGTACCTTTCACCTGTGATTAATGGATATTTATAGGCAAATTACCTCATAACGGGTATTGGAACTGCTCCCTGGATTTCCGGCCTCATCCAGCACGTTCTCAACGTTCAACTTGGACCGAGTCAGCTTCCACGTTCTATAAGCAAGTTATCTACACGATCATTAATAACGAATGGGCCTAGGCCCAAACCGCAATAACCATAACAAATTTATTATCATATCACATTTTTAAGACGAATTTGGCTGTATCATTTTTTTAAACCTTTACTATTTTCAATCATCACTTTTTTTTTCTTTTAAATTTTACTATTCTAATCTCTACTTCTTATTAGTATCTAAAACTGAATATTAAAAAACTATCAAAATGGATATTATTATTGAAATCATAATTACTATTCTCATGAGACAATTCTCTTTAAGTTGAAAATCATAATTGCTTGTTTGATAAAAAAAAGTTTATAATTAAATATGAATTTTATCTTATACTTTATTTATTTGTTAATAGAATCTAAAGTGAAAATTATTGTTTTATAGGTAAAAATTATTTTCAAAAATTATTTATAATTTTCACAGTTAACAAGTTCAATTTATGTTCGTTGTGCAGCTGCTTCTCATACAAACTTGAGCAAGACGTAAACTGATTGCAAAAAGCAAAACACACACTGATAAACATCTCAACATTTAATTTAGGAAGTGGCTTTGGAATCAAAGAATGTACCATGTACGTAGGTTCGAAAAACTGTGATATGCAATAGCAGCAAGATCTCTAAACTGCAACTGTAGCCACATTTGAGAATGATGAAATAATGGTCAAGAGGGTGATGGAAGAAGAAAGGACGCTCCCGAAAAGAGGGCGGTATATCTAATAATAAGGGGAGGTATAAATAATTAAATATCAAGAGCCTTAAGTAATAATATGGTAATAATATGCTTTTTCAAAATATCAAACAATAAATTTGATTGACAAATTTCAAGGACAACCATTTTCCCCCCTTCATATCCGCTTTTGGGCTAAAGCTTTAAATTGGTAAGTTTTGCTGAGCTCAACATATTACCGCGGAGAAAGTTTCTATTACACCCTCATTTTACTAAGTACACACCCATCCCTCCTTTTTGTATTTTTCCTACTATATTTACTCTTTTAAACCCTTATCTTACACCCCCATGTTTTTTAGTCTTTAAATTCTTATTTTAATTCCATCTTTATTGTTCTTTAAACAATAAATTTGAACCCATCTAAAATCTTATTTTCATCTTATCTTTATTACTCTTTAAATCATAATTTTGAACCTCATCTTCACCCCATGTACATTGTATAATAGTGTGATTTTTCTTCATGTGACACTGTTTCAAGGTATGTTCATAACTAACTTCATCTATTATACAATGTAAATCAAACCTCATTTTTTATACAATAAAAATAAGAGAAACTAATAAGAAAACATACCTTAGTTGCAATTTCAACTTTAGGTCTCAAGTTTGCCTCTCAACTTTAGGTCTAAAATGTTCAAATAAGTGTGCGCACGTCAACGATTACAACAACTTGTTAAGTGCGACTCGTTAAGGTATGACTTATGACTACTGCAACTGATTTACCAAAATAACGTGTACCTATTTGAAAAATGTATTTATGGAATTATGTGTCATAGTTCTATAATACATTTCTGGAATAAGTATACGTCATTTTGGAAAGTCATTTTTGGTACTATTTTATTTTGTGATAAATAGGGGTTAAGGAAGGGGTGTAACAGTTTAAAGAAATGATAAACTTTGGGGTGCAAAAATAATGTTAAGAAGGGTATTTTTGGTAATAAGAAAACAAAGAAAATGAGAGAGGTCTACTTACAAAATTAATGGTGGAAATAGTAATTTTCGTTTTA
Organism: Glycine tomentella; assembly: GCA_007407185.1. Taxonomy (NCBI): domain Eukaryota; kingdom Viridiplantae; phylum Streptophyta; class Magnoliopsida; order Fabales; family Fabaceae; genus Glycine; species Glycine tomentella. The sequence goes on along the minus strand of PYAF01005286.1, from coordinate 142,035 downwards.
GGTTTCACAAGAAGGTGCAATTCTTTGGACCACACTAACGTAAGGATTAGATTGGGCTTATAAGGAAAATGTTGGATAAATAGTTTCTGCCATTTGAAACCGGAAAATCAATTTGGTTGGAAGGTAAGCATCGGTTAATGGCAAAAAGAAAAACGTCAACCCCTCTCTTGGTTGTTGGGAGGAGATTTCATGATATTGACAAAAACCAAATAAGTTAGCTGTCAAAAAAAATTAGGGATGCATTTAATTAGGATTTCAAAGAATTTTAAGAGATATTCAATCAAAATTTTTAAATGATAAAAATAAGTATTGTGATTTAATTATCTTTCTCTCATTTTATCTGTAAGACTTAATTATCTAATACACAATGACTATTAATTACTTTTTCTCTTCTTTTATTTATAAGACTTAATTATCTGATTCATCAAGATTAAGAAAAGTAATTAATTTAATTGATAATAATTTTATCTTAAATTTATAATTTTTTTTAAAACTATCATAGTCATTATTTTTGTATTAGACAAAATGCACAAATGGTATAAAAATGTCAATACTTTTTTTGAAAGGGGAGAAATTGATACAAGTGAAAAATATGAGCCAATGCAGTTGATATATCATGTCTTTTTTGTTTTATATATACACATTATATCCTGTCTTATATCTATTACTTTTCTGTCATTTATTTATTTGCTTCTCTAGAATATGGATTTTAACAAAACGTTCCTCAACTTTCAACTTCCATGCCATGTTTTGCCGGACTCTGAAAGATAAGCGTTGAGCCTTGTTATCTTTGGGCCATAAAAAGTTTGGATTTGTTTAGGCTTTTAAATAGGATGTAAGGTAATACATTTGGTGTTTCCAATGGAAGGACGAGTGAGTAATGTGTAAGAACGTACTTTTGAGAAGTAAATAACAACTATAAACAATTGTTTATTCCTTGTAGGTTGAGGGGGAAACAGAGTAATCCATCCGATTAGTATTTGGTCCAAGAGGACGATCAATTACACTGGGATTGAGACAAAACTAAAACTCCTATAGGAGGTATAAATGAGGAACTTTTTGCAATGGATGAATGCTTGATGAAGAAATGGAGGTAATAGATTTCATAATAAACTTAGAGTATAAAAGAAAATTAATAATTAATATATTTAAAAATGCATTATTTTTATAATTGGAAAAAATACACGCACTTTTTTTTTTACCGACACACTTATTTCTTATATATAAAAAGAATCATAAGTAGTATTAAATATATTTTATTATTTTTTTTTGTTTCAAATGGAATCTTAGAATATGCCTTAGAGCCTTACAGAGGGAGAATAAAAGAATGAGATAAAAAAAAAAAAGGAAAGAAATAAAACAAGAATAGATGAGAAATTGAATATTCGAAGTTACTATTCATAATTTTTAGTCAACTAAACTTATTCAAATTAACAGATGAAATCTTTTCTGTTACTTTAAAAATAAGTACAAAGTAACTTTTATCCTTTTTATGTAATACGTATCTTTTTTACTTTTATTCCTTAATTATCTTTTTGTAGACATTTGTTAACGTTTGTCCTTTTTAGTTGAGGGGTGTTTTTAGGCAACAATGATCTAGTTGCTGACTTTATTAACTTGGTCCTTTTTAATTGAAGGAGGGTCGGTTAAGTTCTACTAATCTGGTTGTTGACTTCATTTTTTATTTCGAGTCAATTGTGTAGAGGAAAACTTATAATTAAATCGTTTATTTTGAAATGATAAATATTTTATATAAAGACCCGATTATTTATAATTTCATCATATATATGACCCCCCCCCCCCCCCCCCCCCCCCCCCAAAAAAAAAAATCAAACATGACATCCAGGATTTTATTTTTCGTCCCCTTTTTCATATATGAAAATACATAATTTTATTCCCAAGTAGACTCAGCCCCTTTAAGACATCCAATAAAATAGGAGTTTAGGTTGCATCATATTCTTCAACTATCCTAATACACTGAATGAAACTGGATAAGAACATTTGACATGTTGCTAATCCACTTGTGTTCCCAAATATGACCACTAGTGAGAAGGTTGACATTGGATTATTACAAGTCATAGAAACGTATTGTGTGAGTCAATTGAATTAAATGGGCCTAACGATTTTGCATTTTTGAAATAACGTATGCTATTAATAGTTTTTAACGCTATCTTTTTGAACTCCCCGAAAAGAATGCTATCTTCCCTTCATTCAATTTCATGCAACGCTGTAGTGACTGCGTGATTTTTGGACTCCAGTGTGTACATCCACGAATCTTCTGAAATGGGTGGGTTAGTGTCCACTAATTTGACTCTAACTTCAATAATCCTATTATAAAATGAGTTATGAATTTAATTCAATTTTACAAAATTGATTTATAAGATGATGATCTTTCTTCACTTATATAATTTACTTTGACATTATCTTTAATCAACGTAAAACTTAAATATTTTTTTTATTTAGGGTTACACTTTATATAAGACTTTTAACACATTTACTTTATTTAGGAATGATTATATTTAGGTGACTTTTTCAACATACTCTAAGATATATAGACTCTGTCAGAAATTGACTTATAAATTTAACTAATTCTATAATTTAACTTGTAAGTGACAATTATTTTTCACTTATATAATTTATTTTCACTTTATCCTTAGTCGAAATGAGATTTCAATATGTCATTTTCTACTCATGATTATTGGTCATGTGAAACTTTGCTAATCATCACAATTTAAGTGATTTTTTCAACATAATGAAATATCTTATTTTTTAAAAAAAAAATTCTTTAGTTTTACTATTATATAACTTTACCATTTTTCTTCAAAAAATTAATTTCTACTCATTACTGGTGTAAAACAAATTTATATTGTCGATTAGTAAAAAATTGTGTTTATTTTTTAAAATATAATTATAAAAGCTAATCATAATTATGTATCTAATCAAATATTATTTGTATCAGAGGTTTGATACTTAAGTCCTAATTAAGGCCCGAACCTCAATTTTCAAGTTGGACATGAAATAGAAACTACAAATACCACTTATACCACAATGAATCAATCCGATGAGAGGATGATCAGTTGGAATAAATAAAAACACATGTTAGAAAATAATGGTTATTTAAAATCTTAAATCCTAACCTTTATATACAGTCATAATAATAGTAGTCACAGGCTACATAGGTTGATTGGTAAAGTGGCACGCGATGATGCATGAATGAATATTGAACAATCCATCAGATATGTCTGCAGCGGGCGGCACCGATAAATGCTTTTTATCTTCTTTTTCCCTTAACATTTCGTCACAGTGGAGGGTTATGTGAACCTAGACTTAACTAATGTGTGCAGTGAACTTTTGATGAACTCAGCTTATGCCAATATTTTAGGCATCCCAATCTGCAAGTTGCAACTTCTTCCCGCAACTGAAAGCCCAACTACGACCCACCAAATGCCAACTTGTCCGAATGGCATAGCAATCAATTAAGAGAATTAAATAAGTAGTAGTGTGCATTGAAAAGAAAAGAAAACGATAGAGTGAATTTTGGAGAAATGATGTGATTGGAGGATTGCAAATGCAGATGCTAGTGCATTGGATGGGGGTTTGTGACTTCAGATGCTAAATCCAATGGAGTGGGGCCTCACAAATAGCTAAGCACGCAGTCTCTAGAAAAGTTATTTTATGATCTGGAATTACTATGGGGTTATGATTTCTGTCTTAAATTTTCAGTTTATAGAAAGAGCTAATCAGACTTAATTACATGTCAGGTAAAAACTTCTTTTTGAAAGAAAGGTAAAAATTTCGGAGACCCTAATAATTCAGAATCATATAATAATCGAGTAAGTCACAATTTGTTCTTACAAATATAATTGGTTATCTCATTAGTTTCTAAAACTTAAAAAAAATAAAATAAATTCATATTTTTAATTAATTCATTTAAGTCTTTAAATTAAACTACTTATTATCATTTTGGTCTTTAGTTATATATTAATATTATCATTTAAACCATTTTTTTAAATTTTAAACTAATATAATTAATGAGTTACACTTTGAATTACTTATTTGAATAACATCATATTTGCGATAAATTGCAAATCACTTGTGAACAACCTGAAGTCAAAGAAACTCGAAGTTTTGGAATCATTCTTAGAAATTGTGCAGCTAAACTAGCTATTTTCTAAAACTGGAAAGTGAAATTTGTTGCTAAGCAAGCTAATGGGGTTGCTCAATGTTTAATAATGACATCTAGAAATCTTTTTCTGGTCAACATGTTTTTTATTGTAGTCTCACTTGTATTGATTTTCTTATTTTACATGAAATAATATAAGTTGTTCCATTTAAGAAAAAAAAAGTAGTGTTCTACACGTTCAGAAATTATGCTAAAAATATTGTTATTTTTGTCTGATCAGATATCACGAATATCTTCAATGACGAATTTTAAAAAAATTTAATTGTGGGAGCAATATCCACACATATAAATTGGTAGGTACAAAACTCATATTATAACTTTTTTAAACTAAATTTCACTACATATATATTGTATTAAGAAAAAGAAAAATTAATGACAATAATAGATTAGAAACTAATTTTAGTCACAATTCATGATCTCCATTAAATAGATCTCCATTAAATAGAATAGATCGTTGTTACTCAATATTTATATAACTGAACCTTACCACTTTATGTGAACCCTTTGGATTAAAAAAATACTACTGTTAATTTAGTCTATGATAATTTGGCCTACTAGCTACTACCAAGTTGTAACCAAAATAAAAAATCCCACAGTACTAAACCCATGATGACGGCAGTGCGGCCGAAAGCAAACACATCTGTTGCTGTTGCCGCAAAAATAACTGGAGAGCCAAAATTGGAGGGTCAGACTCTAATTTCACGGAATCAGAATCAAATTTCCGTGACTGGGCCCCAACGCCACCAAAGTTTATTTTTTATAAATTTATTAATATAATTTCTTTAAAAAAATAACATAACATCCACGAATAAATTAATGATAAAATAAATATTTATTTTAATTTATAAAAAAATTTATTTTTTAAGTATTTTTAAAAAAACTTATATCAGGTCCATATTGTAACCCACTAATTATAATAATAATAGAGGAATGAATACATATTTTGGGAAATTGACTAGTAAATCGTCCCTCACCGCGCTTGTGTTGCAATTGCAATATTAATTGCCTTATTTTGCATTGTTGCACCAAATGACAAAGAAACACATTGATGATGAACCATGATAATAATAACCCTTTGGCATCAATCTAGGGCCGTCACTTGTTACGGAGAGAAATTGGAATTCACTCACTCACTATCGTGCGGGTCCAGCTCGCACTGGCACCGTCGACTACGTACGATGGTTAGGTTAGCCTCTACGACCGGTTCGTTGTATTTTGTATCTAAGCTCTCACGTGCTTTTCTTTTCTACCTTCAAAACAAGCTTTTGAATTTGATGTGTTGCTCAACCAACAGTCACTATTTTGATGTTAACCAAGATTTTTCCTTCCTCCCTAGTGGCCATCATCTTGCATAATAAATTAATTGACAAAACCAATTGACAGTAGGCAAAAGCAGAATTGGGTAAACGGGTTTAGATTTGTGGGTCACTCGTAAAATCCGTAACCCATAAGTATTTAGAATTTAATATTTTGAGCTTGTTTAAATTATGGATTTTTTAATTTGTCCCCGTTAACTTAAAAGTTAAATAGGTTTTATTGCTTTTTACATTTTAATATAAAAAATATAACACTAATAAATAAAGGAGTAAACAAAGTAAATAAAAAAAGTATAAAATTTAGGTACTTTTTATATGTTTTAATAATTGGAGAATCGTGATATAATATTTTGATTTATTATAAAATTATAGATTAAGTGAATATGATGTAAAAAATGTTTTTTAAGTAATTTAAGATGTAAATTATGTTATTGGACAAATAATTTTTTATTAGATAATTCATAATTAGTTTTTAAAATTATTTAAAATGAGTCAAATTTTACATTATAAAAACTAATTTTTTATTTTATTTTTCAAATGTGGATCGATCTGCTAAGCCACGGATTATGTGGAGGCAAATGCAGATTAAAAACAAAAAGCTCATTAAAATTTCGGGCTTCGTGGGATGAGCTTCACGTGCGGGCTTCAATATTTATTGTGGATTTTGCGATGCTGCACAAGTGATTCGATATTTATGTTTCTTGATTAATTACTAAAATTCAATTTCCTGATTTAAGAATGAGGTCATCCGAAAATACCACTTTAAATCAAAATAAACTGACACACTGAAAGAGTAATTAGTTGAATGCAAACTGGAAGGTCCAAATATTTCTTGATTATGAAAAAATAATCATCATGCATAATCAATTAATTGATATATTTGCAATATAGTCGCTCTTTTCAATTGTGCCTGTCACATGTTTCATCTTTCATTGTCAGCTTCAATCTCACCTCTGTTTTTCTGTTGGTGAACAAGCGTCCCAACTTCTCTTTAAGAAATGTCATAACTCAAATTTCATGTGAACACATGCGTACGAACGCAACCTGTGGTTTTCGTAGCTGGTTGGAGACATCATTGTACGAGGAAAAAAGATTGCAACTAACATGAAATGTTAACTGTATGAGAGTATGAGTATAATAACTAGTCACCCTTAAAAAATGTTGGGTAGTAACTATCAACAAACAACAATGACTCCATTTTAAAATTACGCATTTAAGGTTGGGTAACACTTTATAAATACATTAATTTCAAAAATTGTATCTACACATGTTCATTTTTTTACACATGTTCGTTAATAAATTGGACTGTTTTGCAATATTATAGAACATATTATCTTTTTTTATTTATTTATAAGAATCAAACTTTAATGTTAAAAAATTTACAATAACATATGTATACTACTCAATAAATTGGGTTAAGTCTGTTAGTTTCTATATAATCTTGGTAACTAATCAAAACCAAGTCATATAGTGGTCCACTAATTTAAATTGAAAATCTCATTATTTCATTTTTTCAGTAGTTTTCAATCTTTCATTATTTTTTATAGCAAGCCAAATTTTGTGCACATAACAATTAACTTTATGATGGTTTAAGTTAGTTCTATATATAATGTATGTTTGGGATCCCTTAGCTCACTCTGAAATATATGCAATACACCATATGTGTATTAGAGCTAGAGCAAGACTTTCAAAGTACTTACAGATTACTTAACTCATAGACAATTGTAACTCATCTTCGGAGGAAGAAAAAAATAGCAAAAGCGAGAGGTATTTATGATATTAATTTTTTCGCACTTGATCTAATTGCTTATGTTGTTTGTGTATAAGATGTAAGTCATAAATACTAATGCGGAATATAATAGGCTTATAAATACCTCCCGTCATTGCTCTGAGCTTGTGTTGTTGATTCTGAGTCTTCCAAACTTTTGCTCTCACGCACTGATGGTGTATAGCTATGTATGGAGAATAAGTATTGGGGACCCAAAAGGAGGAAGACACACTGCTATATATAAAATCCTTGCCATCAAAGGTTTCAGTTGTGCACCTACAAAATCTCCACAAATCTGAGCCAACGTTTTAGTTTGTTTTGCCAAAGTGTATGTTGCTAAAATATTGGGATAGTTTGTTAGTGGGTAGTTTCAAAAACTGAACGTGAACCACACTTAAGATAAAACCAACATTCTCCCACTTGGTCCACATATCCCATTATTTACATAATAAGAAATAAAATACACGAATCATGGCGATAGGTCCTCTAATATGTGTGAGTATTATCTTCCATGTATCACAATGCATTATATTTCTCAAGCTCATATAACTTAATGAATAAACCCAACGTTTATTCTAGGTCCAAACTTTATTGATGTTTCCAAAATAAATAACTTTAATGCGCATAAACTGAAAGAAAACATCACAATACAGTTTTATTTAAAAATAATATCGTTCTTACAACGAAAATCAC
>PYAF01005286.1:97884-117302 GCA_007407185.1 Glycine tomentella | reverse complement strand
CCCATTGGGAATGTGCCCTTAAGTGGATGATCTCCCTTGGGATAATCCATAGGCGTCCATGTAAACCCTGAGTAGATGTGCCTTTAAGTAGATGATCCTATTCAGGTATTGGGCGGCAAGTCCTGAGTAGATGTGCCTTTCAGTAGATGATCCTACTCGGGCCTGAGTCCTGAATAGATGTGCCCTTAAGTGGATGATCTTATTCAGGTTCTCAGTGTGAAAGTCCTGAGTTGAGAGATTCCTTAGGCATTGTGTGTGGAAGTCCTGAGTTGAGAGATTCCTTAGGCATTGTGTGTGGAAGTCCTGAGTTGAGAGATTCCTCAGGCATTGTGTGGGGAAGTCCTGAGTTGAGAGATTCCTCAGGCATTGTGTGTGGAAGCCCTGAGTTGAGAGATCCCTCAGGCATTGTTAGAGTTCAGTGAGGTTCTGGGGAATTTGTGTTTATCAGATGATGGCCCAGGCGTGGGACTAAGTTCCAGAGAACTTATTCCCTGGATATGTATCACACATATGATGAATACATATAGATATGAGATGAGAAAGCCGAGATGACTGATAGTTATTATATGAGATAAGGTTTAAGCTCATGGAGCTTGAGGTAGTCTATGTACTAGACAGATGATTTCTCAGTGCAGAGGTTGAGGGCACAGGCCTTGTTAGGCGCCCATAATATTTAGTATGGGAGAGATGTTTGATAGTGAACCAGGGGGAGGAAAGACCTCCAAGAACCCTGGGCTTACTGAGATTTTATCTCACCCCGTGTGGGGTTTATGTTGCAGGTGCGTAGGGTAGATGATAGATCCCTGGTGAGAAACCAGTAGAGTCAAGCATGGTAACTGCTTGGACTAGCATCTGTGAGCGTGGAGCTCCCTGTGGCATATACATGGTGAGGTAGTTTCTGTCTCCTGTCATATCTATATTGATATGGTTGTTATCTGTCTGGTTTTTAGTTAGTTTTGTTTATCTGGATCAATAAGGGCTAGTCGTTTATGATTTTGATTTATATTCATGTTCTATACCATACATAATGTATCAAGAAATGTGATCCATGTATGCTTCCGCAACATTTATGCGTCTAGTATAGAATTTTGTGCTATTCTGATATGATAATGATGTTAACACACTGGGTGCACACGGGGTGTTACATGGAGGCTCGCTGGAAGTTAGCCGTGCCCAGAAGCTGATAGTGATGGGGGGTGCTAAGGAAGATGAGGGCTTTTTTTTTGTAAATGGCAGCAAAAAAAAAGAAAAAAAAAGAAAAAGAAAAAAGGATCCAACGGTTAACATAACTCACACACAGTATGAGAGATGTTTTACTCTCGTACCGTAGACTTCGTCCTAGTTTGCTTATTTAGTTAGTTCAATACATGAAATTCTTCAGAATGTTTAGTGGAAGTTGTCGATGTCCTTGTGAGGGTTGATTATTTTGCAAGTAATATAATAATAATAATAATAATAATAATAATAATAATAATAATAATAATAATAATAATAATAATAATAATAATAATAATAATATATAAGAGAACTAGAGAACTCTACACTTTGCTTATTATTATTTCCATTTTAAAGGTACATTTTTTTATGGTATTTTAAAGAGTACCTAGTACCCAACAAATGCCCATTTCAGTCCTGTGGGCAAAGGGATGGCAATGGCATTCACTTCAAGTCAAAGGTCACCGTCGGTTTCACAATTTACACTAATCACGCCTTAAATTTTCAAAATATATGCGTCGATGCTAACTTTGATTTTTTTTTTTTATAAAAAAAATTGATACTCACGAGTACAGAAGTACTTACGGCAATATTACAGGTAGGACGTCAGAAGACTGCATTCATGCCAACTTCCTTTTTATTAAGATCATCACAAGAGTTAATTTGATTTGATTTTAAGAAATTAAATATTACATCCAATATTCACTTATATCTATTCTTAGTTGGAAATATTGTTTTTATATTAGATGTTTTTAATATTATATTTGTTGTTTCTTTCATAAACAAGTCACATATGTTACACTAAAATATGTTTTTATGATTCAATAAATATCGAAATGTTCGAAATTTATCCGAGTAAAATTTTTGATATATTTTTTTATCCCTATAAAATTAAAATGTGTTTTTTTTTACCTAGAACTAGGCTTGGATATATATGTCAAAACCTACGTATTGACATTTGCCAATTGGACATCAAAAGACGTTAAACTCTAACCCCCCTCTCTTGAATGACTGAACGAACCACGACGATGACCACCCCTCTCGATCTCATCTCTCTAACCCAGATGCGCCACCCACCACCCATGGATGTTGGCGTCGTCTCTGTCAGAGGAGAAGGGAGACGTCTTGACCACAACCACCCCTCTCATCCCTCCTTGTAGCCCCATTTACAAGATGGTGGCAAACTGCATGTGGACCACACATGTGCCTCCAAAACTCGATCTATGCCCTAGTCCTCCAGTTCGACCCCTTATTTGTCTACAACATCCTCTAAAGTCTTTTCACCCAAAACCCCTTATGAAGAGTCACCGATGAAGGAAAATTTGAAGAAGAACTCATCTTCATTTTACTTCCATTGTGCCGTGAGGAGTGATCCGGTGGTGGGGAGGACGAGGCAAAACGAGATCAAACCAAAGACTCATGGAGGTGCAACGAGGGGTGAGAATGGCGCCAGGAAAGGATATGTTGATTTTGGGTTTGGTTGCACAGTGGTTGGTGGTGGTGGTTGGGTTTGGTTGCACAATGGTCAGTGGTGGTTTGGCGTAGTAAACTCAGGCTGTTGATGGTTGATGTTGATGTCTCCGACAAGGCCATAGTCAACTTAGGAATTTTTACATTGGTGATAATTATAACTGATGTAGAATAGTGTTTTCTACATCGATTATCATAATAGTTAATGTCAAAAAGTTTTAAAAAATCTGACATCAATTTTGCCTGAACGAAAAACATATCTAAAATTTTGGTCCTTGCTTACATCTATGCTTCTATCTCTTACTAGAAACTTGTCCAAGGGATGCGCTAGTAGCACTATGGAGGAGTTTCTTTTTTTGTTGAAAGCTTTTGACGTCCTCAACCATCTGGCTATGGAGCCTCGTTGTTGAGGTTCTTTGGCATCCCCTTTCTTTGAGTCAGGTCAAGGGAAACTCTGATGGGTCCGCCAAAGGTTCCCTAGGACCTGTGGGTTGCAATGGCATTTTTAGAGATGAGCATGGTAATTCTTAGGGTTGTTTTGCTATTTTCCTTAGCAATTGGGGAGCCTTTGAAGTTGAGTTGTTTAGTGCTATGACAACCATCGAGGTCGCCTACAACTGGAACTACACTTTTTTTTTGGCTTAAATGTGACTCCTCTCTGGTCATTCAAGCGCTCTTTGAATTTAGCCTTGTCCATTGGATGCTCCTTAACTGCCTCTCCATGATAAATAGTTTCACTTTCAAAGCTACACACACACACACACACACGCACATATCAAGCCCTTAACAATTTGTTTCGACTGCTTGGAAGATCAATGACTATCCCCACAAACTAACATGAGACTTTTTAGCATATTTTGTCTTCACTCACACGCTTTCTAGAAAAATTTCCAAAAGGTCACCAATATCATAAATACTCAATGTTAAACACATTTAATTATGGAGTTCTTAAGTGATGAACTACCAAAAAATAGATGAATCTTGTTTGTATAGGTAGTACCAATTAATTCCTTTAAGTTATCTTCAATTGTATAATCTTATACATGCACAACCTCTGGATCTCTCTCATTTTGGTGTGATTCGCCCGAAATGTTACAAAAGTTAATATGCATATCCTTTTGCTATCTTTGTAGTGACTAACCGCAATTCTTTTTGATGGGATGTGCTCTCTCTTTTTGTTTACAACATTTTGCTCGTAATTTTAAGGGGCTGCCTAATTAAAGATTTTTCCATTATCAGGGACGGATCTAGAAGTCTATTAAAGGGGGTTGAATTTTTTTCTTTTGTAATTTTTTAAATGTCTAACTTATAATATTTAATATTTATTATTTTTATACAAAATTGAAACTACTTTTTATTTTAAATGACAATATTTTTAATCGTAATATCATAATAACAACAAACACAATTTTATACAATAATTATCATCTTAATCATTGTCATATAACAACAAAAAAAAATTATTATTTTTTTACAATTTTACACTATCTAACCTTAACCATCATTATTTTATATCATATAAAATTAATTTTACATAATTTTACACTTATCAAATCAAAAATACATATACACATATACATAAAAAATACCAAGAGGAAGGGGGGGGGGGGGGGGGGGGGGGGGGGGGGGGGGGGGGGGGGTTAGGACCCCTATCTGCCCCTTCTCTACATTCGTCACTAGCCATTATTAACTTGTGTTTTGGCCTAGTCCTCCTCCCTCTTTTTGTTTGGTTCTCCTTTCCATCTAATAAATTTGAGTTGGTCTTGGGAAAGGGAATTTTTGGAGTTTAGGGTGTCAACATAGTTGGGATGCTTTGCTCCTTTTTTATGCTTGAGCCCCCTTTTCAAAAAAGAAGAAAGAAAAGTAATTAACTTAATGTGTGTTCCTCTAAAAATAAAGAAATTTAATGTATGTTTAGTTAGATGGAACTATAATGAGACATGACAACGGGGTAAGTTTAGTCTCCCCACCTCCCTTCCCCTAACTCCCCAAGTTTTCCCTGTCCAAATCCCGATCGGGGTCCAAGAATTAGACCCCATCCTTGCCGTCGATTAGGGATCGGGTTTTCTTACTCCGCTTTGCCCTCGATCCTATCTTATTTTTTTATTCATAAAAATGAAAAAAATTGGACATTTTTTTTTGTAATTGGACTATATCTATTACAATATGCTAAATTGAAATTTCAAGTAAAAATTGTTTGGTCTCATTTATTTTTGGATAGCTTAAAGAAATAGTGATCATGACATCTTATTTACCAAGGTTGAAATTTCAAGGGTTTAATAATAGATTAAGTAAAAATTATTTACTCTCATTTATTTTTTGAACTCAACATGAAATTAAGTAAAAATTATACACAATTATAAGGAGAATAATAATTCCATACATAAAACATACATTAATCCATTAAAATTGATAATAAGAACTAGTAATTTTTAAATATTTATTACATCATAACAACAATGAGGCGGAGACGAGGACGGGGATCAACATACCCAATCTCATCCCCGAACCCGACTTGTCTTAATTAGAAAAACCCAAATCCGACCTCGACCCCAATTAACTCGATTTTTCCTCATCAAAATCAGGGAATGATCGATCCTCACAAGGACGGGTATACTTGAAATGTCTAAGTATAATACAACACACGTCTAATTTTTAAAGGTTTACTAAGTAACGTATAAAATTATTTAATCCTAATCATGATTTAACTTTGGTACTTTAAATTAATTGCTTAATCCTTGAATACACGTGGAATAATATATATCACCTGCATGTCCAGCCCCGCGAAATTATAGATGCATGCTTTATGCGAGTGTCGGCTGCTAATTGAACAAATCCAAATCTATATTTTATTTTCTGATGCAAAACGTGAACCTATTATTTAGATTGGAAACGTGTTTTACTTTTTAATAATTTTTCATCACATTTTGGTCACCTTTTCAGTTGAGCAACCTAATCTAGATTGATTTAATTTTAACACCAATAAGTATATACGCCTCCCAGATTTGGCTATTAAAAAGGATCATTATTTGTTATTAGATTTGATTTCAAATAAATGGGATACAGGCAGGAAACCATTTACCTTTCAATCCATGCTTTGTATGTTTAGATATATTTTCAAATAAATCGACTGAATGAGATGCAGCCGTAAAAGGTTTCCTATGATGGTGTTGCACAAATTTCGTATTTGGATTTTCAAATTAAATTCAATAACTTACAGCAGAACAATCACATATAGTGTTTTAATTTATTTGGATGTATTTGTGGCTTCGAAACATTTACTATTCGATTTTTTTTATATCTTATTTATATATTGAATCTCGAATTGTTCAAAATTAAATGAAAAGAAACAGAGTAAAATATTTTAACGTTTAAAATATATTAATTTTGTTAAGATTTGTAAAACTTAGTGAAATACGCAATTTAACGTTGATTATTGTCCTGATTCTTGCTTGATTAATTTCACGTGTATGTGCGGATTTGCACATAAAAAAACATGCATATACCTTAAGAAATTCGTTAAAAAAGTTGCGTAATATATTCACGCATAAATTTTAATTTCTCAAAATTCAATACAGATTAAATAATTTATTCATATCAAAGGCCAAAAAAAATTTACTCTTAATATTACTTTTCATGAAAAAAAATGATATGAGAGGCCAGATTGATGTCACCTGTTACAGGATTAATTCAGTGCATGTAATTTCCTACCCACCACCGAAAGCGATGAAAATAAAAATGCAGACTAAAAACCTTGAGTCATGCATATTCCAATAAAAATATACTACGAATATTTAAATAGATAGCAATTTGTTAAGTTTCAGTTAAAAAAAAAGAAGCAATTTGTTAAGTTTATTATTAAAAAAAAGCAATTTGTTAAGTTTGAGCAACTACAACCTAGCAATTTGTAATAAAAAGGATCAGATTGACTTGAGTGACGCCAATTCCGAATTCAATTCGGAAGCAGTGACTATTGTGAAGATCGTGCCCATAATTTTCTGCCCAAAAGAAAAACATGATGAATGCAAGACACACCTCAAATAAAAAATACTAACTATTATTTAGGGCTTAATAATGCGTGTAAAAGTTAACCTACGACCAAAAGAACTACTTATCCACGCTTAGATACTCCGATATGATGCGTAAAACGACATAATTACGCAAATCACACGTATCATAAACCAAACGAGTCCCTCATAAACAGTTAATTTTAGTATACACATAACATTACAAATTTTACACGGCCGTATTTACACGTCACTCTCGAAGCTGCGTGATATATGTCATAATCTTTCGGAAAGGTTCATCTCATCAAATCAACCACGATCAGGAGTGTGGTACGCTAGTTCAGCCAAATTAGGAAAAACAAAAACATTTGCTTGGTGAGAAAAATATCATCGCCTATCACGTGCTTCAATCACCCCACGAATATTTAGCATTTTCGTTGCTCCTTTTTTTCTCTCTAATTCTTTATATAATTTCCCGAGACGCAGGGCTTAGGTCATTGAATATCAACCATATTTCCCCATATATATAAAGAACCGTTGCTTATTCTTGGAGGCCACACCACAGTTCACACTTTCTTTGTTTCTTATTGAGTTTTTGGCTTCTCCCTTCATTTTTTCTTTCACAGTCTCAACGAAGTGATTGATAACAGAGTGTTTAATTGAAATTCCAAACATGGATTGGGTTCGAGGAGAACCTGTCGGACGAGGAAGCTTTGGTACCGTTAGTTTAGCTATTCCAACGACGAATTCCAATCAGTTTCCGTCTCTAACCGTGGTTAAGTCCGCTGACGCTCAAACCTCGTGCTGGCTCAGAAACGAGAAACAAGTGCTGGATCGCCTAGGTTCGTGTCCGAGGATAATTCGCTGCTTCGGAGATGACTACAGTTTCGAGAACGGTGTCGAGTACTACAATTTGTTCCTCGAATACGCCGCCGGCGGGAATCTCGCCGACGAATTGAGGAACCACGATGGCAGGATTCCCGAGCCTCAGGCTCGGAAATACACGAGGGACATCGTAGAGGGTTTGAGCCACGTGCACCAAAGCGGGTTGGTTCACTGCGATATAAAACTGCAGAACATCCTCGTATTCGAGGACGGAAGGATTAAAATTGCGGATTTCGGCCTCGCGAGGGAGGCAGGGGAGAAACAGGGGAAGAAGAGTGAATGCAGGGGGACTCCGATGTTTATGTCGCCGGAGCAAGTGACCGGCGGCGAGTGCGAATCGCCGGCGGATATATGGGCTTTGGGATGTGCAGTTGTGGAGATGGTGACCGGGAAACCGGCGTGGCAGGTGGAGAATGGGTCGAGCATGTGGTCGCTGTTACTTCGAATTGGGGTGGGACAAGAGGTTCCCGAGATCCCTAGTAATTTGTCCGAAGATGGAAAAGATTTCATTGAAAAATGTTTCATTAAGGATCCTAAGAAGAGGTGGAGCGCAGAAATGCTATTGAAACACCCTTTTCTTATCAACGATGACACTGTTTCATTTAAGCGCGTTCATGAGTCGCCCAGAAGCCATTTTGATTTCCCCGATTGGGTTTCTAGCGTGGCGAATTCGCTTCCCAGTTCGCCGGAATTTCAAGAAAAGTGGGATTTTGATGATTGGTTCTGTTCGCCGGAGGACCGGCTCCGGCAACTTTTGACGGTTAATCTGCCGACAAGTTGGTCGGAATCAGATGGTTGGAGTAGTGTTAGGTGAAATTGGGGGTTTTCAAGATTGTTCATCGCAATAGTTCGATTTTGATTATATTCAGATTCTTTGATTTTTAATTGTTGTAGGATATACATACATACACAGCACATTCATGATTTGTGAACTGACTTTGATGGAAGAGTTTTAACTTGTGCCGGTTGTGGCGCGTTGTACCATTCTATTGTATAAATACCATGGTTTTGCTTTTACTCAATTGTTTCTGCTTTCTTTTATTTTATTTGGGGAATTTGGTTTTGTGAGGGGTTTGAGGGTGTTTTTGGTTTGACATTTGCCTCAAAACTGAGGTCTGTCTCTTACGAAATTTGGTAAATCGTTCTTTTGGTTAACTTGAACCTGACTTTCACTCAAATCTCTCTTGCTGTATTGTATGAAAAACGTTAAACCTAAATCAAGTTACATTAAATTAAAATTTATAAAGTTAAATTTAATCAAATTCTGTTCTATTTATGAAGTTGGTCTAATTCAGTTAATTAAATAAAGTCTAAATTTCTTCCTGGTATCGTATTTGATTTTTACATATACAAAAAACTTTACTCTATTTCAAACACACACACACACTTAGTTTTACTTTTACAAGCGTGATGTATGAATTGGGGTGAGGCGCAAGCTCGTGGTTGTAAAAGCGTTGACATGATTATTGAAGGCATGATTACGTACATGTTGTGGGGTAAATGAGGTTTAAAACTTGTGTCGGTTTGGTCGCGTTAAACACCCGAAGTTCATATTTTTGGCTTTAACTCTTTGACATATATTCGATGTGAATACTGAATGGGTAAAGTAATTCAATGATTTGGTGTTGGTAGACGCTGTTTTTTTTTTTTTTTTATTATTTAATTGTGGATTCATTTGACTTAGTAGGGTTTAAATTTTAGAGTGTGAAATGAATGAAAAACGCAATATGGGAGCACCTGGGCCTTCACGGTGTCGCATGCCAGCGTGAAGACAGCTCTTTCAGCATATGGAAACAACACGGAATTTAAATTAATTATAGTGCTAAAGGAAACAAAAAGAAAACCGAGTTAGGAATTTAACATTAAAATTAATGTGTTGGAAAAAAACCCGATCAACCCGTTGTGGAATTTTACCATCTAAATTAATGTCTCGTAAATCTTGTGAATAGAATCACACGTATTGGATTATTAGGTAAGATAGAAAGAAAGGAATCGACCATTACCAAATTCACACAAAACTTCATAGAATTTTGGCAAAGTAGGAGTGAAATCAAAGTGTTCTAGATTTTCTTCTGGTGGGAGAGGGCATATGCATCAGATCGTAACAACTAGACCACAAAGGAAAAGGTCAAATAACAAACTCCCATTTTCGTATGTATGACCTTGTACAAAACGAGAAAAGAAAAAGGGGAAAAATTACAACACTCAGCGCAATGTCAGATATTTGTTTGATAAATTGTTTATGAATTATGACAATCTTAACAACTGTGCTTAGAGTACTGATTAAAAAAGTTATATGAAAGACTTTTTAATGAGACACATTATAATATGTTTTTCTATAATTTTTAAATGTGTATTCTTATATGATTTTTAATTAAAATTTTTATCGTTTAATTCCTTGATCAGTATTATAAGATACTAGGTAGACCTATTGTTTATTTTTGGTCATCTAGAAAAATCTTTCAAGATCGTAGAAAGTAAAAGTCAAGAAGGAAAACCCTGTCTAATTAAATAAACGATAGGAATTAGTAAGGAAAGTATTCGACTATCATAAACAATGGTCACGATTTTTCTGGGCACTAGAATGTGCTTTCTTATATACAGCATTAGATACTTAAGCAGTATTATGATTATATATTAATATATTATATTCGCTAAATTTGTCTCGCACAGCACAACTTGAGTTAGTTAGGACTTAGACCTAATCTCCGAAGTGATAGGCTCATGTGGCTAATATTTGTAAGGTATTGAAAATGCATTGCACGTTTTTGTCTTTTTGAGATTTTATCGGGTCAGAACGGAAGTGAAAGGGCTGGGTTTGTCACTCCTGTTTTACGAAGCCTGGTGTGTTTGGATTACATTTTGTATAAATTATGGTTTAACTTAACTGGAAAGTAATTTTTTCCACTTCTACTATCATAGTTTGGGAACTAAAATTAAGATATAATAAAATTCAATCGGTATTTTGTCAAATATGTTGTTTCTAGACCAAACTGAATTTAATTTGAGCACACAACGTATGCATTGACGGTGTTTATTTTATCATTTAATCACAAATCTTTAAATATAATAAATTTATTATTTTTTACAATAATTATTTTAAAAGTATAATTTTTTATTGATTAATAGTTTAATATTAATTATGCATAAAAATTAAATGCATTTTTTATTTACATTTTCCAACTATAGTTTAGAATCCACAAGTTACAATTCACGTTTATTTAATGAGAGAATTTGTATTTGATTTTTATTATATACAAAATTTTCTTAATTAAACGATAATCATGTACCATATTAGTTTCTTATACAGTAGATTAGAAAATATCTGTGATCTTTGATCCAGAAAAAAAGAAATACAATTCACTCATGTACAGAGAAACTCAAGATTGAAGAGGGATGACCAAAAGTAGTAACATGCACTTGTAAAGTTGTAATCAGATACAACAAATAATCTTGTACACCAAAGCAGAAATAAGCACTTGGTTGAGTTGGCGGCAACAGACCTAAATTTTGAGCGGGAAGAAACCTGGTAGTTCACAAAGCAGTAATCAAATAATCTGTAAAGATTGATCCAATCTGAAGCCCAGTTGAACAAGTCCATGTGAAAGATGGGCCACATAAGTGTACGATATAATCAGTATTTCTTGGTGTTCCTCTATTTGTAGCAGTGAACTAAGTGTAGCACATGTGTGTTCTCCATGTAATTTTGATCACAATCAGTCTTTAATGAAAAATATATTTGCAATTTATTTTATAAATTTAACTTTTATTTCAAAACTTAAATTTTATTCATTTTATAATAATAGCAAGTTATTGGACAAAAGAGCTTGTAGGTAATCAATTTTGTTTTATTTTTTTTTTGAATAAATTACATTAACTATATCCCTGAAGTCTTGTGAAATTACACAAAATTTTCCTACTTTTTTAAAATTTATGGTAATCTCCCTTTTAAAAAAACACAGTGTAATATTTTTTAAATAATTAAGGGGTTAGTGTAATGTATGTGTCATAATTGGGCTCAAGCAAAACCTAGTCCAATCAGGACAAGCTGAACGTTTATTGGATTGAAAGTGATATTAAAAAGCGGAGTTGGTGGGAGTTACTTCCTGCACCCAAACAATTTCTTACGTACCCCCTTTTAACTTTTTAACTTTAAAATTCTAGAATTGTACTTCTTCTTTTAGAGTTTCTTGTCTCACCCCTAAACGATCATCTGAAATCTCAATCTATTTCTTCAACTCTGGTACCGCTATACTTAAAATGAAAGCGTCTTGTGTTATGCACAAAAAGGAAATGAAGGATATATGGGCCAGTTATTTGTTTGTATTTACCACAGTGACAAGTTAGAAGGATATGTTAGGAACAAAGGCGGTGGATACCAAAGTTGGGAATAAATCAACAAGTCTTGGTTCGTAATATGCAGTAACTGTGATGATTTTCAACCTTGACCTCGGTACATTGTAGTAATCAAGTTGTGGGCAATTAGTCTTCCAAGAGCCATCAGGAACGTGATTCATGAGAAATGTCATCCCAAAAGAAAGAGATTTTAGGATCAAATGACTTTCAGATTGATTAATCTAAAATTAGAAATTAATTATTCCAGATTAATTAATTCAGAATAATCAATTTTTAGTTCTGCAT
The DNA here is from genome assembly GCA_007407185.1 of Glycine tomentella. Lineage (NCBI taxonomy): Eukaryota > Viridiplantae > Streptophyta > Magnoliopsida > Fabales > Fabaceae > Glycine > Glycine tomentella. Next base: position 105,084 of record PYAF01005286.1, on the reverse strand, counting down.
TAGTCAATCTGTAAACTCTCACCTTTATATAATACTTACGGATCGACAAATCTAAAATAGGTGTTGAATGTCAAAATATCCATTTTAGAAAAAAAATACTTATGGATTTAAAAATCCATAACCAATAAATTAAGACAGATAAAGAGTGCTATGGATTAGTCAATCTATAATACAACAAATCTATTTCAGAAATATCAAATTGCAAAGAAGAAAAAGTACTTGTTCAAAGAAGGGGGCAAGAACTTGATTGTAGCTCAATGGTGGTGGTGATCTATGGCGGTGGTAGATAGGATTAGGATTCACGGAGAAAGAAGAAGAGAGGATTAGGTGGAGGTGAGGGTACTTTTGGGCTTTAGCTTTGTTTTAAAATTAATAGGAGGTGCATGATGAGATTAATAAGGTGCAGGAAGAACAAGTCACTTGGTTCCTCAAGAAAATGAAACTCATACAATAATTTAAATTTTTGTTACTTGTACTCATTTAGTGAGAAAATTTGTGTTTTATTTTTATAGTGAGTAAAATTCTTTTAAATCAACGACAATTACGCACTACAAGCATAATTATTCTGTGACTTAGTCAATTAAGAGACACGTATAGTCTTTGACTCATGACAAAAAATTATATTAGTATATTAGTTTTATTTTTGAAGATTTAATATATTAAAGTTTATAAATAGGTTTAATTTGTTAAATAAGATATCTAGTTCAATACTTATAAATAATAAAAATGTGATTGAGAAATCTTTAAGTAAGTCAATCATTTTTTTTATAAAAATTAATGATTTATAAAATCAATAAAAAAATTTGATCAATTATGTATAACTCAATCATAGTTTTACCCATATTTTTTTTACAATAACGATAAAATTTAAACTTAAAATATATTGTTCAAGTTACTTAAATTTCTGACAAAGACTTAAATGTTATTTATAAAACTTACACTCTCCAAATCATAATTTAGAATTTTAAATTGCAATAACTTTAAAGAGATGGTGTACTGTTGTAAGATTTTTTTCTTTCATATAATTGAGAAAGATTTATTTAGTGGGAGAATTTATGTTCGATTATCATTTTATTCAAAATTTTATTGAAATAATGACACTCAGGCACAATACAAATAATATTAATATGTGATATAGTGAATTGAATGACATTCATAATCTCTTAATTAAGATAAAAAAAATTAAATTGCAATCCAATCAAGTACAAAGAAACTCAAGATTCAAAAAATAAAAACAAGCAAGATTCAAGAAGCGTTAGAAGCAATGATGTGTCGGATGAATCAACCCTCGGTTGAGTTAATAGAAAAAAAATACATCTTTTAGCTGGAAGAAACATAGTATGGGTAGCCATAATAAAGCAACATACAAATAATCTGTTCAGATTGATTTGATTTGCAGTAATGTTGAATCAGTTCATGTGAAAGATGGTCAACATAATTATGTGACCCACAAAAAATCTCTGTACTTAACACTGTACCAAGTGTAGGGTAGCACAGATATGCATTTCATACAATGATATTTTTTTTATCCATAAAAATGAATACCATATCATATAATTTATAATATTTATATATCTCATTCAATTAATTGACCTACATTTTTTTGGTAGCCTTTTAATCACTTTAACAATAAATATATTTGTAATTTTTTATAACTTTAAATTTATTTTAAATTTTACATTTTAAGTTGTTGTATAATAGTTACAAGTTATTGATTAATATTAAAAAAATAACTTAAAAGACTAGTTCAATTAGAAAATCAATGAACTAGTCAAGTATTAACTTATCAGTCCATTCAATTATGAAAATTAGGTGATCAAAGAATTAGTAGAGACCAATATATAATGTTTACTTTTCGAAGTCTTTAATTTAGTCAAATTTTCTTTAATCAAATGAAGGTTCACTACCAAACTAATATTTTCTATTATTTAATTTTATTATCATTTTCTTATTTTACAAATTATTTATAATTACTAATTTACTGGCTAAATTAATAATTTGATCCCTTTATTTATTTAATTAATTCAACTTGGTCCCTTTATTATTAAAAAGTTTAATTTATCCTTTAATTTTAAAAATAAAACAATGTAGTCCTTTCTCCTCATTTAAAAACATTTACTTATTACACATTTTAATTATATAAATAAGCATGTATAATGTACAAGCAATTTTTTTTTTAAATAATCTGAAAAATATCGCTCAACTTATTTATTTCATCCCCCCCTCTATAAGTTTCTTCATTCCTAAACTGGTAATATCAAAAGTTCGTAACATTATTTTAAGACACATGTGGTACATTTAAAATAAATTATGAGACATCGTAGTACATATATTATTCTAGGGACACTTGAACCTGTTTTTGTTTTCTTTCTCAAAACATTTTTTTAATCTAATTTTCTAAATAAAAGTTCATATTTAAAATTTTCGTATAAATCATTACTTGGATATTTATTATAATTCTTTTGTTATAGGATATATAATATAATCATTATATGATTATTTAAAATTTATTTATTTATAATTTAATATTAATTCATTACATATCCCCAAAAAATAAAATATTAATGCATTACTTTATATATCATGTAATATTAAAAATTGTTCCAGAAGGAAAGATTTGTCTGAATCAATCCGAAGATTTGACTGGCAATCATATCTCATCTTCCAGGTACGTAACAATTCTAACTCCGGTCACCATATCTGGTTAAATATTTCTGTTATTGTATCCCTAAATAGGTCATTAATGAGCTGAGGCCCAAGGCCCGTAATTCAGTATAAATATCACCCTCCAAGCATTCAGAAGGTACACACATTCTCTGACTCTCTTCTTCCATACACACTCTGCACACACCCCACGCCAAATTGGGTTCGTGTTGAAGAGTGATCTTCTTCTCTGAGAGTGCTCTTCCTTCATAGACACCTTCAGAAGGGGGAGAGTTCGATCACCATAGCAATATACCCAGCAAGCTTTGCTGGAACACCTCTGTTATCTTTGAACGGAACACTGGCGCCGTTTGTGGGGACGATAAACTTCGACCCCCACCAAATCACTATGGTTAACACGAGAAGCCACCAGATGGAAGGACATGACTGGCCGGCGAGGAACCCAGAAAATGTGATAGTAGAAGACGTTGCTTCCCACACCGCCTCCTCCCCGCCGATGCTAGCCCCGCAACCCCCCGCTGGGGGTGAAGACGCACTAAACTCCATGCAGGTGATCCACACCGCCCTGAACGCGATTCTAACTAGGATCGAGAGCATGGAGAAGCGACACGAGCTTCAGCGACAGGAAGACATTCGGATGATGCTTGCCCGAATTACCGAACGGAGAACAGACGAGAATGATCGCCCGCGGGCCATGGAACGACGACACAGGAGGACGGAGAGTGCGGAGGAAGAAGATTGCGGGCCGCCCCACATGTCGAGACCTCGGCAGGAGGCGCCTCGGCAAGGGAGTCCGGTCCCCATCGTTGGACAAGGGGACGTGGACTCGGGCGGACATTCCGAACCAAGGAAGGCGTCTCGGGCTCCACAGGCCGAGATCCCTGTCCGCATTACTGAGGGAAGCCACGCGAAGGAGGTGATACCGCCCAGGAGGGAAGGTGGCGGCACTTATCAGAGGAAGTACCGCCGGGGTCAGCAGAACAACAGCCCGTTCGTGGATGCGATAGTAAACGCACAGTTTCTGGAGGATTTCGACGGGTCGTTCCTTTCAAAGTACGATGGGAGCCAGGACCCTCAGGTGCATTTGGACGAATTTGACATGCAGATGTGCGTCCGGGGCATCGATGAGCCAATCATATCCCAGATCTTCGTCACCACGTTGACCGGGCCGGCACAGACATGGTTTCACACGCTGCCGCCGAGATCAATCCGACATTTCAAGGACCTCGGCCACCGGTTCTTGCTGAATTTCGCCACTAGTAAGAAGCAGCCGAAGTCCGAGTTCGCCCTTGGGAAGATACGCCAGCATCCGGGGGAAACATTGCAGAGCTACCTCGACCGGTTCAAGGAGGCGGCCTTGCAAGTCCAAGGGTTGGAAGAAAAGGTGCACGTCCATCTCATCTCCGCTGGGCTCAATGGGTCATCCCGTCTGGCCAAGTCCATCTATAAAGATCTGGTAAAGTCGCTTATGGAGTTTAGGATGCGATCGAAGAGATACCTGGAGTTGGAGCAAATGGAGATTGCAAACTCCGGTCATAAGGAGGGCAAGATGAGACCTTCGCCGCCGAAGAACCGACATCAGGGAGTCGCCCAGCAGGGGCGGCCGCCGAAGAGTTTCCATGACCTTGGAAACAGGCCCAAGCACGAGTCGAAGTACGAGAGGTATGCTCCGTTGAATACTTCTCAGACACAGATATGGAGGGAAGTGGCATCAACAGAAATGAAGAAAGTTGAGCGACCTCGGCCCGTGTTTAGAAAGGAAGGGCTAGATTATTCCCGTTTCTGCGAGTTCCACAACGGCCCAGGCCATACGACGGAACAAAGTTGGGACCTCAAGGACGCGATAGAGAAGTTCGTTCGTGAAGGGAAGTTGCGACAGTATGTCATCAGGACGCAAAGGCAGCAGAACAAAAGGAAGAATCAGGGCAGCGACCGAGGCCGAGGTGAAAAGAAGAGTAAAAGAGAAGAGGAATTCCCCGAACCCGAGTTTGAATGCAATGTCATCACCCGTGGAATGGGAGGAGGAGGCGACACAGCGAATCAGCGGAAGAAATACCTTAAAGAAGTTATGTCGGTAAGAGATCGACCGAGATTCAAAGGAAGCTCCAACGAGAAGACCAAAAAAGCTGACCCTCCGCTGATTTACTTCACTGATGAAGACTTGATAGGGGTAGTGCCTGGCCATGAGGATGGTCTGGTAGTAACGGGGACCGTGGCGAACTTCAGAGTGAGAAGGATATATATTGACAACGAAAGCTCGGCTGACATTATCAGTTGGAGCGCGTTCAAAAAAATGGGCCTGAAAACAGAAGATTTAAGGCCGTGCCAGACTATGTTGTATGGTTTCAACGGTTCGGGCACCAGTTTGAAGGGTGTTATAGACCTACAACTGACGCTGGGGACGAGAGAAGGATTCAGGTCGGAAAGAGTCGCGCTCACTGTTGTTGATTTCCCTTCCCAGTACAACATCATATTGGGCAAACCGACGCTTCACAAATGGGATATCTTCATGTCCACAAAACATCAGAAAATGAGAATGATAGGTCATCTCGGCAAAGTCATCACCATCTGCGGAGACCAAAAAGAGTCAAGGCAATGCTATTACAACACGATCAGAGAGACTGAGGACGGGCCGACCTCTCCACCTTGGATGCGACACGGGGAATGGACTGCGTCACCAGCCGGAGGAAGCATAGGGAAGCCGGTCCACTTGGTGGAGCTGGACCTCCGAGATACCAAGGAGTGGAGGCCAGAGCCAGTAAACGAGTTGGAAGAAATCCAGATTGGAAATTCACCCGAGAAGGTGACCAGGATAGGCAAACAAAACGATCTAGAGATGAGACGCAGGCTAGTGGAATGCCTGAAGAATAACCGAGACGTATTCGCGTGGAAGGCGTTTGAGATACCGGGCATAAATCCCACCTTTTGCTGCCATAAGCTGTCTATGCATCCCGGCTCCAGGCCGGTAGAGCAGAAGACTCGGAAACTCGCCCCGAGAGAAGACAAGCCTTGGAAAAACACATTAAGGAGTTGTTGGAGGCCGGCTTCATAAGAGAGATACAATATACTACTTGGCTGTCTAACATTGTCATGGTAAAGAAGTCCAGCGGGAAATGGAGAGTATGCGTCGATTTTACTGATTTGAATAAAGTGTGCCCCAAAGACTCATATCCGATGCCAAACATCGACCAATTAGTGGACAGCTCAGCCGGGTTCCAGATGTTATCCTTCATGGACGCTTATTTCGGGTATAATCAAATCCCGATGTACCCAGAGGACCGAGATAAGACAGCATTCCGAGGGGTGAACGCAAACTACTGCTACAATGTCATGCCTTTCGAGTTGAAGAACGCCGGGGCTACATACCAGAGGATGATGAACAAAGTGTTTGCCGACCAACTCGAACGAAACACCGAAGTCTACATTGACGATATGATCACCAAAACATCCGTCGAGGGAGACCATGTCCGGGATCTGGAGGAAACGTTCCAGAAGCTGAGGCGGCATCACCTTCGCCTGAATCCGACAAAGTGCGCTTTTGGAGTGAGAGCCGGGAAATTCTTGGGGTTCATGCTCACTTACAGAGGGATAGAGGCGAACCCGGACAAGTGCAGAGCCATACTGGAGATGGAGTTCCCGAGGAACAAGCGCGAGGTACAGTAGTTGACGGGACGAATGGCGGCATTAACAAGGTTCCTTCCGAGGTCGACAGAGAAGGCCCTTCCATTCTTCAAGTTGCTGAAGAAGGAAGCCGAGGTAGGGTGGACCCCGCTTGCGAAGCGGCGTTCCTAGAGATTAAAAAATGCTTGGCGACCCCTCCGATGCTCTCGAAGCCGGACCCCGGAGAGACCTTGATCTTGTATCTCTCGGTCGAGGAGGAAGCCATAAGTGCGGTGTTGGTCAGAGAGGTTGACAAAACTCAACTGCCAATTTATTTCGTGAGCCGAGCTCTTAAGAATTCGGAGATACGGTATCAAAAGCTTGAAAAAATAGCCTTCGCTCTCCTAACGACAGCCAAGAGACTCCGGCCCTACTTCCAGAGCCATACCATAATGGTGAGAACGAATCAGCCACTTCAGCAGGTTTTACACAAGCCCGACCTGGCGGAAAGGATGATGAATTGGGCTATTCAGCTGTCGGAGTTCGACATTAAGTATGAGGCTCGGCACGCCATCAAATCCCAGGCGCTGGCCGACTTCCTGGTGGAGTTGACCCCGTCATCTCCAGAGGCACAGGAAATACCGACGTGGAAACTGTACGTTGACGGCTCGTCCAACTCCAAGGGAAGTGGGGCAGGGATTATCATCGAAACTCCCGAAGGAGTATCTATTGAGCAGTTGATGTGTTGCAAACACATCTTAGTTTTAGGATAATTTTAGGTTTTATTTTAAGAAAATTCTTAGGAAATTAGGTTAGAATTAGTTAAATTGTTATGTTAGCATTTTCAAATCAAATCAATACTAATTCATTCTTTTCAGGTACAAAGCAAAGCTTGGAACCTCAATTAAAGAAGAAAAGCAAAATTTCAGTCCCGCG
>PYAF01005286.1:58141-97784 GCA_007407185.1 Glycine tomentella | reverse complement strand
TACTTTCTTATTGTAGTTATATAATCCAACAAAACCAACAACAATTCTGTTTTCGCATTTTCTATTCTCGTTTCAATCATAATAGTTAATTTTCTGTGAAATTACTCTCAATCCCTGTGGAGAACGATACTTTACTTACACTTTATTACTTGATAACGATCGGTGCACTTGCCGTATTCACAATTCGATCCACATCAGCAGTCTCTACGGCTCAATTTTCTGACGTCCAATAATCAAGCCGAATATGAAGCGTTGATAGCCGGCTTGAAATACATAGGGGAGCAGGGAGCATTAAGAGCTAAAGTGTTCACAGACTCACAGCTCGTCTCGGCGCAGATAGAAGGGAGATACCAAGTCAAAGGACCACTTTTGGCTAAGTACCTGGCCAGGGCAAAGGAAATGATGGCCAAGTTTGAAGAGATAACCATCACACACATACCCCGGGAAGAAAACACCCGGGCCGACATCTTGGCCAAACTGGCTAGTACGAAGGAGGCGGGAAGTCACAGGACCGTAATCCAGCAAGAGGTGACTCAACCGACATGCATCATGATTATCGCGTTGACCACAGACTGGAAGAAGCCCATTATCGATTACCTGGAACAAGGAGCCTTGCCGGAGGACGAGATGGCGGCGAAGAAGTTGATTCGAGAGGCCGCCATGTATTCCATGATGAATGGAGAATTATATCGTAGGGGCCTCCACACCCCGCTGTTGCTATGCCTAAATTCCGACCAGGCTGAGTACGTACTTAGGGAGGTACATGAAGGCATCAATGGCCACCATATGGGTGGCAGGGCACTAGCACTAAAGGTTCTCCAGGCCGGGTACTTCTGGCCCACTATAAAGGCCGATGCCGCAGAACACGTACGAAAATGCAATAGCTGCCAAAAGCATGCGAAGATCATACGGAGCCCACCCACTGAGTTGACCTCGATCACGGCGCCTTGGCCTTTCTACAAGTGGGGGATGGACCTATTAGGCCCATTCAAACCTACCGAGGGTCAGAAAAGATGGTTAATTGTAGCCGTCGACTATTTTACCAAGTGGATAGAAGCAGAGCCTATCGCCACCATCACCTCGGTCCAGATCCAGATGTTTTTTGAGCGAAGTATTGTCGCAAGGTTCAGGATCCCGGCCGAAATCATCACGGACAACGGGACACAGTTCACGGATAAAAAGTTTCAACAGATGATGGAAGGGTTACATATATGACATCATTTCTCCTCGGTGGAACACCCCCAATCAAATGGACAGGCAGAGGCTGCAAACAAGGTCATTTTGGACGGGCTGAGGAAACGGATGCACGTGGCGGGACCGAACTGGGTCGAACAGTTGTACTATGTCTTGTGGGCACATCGGACCACAACCCAGTCCGCCATGTTGGAGACCCCTTTCAGAATGACTTATGGGTGCAAGGCAATGATTCCAGTGGAGATCGGCCAGCCTTCATGGTGGAAGCAGTATATGGCCCAAGCAGAAGAAGATAATAATGCCGCTTTGGCAGTCGAGTTGCAACTGATAGAAGAAATTCGAGATGCAGTCCATCGCAGGGAGATCGAAATGAATAGCAGCACGTAAGTTTGACAAAAAGGTAAAGCCAAGAAGTTTTGAGCAGGGAGAGCTAGTGCTACGAAGAGCCGACATCGGGAACAAAAATGCCTGAGAAGGGAAACTGGCGCCAAATTGGGAGGGCCCCTACCGAATCACCAATAATCTCGGCCAAGGGGCTTACATTTTGGAGACCCTCGAAGGAAAGAGTATACCGCGGACTTGGAACAGCGACAAGTTGAAGAAATATTACAGCTAAAGCTCCGACCGAAGTCATGATAATCATATAATTGCAGAATTAATTGATATAAATTCATGTATTCTTTCAAAACATGAAATAATATTCGATATCAAGCTTTGCTTAAAAGTTTATGTTGTGCGCACAATACAATATCTTGGTGGTCCGCATATCGCCCCGGCCCTGATCAGGTCGGTACAATTCCACTCACGGGAGACTGAAGTTTAGCCCCGTTGAATCGATATGACACGTCGACCATCGCGGGTCTCGGTTGTTGAGTAGCCGAGCCCCGAAATGAAAACGTCTAATATCTAATTATTCAACACGGTAATCAAAAGTCGTTACCCGAAGCCCCGATATCGACCTCGGCGAAAATACGGTTGCAAAAGTTAAAGTGCAATAATGATAAAAGATCAACACAGAAGATGAGGAAAAAAGAAGTCAATAATATCTAAATAACGTTGCAAATTGTTTTGAGATATAAGGGAAAATACAATTAAAACCGGCATCCCGGCCCTTCAAGACTCCTCCTCCTCGACGTACGGGATCAGCTTACCATCTTCAACGCAGGTCCGGTAGTGAGCCCCCCCAAGTGTAAAGAGACACTTGGGTTCAAGCACCGAACCTGGTCCAAAGCATTGGAAAAAGCTTCCTCCGTCACCGAGTCGACGATCTCCTGGAGCTCGACCACCTCCTTCTTTGCATCCTCCAACCCCTTCTTGGCATCCTCAGACTCCTTCTTTGATGCCTCGTAAAGGGCCTTCAGATCGGCGAGTTCCTGTGCCAAGGAAGCAGCGGTCCCCCGGGCTTGCACGGCCTCGGCCGAGGCAGCGTCACAAGTGGCCTGAAGGGAGAGAGATTTTTCCTTCAGTGCTTCCAAATCACCACGGACCTTGGAAAACCTTCCCGAAGCAGCAGTCAGCTCGTTGCGAGAGGAGGCAAGTTCTCCTTCCAGTCGATGATGCTCCTCGGATAAGTTCACGTACTTTCTCTTCAAAGAAGCCAAGCTCGGCATCAATGAAGCACATTTGAAAGCACTGAGTTGAAGGGTGTCGAGCTCCCGGATGTCCTCATCGGATAAGTGACTTGAATCGAGAAACTTCTTGGGAGCCTTGGTGTAGGGAAAGAAATCGTCGACACCCTTTTCCCAGAGACATCCGGGAGATAGGGCAGCAGTGGAAGGAGGAGCAGAGGGAGGAACAACAGGAGGAGCTGGGGTGGGAACGGTCGCGACCTCGGCAGAAACCGGGATGGTGTCCGTGTCCTCTGAAGAAATGGTCACCTGATCAACCACTTCGGCCTCGGCGGCTGCAGTTGGCGGCACTTGGTTGAGGGGGACCACCATGCGAGGACCGACAGCGTAAGCTTCGGCCTTCCGCTTCTTGGAAGACGGAGGAAGTCAGTTGAGATACCGAAAATCCCGGCCACCAACAGGTTTGTTAAAAGGACGAGAGGTAGGGTTGGAGGAACCTTCCATTCGGCTAGCTGAAAACAAAATAAGATATTAATACAGGGATGAATGATAAGACAAGATGGCACTATAACGCAAATAAACAAAAGACCTTGGGAGTCCCGATACGACAAGATTCAAAGAAGAGCCGATTCCTCTAGGTCGGAAAGGCTCGACTCGTCAGTTCGGTAGGAAGCCGGGGCCAGGAGATGATGGTCGTGAGTCCAATAGAGTGGAAACTTCCATTCCACCCCTGGGGACTCGGGACCATAGAGAAAAAAGGGATGCTTGCCGGGTTCGGCGATAACTTTGAAGAAATTGTTTTTAAACTTTTTCAAGGAGTCAGAATAAAGATTAAAAAGGTGTCGATCCGGACGACTACGAAGAGAAGTCCATCCCTTCCGATCGGAGGGTTCCCGACCAGTACGACTAGTATTGACATTGAAGAAACAAAGGAAGAGTGGAACCGTGCAAATGATGTTCAAATCTTCGCACAGATCCTCAAAGGCCTTTATGAACGCCCACCCATTGGGATGTAGTTGAGAAGGGGCCAGACGCAGGAAGGACAGTAGTTGCATCTCGAACTCGGATAAGGGAAATCGGATGCCGAGACGTTTAACCACGTCAATGCTAAAGAAGAAATAGTTGGGCTCGCCCTTCTCGGCACAAGAGCAGATAGGCTCATCCGGAGAAGGGAGGCGGATAGAAAAACCATCTTGGTTTCCCACGGGGAGGGCGGCGATAATTTCTGGGGTAGAGGATGAATAAGTATGGAGTACTTCAAAGGTCACCCAAGGATTCTTAGAGATGAGAGCAGGAGAAGGATCATCAGGCCGAGATCCAGCAGATCGAGACTCGCCAACCATTTCCAAAGATGAAGTGCCCATAGCTACCTATGACAAAAATAAAAAGGAGTTAGAAAGTGAATACCTGGGAGAGAAGCTGAAGAATCTAAGGCTGAAGGGATGGTCGACGCCGAGTCGGAGGTCGGCACCCGGACCTCGGCATCCGACGTCCTAGTCGTCGCCATGGTGGCTTTTCGGACAGGGTTGTGGCGACAGGACTCTAGAAACTCGCCAGCATACTCATAACGCCCGATATGGACGTAGTAATGAAATTCATCCATACACTTCGAGCAGGGTTTGTAGTGGACTTCGAGGTTGGTATTGGCAAGAGGGGGAATGACAATGGGAGAGGAATTTGAACTGGTGGTGGAAGATAGCCTTGGACAATCGAGCGAATCTTTTAGGACACCCCTAGACTTAGAAGGATTGGGGGTTTTAGGGTGACCCCTCGAATTAGAATGTTTGGGGACCTTGGGGTGACTCCTAGACCTAGAAGCTATTCTGAAGGAGGATTGTTCAAGGGCCTTTTCAACCCTAATCTCAGAAGGACTCATCTTGCTATAATCAGTACTAATTCGAATACCCCCTCTACACTCAGAAAACCCAGATTGGGGCTTCTTTGAGGTCCCTGAACCCCCAGAACGAAACCTCAAAAGATCCTTCCTTTTTTCCTCCTCTGAAAGAGGGAGGCCCCAGAGCCAAAATGCGGACTTAGGAGGAACGTGCTTTCGAACGAAAGCTTCTTCCTCAGGAGGAATATCCATGGCAGAAAAGGGGTGAGGAAAAATGAAATGCGACTCAAGAGAAAAAGGAGCAATGTAGGAGGAACTATGCAGAAGGTTGTATACAGAAGGTTGTAACCTAAAAAGAACTAAATGCAAAATCTATTACAGTAGTAAAGAAGTGATGAGTACCTGGGAAAGCAAAGGAATCTGAAGAGCGTCGAAGGCGAAAGGTGGTTACTTGGGAGTAGCAGAAGGATGCGAGTGGAGAAGATGAAGCGCAAAGTAAGGAGATGAAGAATAAATGGAAAAGTAACCTCCAAAAACCAATATATGAAGTGTTTGCAACGCGAAGGGGCATGAGGGACAAATACGGTTTTTCAGTAATCAATGTGGGGGCAAAATTGGAAGAAGGTATAAAGATAATGATTAGAAATTTAAAAGCTGTCGCGTCGTATTAAATAATGAGAGAAAGTGAAAAGACAGGCGAGAGGTGTGAAAGGACAAGGAAAGAGATCATTTGCCACAAGAGCCTCCTAGAGTCGAGACCTCGGAAAGTGCAGGGCCGAAGTCCGATATAGAAGCAAGAGATCAGACCGAAGTCCGAGGTGTCGTCTCAGCCCTCGACACCAGGATCCAACCGCGTCACGAAAGGCGAGATCAAAGTCCCAAGAGCCACCTTGACCGTCAAAATCTTACTCGGACAAACGCAAGGACAACACCGAGATCCCGAGATCATGAAACACCGAGATCCCGAGGTCAGGAAATCGTCTCGACATCGCCCTTTGCGTACAGCTCGGCAGACCAGAATACTGGTCAACCAAGCTGGGGGGCATCTGTTCCGGAAGGAAAGATTTGTCTGAATCAATCCGAAGATTTGACTGGCAATCATATCTCATCTTCCAGTTACGTAACAACTCTAACTCCGGTCACCATATCTGGTTAAATATTTCTGTTATTGTATCCCTAAATAGGTCATTAATGAGCTGAGGCCCAAGGCTCGTAATTCAGTATAAATATCACCCTCCAGGCATTCAGAAGGTACACACATTCTCTGACTCTCTTCTTCCATACACACTCTGCACACACCCCACGCCAAATTGGGTTCATGTTGAAGAGTGATCTTCTTCCCTGAGAGTGCTCTTCCTTCATAGACACCTTCAGAAGGGGGAGAGTTCGATCACCATAGCAATATACCCAGCAAGCTTTGCTGAAACACCTTCGTTATCTTTGAACGGAACAAAAATATATACTTCAAATCAATAGATCGTGATCTAATATTTTCCTGAAGTCAATTACCGGCCTATTATTAAAACTAGGCTTAACTATTTTTTAGTTTATCAAATTAGGACTATTACTTTGTTTTCCAAATTTAAATTAATTTTTTTTAGTCTCTAGATTTTGGAAATTGTTTTTTATGAAACTAAAAAAATAATAAATTTAATTTAAGAGACTAAAAACGTAATTAGATCTTAAAAATACTAGTAATATCTATGTGCTCTGTACAGGGGCAAGGAGAGAAAAAATGAGGGTGATTTGGTAAAAAAACACAGTAGGCTCAAATTGCATATAAAAATGACATGTGGTGACTGTTGAATGGTTATTATACAATATTGAACAACTTTTACACTGTTGCTTAATCACTTTTAAAATCAAATAAAATATAATATTTTTTATACTATCTAAGCTTTTGTCTTTTACTTTAAAAACAAATCAAAGACAACCTCAGAATCTTCAACTATTACAGGTTTTTTTTTTCCCGCTTACATAAAGTTTACATGTGAACTAAGTAACGTGTGAAACATATATACAGCATTCTTTAAACCATGAATAACATCAAATGGATTTTATATAGATAGTAAAGCAATAAAGCATGTTGTATTCTATTATTTGACCCAACAATCTACTCTCTCTTTGGCTTGGGATACAATAAAATTCCCAAATTATTTGTTTCTTGTTTCAACTATCGCAACTACGTGTTCCGGGATACATTAGATAGGTAAAAAAATAAAAAGGAAAGAGAACTGAGATAGTAAGAAAAAAAATTAAAAATTAAAAATAATAATTTTATCTTGAGCTTGGAATTGAGCCACCGACTAGATCCAAACTACCATTTCGGGTGTTTCATGGAAATTTCGTGTAATGTAACGATACCCTTAAATTTACCTTATTGTTTGATTTTATTAATTAATAATAATCATATGGCTGACTTTACTGGTAAGTGCATTTCTTGACCAGTGAAATGGCCTTGCCCATCTTCTTCGGATCCATGACGATGGAACACACTATTTTCTTGTAGAACGTTGGCTTCACCAATTTGCCCAAAACATAAGCCCTAGACCGCACCATCACGCTCAACGTCAGTGGCACCGGTTCAACCGGTTTACCGTTCACACTGTTCAGGTTCGCTCCTCCTCCGTACAGTGGTATATGACTCCCAATCACCGTCACTCTAACAGATCTTTGACTCTTCCTAGATTGATAAAACTTTGGCATCTGCGAATTAATCACATTAAATCCCATATTATAATTATAATAATACAACATTTACAACACATAATGATATTAATTGATTGATTGAGAGAATATTTATGATTAACTTACAGTTCCAGTGGCTAGAGTAAGTTGATAATAATTGAGATCCACGGGAGTTGAGGTCACATGGACCCCGAAAAATGTAGCGGTGTTACGAAACGTCATTTTCACAGATGAATTCATGGACACCAAACTTGTGGCAACTCCTGACATGTCCGCTCCCGCTTGTATCACGAATTGATCAAAGGTTATACTCTGCCAAATTAAGATCATGAAATCAGTAAATTAGCAAGGATTATACTATTAAATAAATTTAAAAGTGAACCAACACGTCGTTCGTACGGTTTCGAGATCATGCTATAATAAGATAAAACATGCCAGGAGATACTTTCCACCAATACAATACAATGATGATACATATTAAAAGTTATATTGGCAATTAATCAATCGATCAAGAGGGTCTAACTCAATTTGGGTTGATTAATATGCATAAGGAATTATAAACTTTCTAACAATTGTATTTGTGTTTTGATTATTGCGGATTAAAAAAAATGATAAAAAATAAAAATAGAACCTTGAGAGAAATGGCGGGCTTTTGGGGGCGACTAGCGCCCCAGAGAATGAGGGAGAAGACGGAGAAGAGGACGACGAAGCCGACGACAAATGCTGGAAAATAGCAGCGACGAGGGAAGCCATGGGCATTGTCGTGGGCATCGAGGAGGCCCTCCTCGTCGATGGCATGGAACTGGTCCTTCCAGGGCCGCCACGGGCCCTTGCGGTTGTTGCCCGAGGAGCTGCTCTTGCGCGAGCCCGAGAAGCGCGTGGAGGCGGACTCGCGCGAGTGGCGGTCCAAGGAGGAGTTGGAGTGGGAGTGGGGCGGGGAGCCCAATGGGCTCTGCAGCGGACTCGAGTGAAACGAGTTCGTAGTCTTCTCGCCGTCGTGAGATGAGTCCCGCGACGGGCTTTGCACATAGTACACTGCCCGTCGTGGGGACCGCGTAGGCGAGGACTGCGTGAGGCTGCTAACCTCGGAGTCGGTCTTGGCCAGCATTGCCATGTTGTCGTTGGGCTTCATTGTGATCTGAATTGGTGGGTTTGGGTTTTGGGTTCAGTGAACGAAGAGAGAAAGAAAATGAATTAGAGCGTGGAGTGGTAGTGAAGAAGAGTGAGGACGAAGAGTGGTTCTGTCATGTTACCCTGAAGGGTGTATACAGAATCTTCATCGCGTACTTCTTGGGGCAGATAGGGCCAATGGCGATTTTTTCCCCTCTTTCTTTACTCTTTACGAAGCTTTTCCTCGTGGCACCTAATTAATAGCAGAGGAAGCTGGACTTTGTCAGATGCTATGCAGTTTCAAGCTAGTGTATATATATATATATTAATTCTAAGTTGACTGTCGGTAGGAAGACTCATTCTTAATGCGATGGATAATTCCTAGGAGAGTTGGAAGCTTTCATCCACCCTCCTGCTTTACTGCTACTTGTTCCCTCTATGTTTTGAAAATATGATGTAAGTAGGGATGTGTTTATCTCCTCCCATAAATGACAGAAATAGACAAATAGTTAGAGTTGTGATTTGATTAAACTTTTTCTTAAAGATATTTTGACTTTAAAGTTAATTAACCCAGCCGACCAAAACATTAGAGTGAGTTATATGAATTTAATTGGTAAGGATAACGTCTTATATATATATATATATATATATATATATATATATATATATAAGTTAGGCAAATGGTGCAATGGGCAAATAAATTGGAAATCTGGTGCACCCAAACACGCCTAAGTTAAGCTTGTTTGGGTTCCATTTTCCTTATATATAGTCCCAAAATTTCACACAAGGAACATGCCTACCATTTGACGTTATGTGCAAAAGTTTTGCGTTCTATTTGGAGCTTGGGATTGGATATTTTCTGAAGCGAAGCCTTGCAAAGAAGTAAGTTGTTGATTAAACAATTTTGCATAGTATTTAATTTGTTATATTTTTTAATTAGAAAATTGTTAGGGCCATATGAACTTGTTAGCGACATAGATGTTAGGTTCATAGGAAATTGTTAGTGTGTATGTTGGTTTACTGTGTAGTGTTTACGGTTTAGGGTTTGGGTTAAAGAGATAGGGTTTATGGATTTCAGTTTAGTTTTAGGGTTTAGCGTGTTAGTGTTTAGTGGTTAGGGTGTGTGGATATATGGGTTAGGGTTTAGGGTGTGGATATGTCGGTTAGGGTTTAGGGTGTGTGGATATGTGGCTTAGGGTTTAAGGTGTGTGGATATATGGGCTAGGGTTTAGGGTGTGTGGATATATGGCTGAGGGTTTAGGGGGTTTTGAATAATGGTTTAGGTTGTTCTGTTTAGGGTTTAGGTGGTATGGTACATGTTTTAGGGCTTTTTTTGTAGTGTAGGGTTTATGGTGCTTGTTTTATGGCTTTTGGTATAGGGCAAGGGTTTAGGGTTTTATGTTTCATAATTTAGGGTTTTGGGTGTTTGTGTGCTTCAGGCGTGTGTATTAGGGTTTAGGTTTTTGAGCTTATTTTATTGTTTCTTAAAATTTGAAGTTGTTGTTTTTGTTGAGGGCAGGAAATGAGTTCAAGTGATGAGGAGTGTGTTCGTCTTGTGTTATTTTTCAATGGAAGGAAAATTGAAGGGCGAAGATGTGTTGTCTTTGAAGGGGAGAAAAGGATGACACGTATCAAGCGAAAAGCAGCATTGGGTGATTTGCATGAGAAAATATGTCCAAAATTAGGTCTAGATGACAAGACTTGTATCACTTTGCTGACGGCAAGAATATGGCAGCATGAACAATACATGGGGTTTCCAATACAGGATGATGAAGAATTGGAAATGGTGATTGAAGAATTTTTGAATCAGGCAAGGAAGAATTTTTTAGAGTTGTATGTGGATTATACCGCAGTAGAGGATGTTGTTTTACCCACGAGGTCAGTCGCTTGTAATTCTGCACATATTGCATCATCATATGGTGATGTAGGTGCAAACATGTCTAAGGAAGATTCACATGATCCAACTTGGGTTATGGATGACGATGAAGATGATAACGATGATGAAAATATCGCGATGGAAGATTGTCTTCTTCAGGAGAATGCCAGTGCGTCCGATAATGATGAAGATTCTGGACCCAAGCCCTAAACCCTAAACACAACATAAACCCTAAATCTTTACCCCAAGCCCTAGACCCTAAACACAACATAAACCCTATAACTAAACCGAAATACATAAACCCTAAATCTCAACCCAAGCCCTAAAACATAAACACAACACATTAAACCAAGTCCTAAACCACATTAAACCTAACATCTATGTCGCTAACAAGTTCATATGGCCCTAACAATTTTCTAATTAAAAAATATAACAGATTAAATAATATGTACAATTGTTAAATCCACTTACTTGTTGGCAGGGCTTCACTTCAGAGGAAATCCACTCCTAAGCTCTAGAGAGAAGCCAGACCAACTTTTAGAGAGAAGGTGAAATGGTAAAAAGTGAAATTTTGGGGTTATATATAGGCAAAATGGGACCCAAACAAGCCTAGCTTGGGCGTGTTTGGGTGCACCATTTTGCCAAATTCTTTTGCCATTGCACCATTTGCCTAATTTTTTAATTATTTTGTATTTTTTTTTAATTTTTTCCATATATATATGTTGTTGTATTAAATGTATAAGAATTAGGGTACAATATAAATTTTGAAAATAAATGTGAGTATGTGACAAGTATATGATTTTTGTAAAGATTCTAGGAATTAATTACACAAGTTTCATCGAGTTGTAGGTCTATATTAGGTCTTGGATTCAATACATAAAAGAAGCTTAATTGCATTTATAGTTTATGAGGTATTTTGATTATGTGAATTTGGTCTCTTAATAAGTTTTAGATTAAATTATAATTTTGATCATCCTAATTTTATAAATTTATGATTTTGATCATCCTAATTTTATAAATTTATGATTTTCATCCTCCTAAATTTTAATGGTAAAATTAGGTTCCCTAATTTTGAAAATTGGTTGTTTTTGGTACTTTCGTCCACTTGCTTTACCGTTAGAATGTGAAGCTTAACCAATTAATCTATTATGTGGCACATTTATAGAAGATAAATAGTTAATAATTAGGATTAGTAGGTTAATTAAGTTAATATTAAATTTATTAAAAACAAAAATTGTGACAAAGGCTATGTTGGAGTTGGGCATCTTAATCATAACCTTTTCCTTGTTCTTCATCACACACAACCTCTGTAGCCAAACAACGTAATCTAGAACCCAAATCTGCAACAAGAATCACCAACTTAAACCAAACCCACACCTAACCCAAGCATTGGGCCACCTGGCTCAAGCCAGTTCCACCCTCGACATATCACACTCTCCTCGCCAATGCCCAATTGAAAATTGATATCAAACACCCAGAAATCATGTATCTCTTCACTTGTATCATAAAAAATCAAGCACAAATAAAATACAATACCAAACCAAACGTCTTCATATCCAAACACAGATCTCGCTTCAGATCCAAACTCAACCTTTGTCAAATGTATCTTGATTCTTCAAATCCAACCTCTGTCCAAATTTAGATCTGGCTTCTCGGTTGGAGGCCACATATCTCTTTCTCTAATTAGGCTGTTTCCAGTTTGTTTCACTTACAATCAGTTTCTTCCATCATGATTTCATCCAATATTTAACAAAATTAGGAATGTATAGAAAATTAGACATGACATGATAGTAAATAAATAGAATATACCTACTGTAAAGAGCAAAATTTTTTGAATTATAATGACATAAAAAATGTGCTCTTCCTATGTATTGTCACGTAAAAAATGTAAAGTTAGTCGTAATATGTTTTGGCCAACCATGCTTCAACCTAATTCCAAATAATGATCAAATGGTTTATGCTAATATATAGAAGGGGAATCTCTCCTTGCGTATAAGAGTGCTTACTGTAGGTGAACGAAGAAGAATAAAGAAAATGAATAACAAGATTTGTGTGAAAATAAAGATGGAAATCTTTAAACGAAGGGTTATAAATGAAAGCTTGCAAATGAAAGCAATAAAGGAAAGTTGTAATGTAAGGAGACAAAAGGCGGAAAGATAAAATGCATGAATAAATAGGCTTGATTTTAAATTGATTAATTTTTCTAAAAATAAGTACAAGGCCTATTTATAGGCTATAAACCCAAATCCTCTAGTGAATCATGTTTTTCTACTTGACAACTTCCTAGAACATCATTTGAGAGTCATACAACTAGGTTTAGGAGTCATTTGACTAATTCTAGTAGTTGAATCTGGATAGTAGCAATTGAATTCGGCTAACTAATTATGAGACAAATTTATCTTCTAGTAACTGCTCCCAAAATCTATGCACATTCTATTCTTTCCAGAAGCCAACTAATCATTTATTTCAAATTTTGAAGAAGATGGCAATTGTTTTCTATTTTTTAGAGAGCAGTATCATTATCAGTTTTAACCACTACATGCCATTTGAATATAATAAAATTATGGAAAAAATATCATCTTATCTTTTTATTAATTCAGCCAATTTTCCGATGCTTAAAGTTAGTCGAAATTTGCCATTTGGCTAACGTTGTAGGTAGTCGAATTGACCTTATCCGCTTTCAACTAACACTAAAGTTGAAAACAATAGGAATACTCACAATAACCAAGAGGGAGGTGAATTGGTTAGATCTTAGTATTTTAAAAAAATTGTTTATCTATAAAATCAGAGTTAAAGGATCTTCATCACTTTTAATCAATCAAATCACTCAACTCAAGAAATCAATAACTCAAAACAGAACTTGTTGAGTAATAATAATGATGCCAAGAACAAATGAATAAGATAACTGATAAAGATGAAGGAATAGAAAAGCAACTCTGATATGAACCAATATAGGATTCATTGTTTTTACGGATCGTCCTTGAAAAGGCTTCTTGTTAAAACATAAGAAAAAGGTGCATGCCAAGTGTTTGACGAAAAGAAATAAAGATAAAGACAATATGAAGAAAAGTGCAGAGCAAAAATAACGAATTTAACATGAACAAGATGTTAAAGAAAATAGAATAAAAATAAAAAGGTGGGGAAGACAAGAAATGGAAGAAGACGCCACACCTTATGAAAAGTGATAAGTCCCGTGGGGATTTGCCACAAAGATTATAGAAACCTTTGATGAGAATCAATGTTTGGTCCAATTAAGAACCCAAGAGGAACTTCCTCTTACACACTTTTAAAAGTGTAAAGGTTTTTATTCAATTCAAAGGTGAATACATAAAGCAAATGAATGGCTATTTATAGCCAACAAGTGGTGTCTCTTTCCTTTTTCTCTCCAATATGGGACTTTAGTCACATATTCATTATACTAAAAAAATGTAATTCATGCTGAACTTTATGTCCCATTTTCATCATCATAGATGCAGAATTTGAACTTGAGACTAGAAATACAATTTGTAGGGAATCTTTAGAGCTTTCAAACGCATCAAAGAACGCCTAAAACAGATATCTAAAACTCAAGTTATGTTCAAAACATTGGAGATATCTAGGCTCTTCACTCATTAGTCTTTGGTCCTCACTGGTTCACTTCTCAAAAGAAGCTACATCTAGTTTCTTCTAATCAACCCTAGATTAGAGTTCTACTATTATAAATTCCAGTTCTTACAAGCTTTACAACAAATTCTCTTTATCAATACTAGATAAAAAATATAAATCTAAACCCATATTAGACTTCTAGTGAGCAAGAACTAAAGAACACTACTATGTTCTTCCCTAGAGAACACTACTCTAGCACAAACTTCAAAGAACCCCTTTACAACAACATCAAATAACAAACAGTACAAAAATGAATTTATAACAGTTTTTTGTAACAACCTGTAATCGATTACACGCACCAAATAATTGATTAAAATGACTTATGTAATCGATTAAATTGTCACTTAATCGATTAAAGTGTTCGAGGCTCCATTCTGGGTTTCACAACGAACAAAATAATCGATTAACCCGAGCTGTAATCGATTAAATCAGATAAGTTTTATTTTAGAAATAGCTTGTGTAATCGATTACATTTTATGGTAATCGATTAAAGTAGTGAAGCAAGCTTTTTTCAAATAGCTTATGTAATCGATTACGAATAATGGTAATCGATTAACACAACAATGCACAATATTCATTTTACACTATGTAATTGATTACAAGAGTTGTGTAATCGATTAATATGTTCATCAAAGCTTTTCAAGTTTTAAACACGAACCAAATAATCAATTAATCCGCTGTGTAATCGATTAAAACAGTGTAATTACATTTTTCCAAAAACATTACTCAATTAAATCCTTTTTCAAAGTGTGAGTAGCTTTGATACTTTAATGAACATTTTAGCATGTTAATGATTATGTGCATGCAATGCAAGGATCAAAAGATTGGCCTCTCATACACTTCATTTGAATTACAATCTTCATGGCATGTGAAAAGCTCAAAACATTCGTCTAAGTCATAGGCTTCATTCTTCTTGTTGCCTCCCCCTATATCCAACAATCTCCCCCTTTTTGGCTTTGAACATGCCAAATATTTGATTGACCATGTGTTTGATTTTTGAAGTGCTTTGAGGGATGAAAATAGAAGTCTTGAACTTTGTTAACCTGAAAACAAATCAGTCTCTTTGCCAAGAACAAGTGTTAAGAGATATGCTTGCATAAACATTAATTGTTAACTTTCATTAGTTGCTCCCTTAGACTTAGTTTGCTCCCCCTTACTTAGATAAATTCATCATTTTTTAATTTGTAAAAAACACTATAGAAAACAGAGCACAACAGAGAGCAAAACAGAGTATGCTTGCTTTTTGGATATCAATCAATATTTCTCCCCCTATTTGGCTTATCAAAGACAAAAAGATAGCATAGCAAATAATGAGAAGGAGAAAATAAAACTTCATTAATTGGAAAGGGAAGGATAGTACATTAATCAGAGAAAAGAAAAAAAAGAGCAAAGCAATAAGAGGAAATACAAGAAACCTAAGCTAGTTTATCAAAATCATCAAGGACAAGCCTAGCTTCTATGTTCTCTAGCCTAGATTTCATCTCATCCAAAGATGAATTAGTCTCAGCCCTGTGCTCATGATGTAAGGACAATAAGGCATCCATCTTTTGAATCATGAGAGATTCAAATAAACTGTAAAATGGTTGAGCAAGGCCTTCATCTTCAGCCTCTTCATCAGCATCTTCTTCATTTCCAGTAGTAGGGATTTGTTGGCCAGCCATTTGCCATCCATGAGGGGTTTTGACCATCCTAAGCTTGGTGAGATGTTTCTCTTTGATGAGACTATTGCTGGAGTTTGTGTTGTCAACAACCTCATTAGAGACATCTATATTAAAGTAATGAATAAACCTGGAAACAAGAAACAACATATGGAAAAGGGTAATTCATCAACCTCTTTGATTTAAGCATTGTTGGTTTCAAAGGAGTTATTTGAAGGACATAGAATCAAGCTTGGTTTTGAGCTTTCAACATGCCTTAAAGCCTTGAAGATTAATTTGTGATTAAATTTAAAAGGAAGAAACATTTTTGGTGATCCAAGTGCATTGCATTCACATCATTCATTAAGTCAATTAGTTTGAGTAATAGAATTCACAAGGCTTTGATAAATTGTTTAAGTTTTAGAATTAAATCAAATGTTTTTGGAAAAATAAGTTTTCTACTGATTTAATCGATTACATTAAAGTAATAATCGATTATTTTGTTCTTAATTCATTCTGGAAAACTTTTCAAGAATAATGTAATCAATTACGTATCGGATTAATAGATTATTTTACCTACGTTTACATATAAACTACCTTGATGAACATTTTAATCGATTACCAACAGGCGGTAATCGATTACATAGGCTAAACAGAAAAAATCACCTTCCTGTCTTAATCGATTACCAAGGATAGTAATCGATTACATCATATGCCTGTGCTTAACATGTTTGCTGCATTAATCGATTACCAAATATAGTAATCGATTACATAGTTCAACATGATTTTTGAAGTTTCCTGGTTTAATTGATTACCAGAATCCGTAATCGATTACACAGTGTATTTCATATTTATGAAGCTTCCTGTCTTAATCGATTACAAGATGAAATAATCGATTATTTTGTTCGTTGCTCATGACCAAATTCTTGTAGAACAGTTTAATCGATTACCAGAATGATTTAATCGATTACATGAGTGAAATAATCAATTATTAGGCGCGTTTAATCGATTACTGACAGTTACAAAAGTTTGTTATAAATAGAACCCTTGCTCAGCTTGTTTTGTAACTTGTGCAATTCGTATTCTGAGCCTACATAAGCTTTCTAAACACATTCTTAGTGATTTTTTGGGGGTTCTATGAGTTCTTGCTTTCACTAAAACACTTATGGGTTGTTAAGTGATTCTTGAAGCAAGAAGATTCTTTTTAAAGGTTAAGGAAGGAGATGTTCTGAGTTTGTTTTCATTATTCAACATGGTATATTCATTCATTTGCATATCATTCATTGGATCATCAGGTGATTTCTTTCCTTAACTCAATAGTGGTTGTAATTCTTTTATGAATTTGTATTGGATTGGCTATTGTAATTTTGATTCTTAAAGCTTGGGACTAGAGAATGGTTCTCTAGCTTAAAGATCAGAGTAGTGTTCTCTGGATCTTTCTCCTTAGAAGTCTAATAGGGTTTTAGATTTCAGTTCTTTACCTAGGGTTGATAAAAGGGAGGTTCTTGTAAAAGCTTGTAAGAATATTTTTATAATAGTGGAACTCCATTCTAGTGTTGAGTGGAAGAAAACTGGATGTAGCTTCATAGTGTTTAAAGTGAATCAGTATAAATCTTTTGTGTTTTGATTCTTATCTCTATCTTGATTATATTTTGTTTATCTTGATTGTATTGCTTTGTTTATCAATTCAATTTTGAGCTATTGGATACCTTGGGTTGAGCATTTGATTGAATAAGGATTCTTGGTTTCAAAAGTGATAAAGATCCAAAAGGGAAACTCTTGGTTAAGTGTGAAGTGTTCCCATATTTTATAAGCATAATCTCCTCAAGAATGAGAATCCAATTCATCTGAATGGAATTCTTCATGCCATACACAATTTGTATGTCATCATCAGTGGCTTGGGCATGATTGGTGGATCTTGGGGTCAAGATATAGGTGATTATGTAATGAAGAAATCTGTCTTCATGGGTCATTGGCCAGTGCTTAGCCTAAGCTTCGGCCTCTGATGTAAACAGCTGAACCCATAGCCATTAAGTTTTCCCAAATCTACCTTGCAATAGAACCCAAGCTTCAAGCAAACCTCAAGAACACATAAGCTCCTAGCACTCCTTGAATTGGGGCTGTTTAAGAAGTTTAAATTACAGAAAATGGAAGATGGAAGAAAGGATAGGGATGAAGGTGAAGACACGATGGAGAAGCTCTCCAATAAGTATAGGAAGAATCACCACAGTAGCATTGGGAAGCCATTGATAAGACTCAAGAAGTTCTTGAACAAGAACAAGAGATAAACTATCACAACAATTTTTAGAAATTGTATTAATGAACAAAAAGTTAGTTACATTCAGTTTTGACACCTTATATAGGCCACAAAATTACATGCTAAATGTCACTTAAATGTAAGAAAATACAAATTGAAATGAAGCCTAAATGAAGCTTGAAGTGCAAGCTTTCCATAAGTGACCTTTGGCTTCCCAAACATGTGTAGAGTAGCTTAAAAATTGGTTTAATCGATTATTTTGTCCATGTAATCGATTATTTAACCTAAATAATCAATTACTTGGTTTGGTAATCAATTATTTTGCTCTTATCCTTCTTGGAAACTGATATATGAACAAAATAATCGATTAATTCGACATTTAATCGATTAAAATAAAGCTATTTACATTTTTCAGGCTGATTTAATCGATTACAGGTATCAAAAGATGCTTTTAATCTGTTACATGATGCTTTTAATCTGTTAAAACAGACAACACTCTTTTTGTGTTTCCACTACTTTTGTGGGCTTCTTCTTGCTTTTCCAAGAGATACAAGTTAGGTTAGATATGATCTTGAAGTGCTTGAGTCCTAGCTCTTTAGCTTGCATTGATCCTCCATCATCCCCTCCTTCTTGAGAGAAAATTGTCCTCAAGTTTGCATCCTCACTTGTACCTACATCATACAAAGAAAGATCACAAACATTGAAAGTAGTATTCACAACATACTCACTTGGCAACTCAACATTCTCTTGAAGAAATCTATCCTTCCACTTGTGCTTATATCTCTTTTGCTTCCATGGAGGAAGTTTCACCATTTCCTTGAAGAAGAGATTGTCTACTTCACAACCTGCATCACTCTTGTGACAAGGAATGAAGTATGCCTTCTTTGAGAATCTATCAACAACAATAAAGTTAGAATCCTTTCCCCTCTTGGATCTTGGAAGACCAAGCACAAAATCCTTAGAAATGTCAACCCAAGGGGAGTTAGGAATAAGCAAAGGTTTATATAAACCATGAGGCATTATTCTAGATTTAGCTTTATGACAAGTAAAATATTGAGATACAAGCTTATGCAAATTGTGCCTCATTTTTGGCCAAAAGAATTGTTTATGTAAAGTAGCCAAAGTTTTACCTACACCAACGTGTCCCATGAAATTGTTCCCATGAGTTTCCCTCATGAAAAGTTCTCTCAAAAAGCTTTTAGGAACACATAGTTTTTTTTCCTTTTCAACATGTAAACAAAGAGAGCTAGAAACCATACAATGAAGAGGTTGTCTTGCTAATAACACTCTCTTGACATCTTTTCCTCTCAAGAAAAAACTCTCTTTAATCTCATGAATTCTTTTGTTATCATTTTCTTTTCCCTTTCTTTTTTTCTCACTAGTTTTTCTCTTGGGTACCTCACTTTTCTTCTCTTTTTTAGGTGCAATATTTTTTTTCAACTCCTCAATTCTCTTTTCTTTCATCCTTATTTGATCCTCACACACTTGTCTAGGAGTCAAAAGCCTCAAAATAATTTTCTTGCCTAGGTGCTCAAACTCAAAAGTGTTCTCCATGCCATTGTGTATCACTTTTCTATCATATTGCAATGGTCTATCAAGAAGGATATGACCAGCCTCCATAGGAACAATATCACAAAGAATATTATCATGATAAGCATTAATAGAAAAAAGGAATGAGCACTTGAGAATTTACCACCACTTCTTCACTTTCACTAAGCCATTATAGCTTGTATGACTTTGGATGCTTTCTGGTTGGCAAGTGTAATTTCTCCACAAGTCTTGTACTAGCCACATTGGTGCAGCTCCCACCATCAATGATAAGTGAGCAAACCTTATCTTTAACCAAGCACCTTGTGTGAAAAATATTTTCTCTTTGAGTCTCCTCTTTTTCTAGGCAAAAATTGCTCAACATTCTCCTTACCATCAAGAGATCACCCTCTTCGGCCTCCATTAGTATGATTTCTTTTTCTTCTTCACTTGAAGAACTAGTTGAGTCACTCCTTATGCCTCCATCCTCAAGCAAAATCATAGTCCTCTTGTTGGGACATGGGGAAGCAATGTGACCGTTACCAAGGCACTTAAAACACTTGATATTACTTGATCTTTTGTGAGTTGGGTCCACAATTTTTTTGCTTAAGCTCTCCACCTTTTCTTCTTTATTTTTCACTTGAGAAACTTTCCTTCTAGGCTTGTCCTTCCAGCTAGAAGTTGCAACCCCATTGGTCTTGGAAAAGGAAGCTTTTCTCCTTTTTAATTGTTGCTTCACCCTTTGAGCTTTGTGGACTAGCTCCTCAATTGTAGCATAAGAATGTAGCTCCATCACATCTTGAATTTCTCTATTCAATCCATGAAGGAACCTAGCCATTGTTTCTTCTTGGCTCTCCACAATTTCAGCCCTTATCATCATCAATTCCATTTCCTTATA
Source organism: Glycine tomentella (assembly GCA_007407185.1). Taxonomy (NCBI): domain Eukaryota; kingdom Viridiplantae; phylum Streptophyta; class Magnoliopsida; order Fabales; family Fabaceae; genus Glycine; species Glycine tomentella. Next base: position 77,550 of record PYAF01005286.1, on the reverse strand, counting down.
GTAGTCATCAACACTCTTGTAACCTTGGAAATGTCTTGGAGCTTATTGTGGACTTCCCTTGCATAATAAATGGGAAAAAATCTTCCTCTTAAGCATGCCTTCAAATCATCCCAAGAATTTACTCTTTGCCTCCTCCCTCTCTCTATATCCATTTGAATTTGGTTCCACCATATCAAAGCATATCCACCAAATTCTAGAGTTGCTAGAGTAACTTTCTTTTCTTCATCAAATTGTTGGCATGAGAAAATGTATTCTACTTTCATCTCCCACTCAAAGTACTCTTCGGGATAATTATTGCCAAGAAATTTTGGAATTTTAATTTTCACTCCATTCAATCCTCCATTCCTCCCTTCTCTTTCTTCTCTCCTCACCCTCCAATCTTCATCATCTCTATTATGCCTCCTAGGATTGTATCTCCTATTTTCTCTCCTATCCTCCCTCTCACTCCTCTCATCATAATAATTTCCTCCATGAGAAGAAGCACACTCACTCACCCTTCTACTACTGTGAACCTCTCCATCCACACTACCATTTGGACTACTCCTTCTTTGAGTCTTCCTTTGTAACTCTTCAAATTTTGCATCTATTTTGGTTTGCAAGTCTTCAATTTGTTTTGTCCAAGCTTTCATCAACTTAGAGGCCCTAGGTGACAAAGCCTCTCCTCCACTTGAACTCATCCTTCAAAAAACTTGGTTAGCAAGAACACAAGTATATAAGGAAATTCTCACCACTCTCTAAGTGTTTGTCACTCTCACTCGTGTTTGCACACTTTATCTAGGCTCTTTCTATAATGTTCTCTCTTGCCTTTTTCCACTCTTATTCCTCTCTATAGTTCTTAAGCAAAAACTTCAAATCAAATCAAGATTCTTTAGTATAGTGAAATAGGAAATGATTCTAGGCTAGACTCAAGAGTCCAAAGAACAAGAAAACTCTAAGAGAAAACCTTAGAAATTTTTAAGAGACAAGCAACAAAGCAAAATTTAAAAAAGCACAACTCAAATTAGAATTTAATGAAACAACTCAAGGAATACTATGGTTGTACCAAACTGCACAAGGAGGATATGCCAAGTAAATTCAATTGCTAGAAGTCAAATTTCATCAAATTTGCATGTTATACAAGTTCACTTGATTTTGTTGTTCAAAGGAACTTTTGGAACTAGTAATTTTGTAACTTTGCTTCTAAATTCTGTTTTTCTTTCACTTTTTGCAACCACTAATCAATAATGTCTTTGGCTGTATACTTGATGTCTTTTCTTTTGCTTTTGGATTGTTTTTCTTTCACAATTTTTTTTCAGCTTTTGTTTTTCTTTTGAACAAGTTCAAAAATCCTTAAAGAAATTCAATGAATCACTAAAATATGATGTATAACAATTGTAAAATTTGCTTTTAACAACTCAATTCAGTTTAGGCATGAGAGTAGAATCAAAACAAGTTGTTATACAACACACAACCAACACTAATACCAATTTACAAGAATCAAGGCTAGAAAATCAGAAAAATATCAAGAACACATGAAGAACATGAAGAACACAAGAACATAAGAACAAGAAATCACATAGAACTTGAAGAAAACACTAAGGTTTTGTGGCTGAACACATAACAAGCCCACACCACCAAGAATCGAAGGAAAACAACAAGAAACAAGGAATTAAAATGGATTTTCATTTTTGGAACTAATGCAGAATTTTACCTTTAAAGAAATCTAAAACTGAACTTGAAGAAGAATTCTACAAGGATTAGGCTTTAAATACCACATGATGGAAGCAATTGAACCCATAGCCATTAAGTTTTCCCAAATCTACCTTGCAATAGAACCCAAGCTTCAAGCAAACCTCAAGAACACATAAGCTCCCAGCACTCCTTGAATTGGGGCTGTTTCAGAAGTTTAAATTGCAGAAAATGGAAGATGGAAGAAAGAACATGTGTAACATCCTCAAAAATTACATTCATAGTTATAATTAATTTATGGAAATGTGATGATATTAGAATACAAATATAAAATGACTATATCACTCTTTCCTTGAAGTAGAAAATTACCAGAATACCCTTAAGATAAAAATTAAAAAAAGACCCTTGGACATTTTTGAAAATGACAAAAATACCCCTAGGACAAATGGCAAAATTACCAAAATGCCCCTAGGCCAGAAATGCTCAAATATGTTTGGAAATTTTGAAGAAACATGATGAAATTATATAGTACATTTAGCTGAATAAGTATCAAAATATTTTGTGACAGAAAACTCTAGAATAAAATTTCTATGAATTTTATAAGATAACAACTTTGAGACTTTATTCAAGAAAATTTAAACATAAGAAAAATATGGAAAAATGATAAATAGAATTTATGAAATTTTCTTTTATTTGTAGGATGTATAAACCTGTTTAATAAAATAGTTAAGTAATTTTGATGGTCAGAAGAAGTATGAACCTATTAGAATTTAGATAAGGAGCAGTTTGGTATGTAAGGATTATGCAATACTCTGTATAGACTGCTTGTGAGTAATTTAAATTGTCATTAAAATAAATTTCTAGGAATTTCTAGAATTCTATCATTGAATGTTATCTCTAGATAGAAGAATTCAAATCAAACTTGACTTCCTACAAGAAATTGCCATGTGGAAAACCATAATTGAAATTAGACTTTTCTTAAGCATAAAAAATGATATCTAATGGTATAAAAGGAAGAAAAACTTGTCTTCCTTCCCCTTAAGTATGATGAGCATGTGAAGAAGGGAGTAGAGAGGAGTAGAAAGTTCATGATAAACCACTTGGAAAGACAATCCATAGGATGAATACAAGTGGAAGGACACTTATATGGCATGGATGCAAGATAACATGAAAGTGAAGCCAAGATTTCTCTACATTCATCTAGCTTTCACGTGAACAATGGAGAAGCTAAGAGAAACTTCATGAATTGGACAAGTGTTGGGACACTTGTAAAGGCATGCCAAGTAAGTGGACACTTGGAAAGACACTCATTATGACCAAGACAAGTGTTAGGACACTTGTATGGCACATAATTAACTTAGAAGATTTTTAAGGAAGTCATCATGAACTTAGCTAGGATCCAATGGAATGAGAAGTAATTAAGTTAAGATGGAACCAAATGGGAGTAACTAGCTAGGAAGGGTAGAAATGTCAATGAATATTATATCATTTTCAACTACTATATAAAGGGGTGAAGGCTTTGAATGAAAGTCATTCTCAAAAACACCATTTCTACCACACCTTCACTTGAGAAACACCCTCCTTCCATCTCTTTCATTTCACTTCCATCCTTTTCTTTCCAAAACATCAAATTCTAGACAAGACTTTCATTCTTTCAAGACCTTGAGGTGCAGCCAAGTACTTGGAGGAATTGGAAGCAAACTTGTTTGAGGTAGGTGAAAGTTAGTTTCATTTATCATTTGATTCTTGAGATAATTTGTATGGCTGTAAGCTGAATTTTGGACTGTTTTGAAATTTCCATATCTCCCTCTATACATAACTAAATTATATGTTTGAGCACTCATTTTAAATATTAGGATGTCCTCTATGTTGTTCTAAAATATGGGACCAAAATGAGTATTGAATCATGCCCAGAAATTATTTTAGCTCAAGCTGTCCGAAACTGTTCACACCCAAACAGCTTCTGCCATCTGTTTTAAAAAATTTATTTCTCTCTCATTTCTTATTCAAAGTAGGTGTATAATATATGGAATTAAAGATGTAGATGTAAGCTATAATATATAAAAATGTAAGCTAAAACTAGATTGCTTATTGCTTGAAATCGTGAAAACACTAGGAGATGTTAGTGTAGAATTTTGATACTGTTGGCAGATTTGAAGTTCTATTTGTAAAATATTATATCTAGAGTTTTATAAATTCAATTGAGGCATGTGATACCTTTTTAGAAAGCTTAGTAAGTTTATTTTAACATACTAAAAGATAGGGATTAATGAATATTAGATGAGTATAGATTATAGGAAGAACTGAATCATATGTAGTAAGAAATCTTGTTGTTATAATGTTCTTTGTTATGATTTTCTTTGTGATGATGAAATCTTGATGTTTTGTGGCATAATTGTATGACATGAGTTATGTAGCTTTTCATGTCATTGAGCATGTCATGTGCATTAAGAAAGATAAAAGATAAGACCTGAACGGTGATATGGTTAAGCCGAGCACGACCCTGAAGGAAAGACTAAAGAAAGATAATACCTGAAGGGTAATACAGTTAAGCTGAGCATGACCCTGATGGTACCCAACAGGTGATACGGTTAAGCCGAGCACGACCCTGTGGGAAAGACATATTGACCCAAGGGTGATACAGTTAAGCTGAGCACGACCCTGTGGGAGCAACCTAAGTCTAGTAATGAGCTCATTGTCTAGTTTAGGGTATTAAAGAGTAAAATAATAAAGGTAAGCTATGCATTGACATGATTGAAAATGATGCTTGCATTAATGATGAAGTATGAGATTATTTTTAAGTGTTTGTGAATAAAATGAATCTACTTCGGGTTATATGTTTATGAAATTAAAAATCAACTATAATTGTTCACATGTTTTCTTAATAAACCGAAGTAGCTGGAATGATGACAATGACACTGTATGATAAACAAATTTTCACCTACTGTGAATTCTTTGGAATTCTCACTGTTTTAGTATATTCCCGTGTCATTCCAGACAGGTAAATTGAAAGGAGGAGCTACAAAGTGAGGACAAGTTGGAAGATTTCTTTTAATGTTGCGGACTTGTAGTATTTTGTTATATGCTTTGTAATATATGGACATTACTATTATTGTAGGGAATATTATTTACAAGTTATTACTAAGTTGTAATTTATTAAAGAGACCAAAAAGTCTCTACAAGCTCAATATAAGCGTAATTTTCTAATATTGAGATAAGTTTTTCTTAACCAATGTTGGTTAAAAATTTTACGTTAGAAAAGTTAACATCTTCTAGTTACGTATTATGACCTAGGAATAATATAGTAATTAGAAGGGTGTTACAATAGGGATGAAGGTGAAGACACCATGGAGAAGCTCTCGAATAAGTCTAGGAAGAATCACCACAATAGCATTGGAAAGCCATTGATAAGACTCAAGAAGTTCTTGAACAAGAACAAGAGAGAAACTCTCACAACAATTTTCAAAAATTGTATTAATGAACCAAAAGTTAGTTACATTCAGTTTTGGCACCTTATATAGGCCACAGAATTACAAGCTAAATGTCACTGAAATGTAAGAAAATACAAAATTGAAATGAAGCCTAAATGAAGCTTGAAGTGCAAGCTTTCCATAAGTGACCTTTGGCTTCCCAACAAGTCTAGAGTAGCTTAAAAACTGGTTTAATCGATTATTTCATCTATTAATTGATTATTTAGGTTAAATAATCGATTACTTGGTTTGGTAATCGATTATTTTGCTCTTATCCTTCCTGGAAACTGATATATGAACAAAATAATCGATTAATTTGACATGCAATCGATTAAAATAGAACTATTTACATTTTTCAGGCTGATTTAATCGATTATAGGATGCTTTTAATCGATTGCAGGTATCAAAAGATGCTTTTAATGTATTATAGGATGCTTTTAATCTGTTAAAACAGACAACACTCCTTTTGTGTTTCCACTACTTTTGTGGGCTTCTTCTTGCTTTTCCAAGAGATACAAGTTAGGTTGGATATGATCTTGAAGTGCTTGAGTCCTAGCTCTTTAACTTGCATTGATCCTCTATCAGCCTCATTTGGGGATCAAGAAGCACCCCCTATAGGTTTCCACCCTATTATAACCCCCAACCTCATCTTCAAATTTCCTTTTACCTTCAAAGGAAATTTCAGCAACAGCTTCCTAGACTTCAGGAGTAATTTCCATGGCTACTCCATTAAATTGGGACAGAAGTGTTCCATCCATAGAGGTCTTAGCACAAGTGTAGAACACCTTCACTAATTCAGGGTAAAAGGTACCCTTCATCTCAACAAACTTTCTCAATCCTTGGGTTTCAATCAAGGCAGGGAATTGAAAACCCTCTCTAATGAACCAGTCAAGGTCAATGTGTTTGGGGGAACAAATAAGTTTGGTGGCATTGAATTGAAGGTATGTCATTTTGTCTTTCTCAGCAGGAAATCAATGATCTAACCTATTGACAGTAGGGTTAGAGGTTTCAGCACTCTTTCTATTAGAGGATTCGGTTCTCTTAGGGGCAGACATATTGAACGTGGGAGGAAAGGCTACAGGACAAGGTTTCTGGACTCAGAGGAAGAAAGAGAAACACAATAGTGCTTAAGATGGTGTGATTTTTCCTTGGAACATAGGCTGTATTTATAGAAGAATTTGGGCTCCAAAGTTCAAATTTGAAATGAGTAACAGTTATTTTCGAATTAACCCACTAAGATTAAAGCACAGAAGATTCAAATTTGAATTAGGTGGCAGTTGGGCATTTATAATTTCCAAGAAAATCCCGCAGATTCTGCAGTAACTCCATGAATAATCGATTATATGCTTATGTAATCAATTAATTCGTAAGCAAAATCAGTTTCTGTAGAAGCTGTAATTGATTAATTCATAAAGTAATTGATTATTTTAGTGAAATTCAGTTAAAGAAGATGAAGTGTAATCAATTATTTCTCTTATGTAATCGATTATTACAGGGAGAATCCGAGTTTCAAACAATTTTTTTAATCAATTTAATCGATTACCATTCACTGTAATCGGTTATTTCAATGAATTGAATTTTTGTAAAAGAATTTTTAAGTTATGTAATCGATTAATTCGATGACTTAATCGATTATTCTAGAGAAAATCATATTCTGGAATATTTCATATGAAGAATAATCGATTATCTTGGTTATGTAATCAATTACATAAGTATAAATTTCTTTCTAAGCCATGTTTCAAGTTCATTTAATTGATTAATACGTGCTTTAATCGATTATTCCAGTAGCAATATCAGATTCAACAGTATTCATGCATCATATTTCAAATTTTGAAAGTACATGTGATGATTGAACAAGTATGAAGCTATTTCCAACGAATAAGCACAAGGCAAACATGCTAGCAAATGTTAGACTCATCAAGGATACCTATCATATTTCTAAGAGTATAGAATCTATCTCTAGCCAAAGGTTTAGTGAATATATAAGCTAATTGATGATGAGTATCAATGAATTCAATTTTGATGTTACCTTTTTGGATGTGATCTCTAAGGAAGTGATGTCTTATCTCAATGTGTTTGGTCCTTGAGTGCATTATTGGATTCTTGGAAATGTTGATGGCACTTGTGTTGTCACATAGCAGAGGAATTTCCTTTAATTCTACACCAAAATCTTGCAATTGTTGTTTTAACTAAAGATTTTGAGCACAACAACTGACTAGTTGAACCAAAAATTATATCATCAACATACACTTGAACTAATAAGATATCATTGCTTTGCTTTTTGATGAACAAGGTTTTATCAACATGTCCTCTTGTGAAAGATTCTTCAAGCAGAAATTTACTTAATCTCTCATACCAAGACCTTGGAGCTTGTTTTAAACCATAAAGACCTTTCTTAAGTTTGAAAACATGGTTTGGATATTTAAAATCTTCAAAACCAGAAGGTTGCTCCACATAGATTTCCTCCTCAATATATCCATTTAAGAAAGCACTTTTAACATCCATTCGAAAAGTTTAAAATGCATTAAACATGCATATGCAAGTAATAATCTAATGGTTTCCAATCTTGCAACTGGTGCATAGGTTTCCTCATAGTCAATGCCTTCCTCTTGGTTGTAACCTTTTGCAACCAATCTAGCTTTGTTTCTGACTATGATTCCACTCTTATCAAGTTTGTTTCTAAAAACCCATTTAGTGCCAATAGGTTTGAGAGAAGAAGGTCTAGGATCAAGTTCCCAAACTTCATTTCTCTTAAATTGATTCAATTCATCATGCATGGCATGCATCCAATGTTCATCAATTAAGGCTTGATCAATGTTCTTAGGTTCTATTTGTGAAATAAAAGCCACATTACAACAGAGATTGTTTAATGATGATCTAGTAGATACTCCCTTTGAAACTTCACCAATGATATTGTCAAGGGAGAGATATCTTGTAGTTCTCCAATCTTTTGGCTCTTGGACTGGTGTTGATTGTTTAGCTTTAGCAATTAGTTCTTCTTTTTCTTTATCCATTGAATCATTAAGCTGAATGAACTCCTCCAAAGGACCTACATCAATATCACACTTCTTTTCCTCTTTGGAGGGATTAGATTCATCACAAATAACATGTATTGATTCTTCCATGCACAATGTTCTTTTATTGAAAACTCTATATGCTTTGCTATGTAATGAATATCCAAGGAAGATGGCTTCATCAGCTTTAGCATCAAATTTTTCAAGTGATTCTTTACCATTATTTAAAACAAAGCACTTGCAGCCAAATACTTTTAAATGAGAAATATTTGGTTTTCTACCTTTGTATAGTTCATAAGGGATTTTCTTTAAAATATGCCTTATTAACAATCTATTCAAAGTGTAGCAAACTGTACTTACAGCATCAACCTAAAAATATTTAGGCAAATTTGTCTCATTAAGAAGAGTTCTTGCACCTTCTTCAAGGGATCTATTTTTCCTCTCCACAACACCATTTTGTTGGGGTGTTCTTGGAGCTGAAAAATTGAGGTTAATTCCATTTTCTTCACAAAAATTTTCAAAATGTTCATTTTGGAATTCTCCACCATGCTCACTTCTTATTGAGATAATTTTGCTCCCTTTTTCATTTTGAGCAAGTTTGGCCAATTTTCTAAAAGCATTAAAAGCATCACTCTTAGATTTCAAAAACAAAGTCTATGTGAACCTAGAGTAATCATCAACAATGACAAGCCATAGTAATTACCTCCTAAACTCATATTTCTAGAAGGACCATACAAATCTATGTGAAGTAATTCAAGAGGTCTTGAGGTAGAAACAACATTTTTACTTTGAAAAGAATTTTTTGTTTGTTTCCCCTTTTGACAAGCATCACATAATTTGTCCTTTTCAAACTTGGGTTTGGGTAAGCTAATGACTAAAACCTTTTTAATCAGCTTGTTTATATGATGCATGTTAATGTGACTTGCCCTTCTGTGCCATAGCCAAGATTCATCAATTTTACCTATTAGGCAAGAAGTGTTGTGAAAGAGCATGATCTATGGAGAGTATATAGATATTACCTTTTCTCTTACCTATAAGAATCACCTCACCATTTTGTCCATCACATATCATGCAGCAACTGTCATTAAATGACAATTTGAACCCTTTATCACAAAGTTGGCTTATACTTAGGAGATTGTGCTTTAAACCTTCCACATAAAGAACATTTCTGATCATGGTTTTGAAGCTGTCTCCTATGTTTCCTTCCCCAATTATCTTCCCTTTGTTGTTGTCTCCATATGTGACAAATCCACCATCTTTAAGAGTCAAATTTGTGAGCATTGATATGTCACTAGTCATATGTCTAGAGCATCCACTATCAAGATATCATAATGAAGATCTTGCTCTTAGACATACCTGCAAAATTCAAATCAATTTATAGAGGAAGTTACCCAATTGAGATTTGGTCCATAGGGGTTAGCTATTCTCCTTTTCTTTGATACCCAAATGCATTCTCCATTTGGCACATAGAATCTCCTAGCATAGCATTTATTAGATGTGTGACCTTTCTTCATACAATAGTTACAAGTTACTGTTATTGATGCTCTTTCAAAATAAGTCATGTAATTAAACCTTTGTTTTGAGACAGCTTTTTGATATTTCTGTTTTGGATGCACAAACTTAGTTTTTTTCATAAGGTTTTGATCCATGTTTGTAACCCAATCCATAAGTATCTCTAGCATATTTTTTCACACTTAGCATTTCAGCCAAGTTGCATTATCCTTTATAAAGCCTTTTCAAGAGATCAACCAAGTATTTATTTTCTGAAAGTACTACCATATGTTTTTCACCTTGACTTTTTTTGAACTCATCAAACTCTTTTCCGGTCCACTGATCTACTGCATCGGAGAGCGTATCGCCTTACTATTAATTCTCTGACCCAGACTTGGTATCCATGTTAGGAAGTCAAAAACACTCCTTGCCGCTGCACTAATTTCATTCATCAGTCAGAAAAAGTCGGGATTCGATCTCTCTTCACTACGCCTACCTATCCCCAATCACACAAATCATTGTATTTGTCAACATTAGATGAAGAAGAAGCATATACACATCCATTCATTTTGTAACTTGAAACAAGTTTTTCATTTTCTTCTTTCAAGTTACAAATCTCAGTATGTAATTCTGCAATTTTTATGACATGCCATCTAAGATTTCCTTTTATCCTATTATTGGATTTTGCAAGCTTTTGAGTGTAAGGACCCTCATTCTTAGTCGCGCGGGGATTCACATGAGAAAACCCTGTGGAGGGTGCCGTGTGGATGGCGCCAGGGCTGGCGCGGATCGCGCCATACCCAATGGAAGCTGACGCTGGGAGCGTCAATGTGGCGCCAGGGGCGCCAGAGGTTTTCCAGCCGGCGCGGGTCGCGCCAGAGGCCGCGCGGTTCGCGCGGGAAGTGGCCTGGAAAACCAATTTTCTCTGGAATTTCACGCGGCCAGCGCCAGAGGTGACACGGGTAGCGCCAAAGGTCTCGAAAGGTTCACGCGGTTAGCGCGGGGATGGCGCTGGTAGCGCCGGTTCACCGACTTTGTGGCGTGGACCGCGCGGGAGGTGGCGCGGATCTCGCGGGAGTTCGGGCAGGCTGAGTATATAAAGGGCAATCGCGTTTTTGGAAGGGAAACACTATTCCCTCTTCTTCTCCACGACCCAGCCTCCATCAAAGTTTGTTCCAAGCTTTCTAGGACCTTGTTTTGTGTCCTAAACCTCTTCTTGAGACCTATAATCTTGTTTGAATCGATTAGAAAGCTGAAATCCTTCATCTTTTCTTCAAACACCCATTTTGAGTGAGAGTTTGTATTCTCAAGTGAGAAACCTCTGAGAACTTGAGAGTAGGCGAGACCCAAGGCAGGAGACAGGCACCAGAGCTCGAGGAAGCCGTCCTGAGGTCTTCTGGGTCGCCACTGAGGTAAGGAATTCAAGTTCTCTTGGGTCTCTGTGAATTTGGGGTTTTCTGAGTTTTGTGACCCACACTGAGATGGGGCTAGAATTAGCCCAGGGTCCTGTTAAGAGATGTGTTCAGAGCGATGAATAGATGAAGGAATAGCTTTCAGTTTTTGATTTTGATGACTTTGAATTTTGGCTTTGTGTTACCTAGGTGGCCTGTGTTATGGTCACTTGTATTGGTCATCTAATATGCCAGAGCCTTGTATAAGTTGTATAAGACTGAGAGGCTAATGGAATGGGGCCTTGGTTAAGACTGAGGCCATTTCAATGATATTTGAGCATGAGACTGCATTGAGTCTGTGAGGACTCAATTGATTGATAGGCAGTCATGTGGACCTTGTTTGGTTTGAGAGAAGCCTAAGGATGGGCTAGACCTGATTTGAACCCTAGGATAGGGGAATTCTGATATGTTTGATCTGTGATGTCTGTGGTCTGTGATATTGATATGAAACTGTATGTGCCTTGAATAGGCATTGATTCTGAGATTATTGGTGGCGGGAGCCACAGAGCAGGGACCAGACCACAGAGTGATATTGTTCCAGGTAAGTTCAGTGTCCCTGGGGATGATTCCCATCTTGTGTGCCACACCACACTCCGGGGAGTTATGGTCATTACATAATAAATACATTGACATTTGCTTTCTGATGATGATATATGTTTGCCTCTGTGCTTGATATGCGCTGGAAATGTGTTGAAATATGATTGTACTGGATTTGTGCTGTGATTGGGGTTGTGATAGATCTATTGGCCAATAGATAGATATGGACCTCCCTAGGAGATGGCGATTCCTCCTAGTATGGCTGGCTCTTGGGTGATGATGATCCCGGGGTGATGATGATCCCCTAGGCCAAGGGAATAGGAGACGACTATTCCTTCTATTCTCGGAGGTACCATATATTGTGCATCCATGCAAAGGGGTAGCTCCCAATGGGATGACACAGGTGTGAGTTCCGGCCTCACACTGGGAGACGGCTATTCCTCCCTTTCTAGGAGACGACAATTCCTCCTACTCTGAGATATTGATATAGGAGACGACAATTCCTCCTATTCCGTGGCATTATTACAGGAGATGGCTATTCCTCCTACTCTGATATGTTTAGCCACGTGGTATGATATGTTGTGTTGTTGTGAAAGCCAGAGGGCTAGGCCAGTGAGCCAATTGATTGTGATACTTGTTTGTATGTATTATGATAGTGGGCCAGGATGGAGGAGATTCCTCCATGGATCTTGAGCTTACTGAGATATGTTATCTCACCCCGTGTGGGGTTTATGTGGTTTCAGGTGAACCCTCTAGAAGAGAAGAGCAGTCTCAGGGCAAGAGGCCCATCAGAGACTAGACTGCTTGGTTGAGGAGCAGCATAGAGAGCATGAAGGCTCCATAGTTTATTTTGGTGTGTGATGTATAGTTCTGTACACCTCTGCTGAGGGTTGATATTATTTTGTAGCACCATGGTGTGGTGTGAAACTGAGATGTATATATTGTACAGACCTTTGATGATATGTATATAATACTTTCCCTGAGTATATGTGTTGTATATTGCTACTCTACCTAAGAATTTTGTTATCTGTCTTAATTATGTTTGATTGGATAACTGGATCAGCAGGGGCGTGAATTATGGGTCTTGTGTTTTTGTGATATGAGTTATTTATGATTCCATACATAATGTATCAAGAAAACGATTCTATGCTTCCGCTTATGTCTTTTATTGTGTTTTATGCGCCAATCTGATATTATTAATAATAACACGTCGGAGGCCTACGGGGTGTTACATTGAGCCTCATCATGCATTTCTTGAAAAGCATAAACAACTTGATCAAATTCAGAACTTACCTTAATTTCAGCACTTGAGGATTCATCATCTTCATTTATTGTGGAAGTGAGACACACATTTGCTTCTTCCTTTTCAATTGATGATTCAGAAGTTGTTGACTCATTGTCTTCCCAAGCTATGTAGGCTCTCTCAGGCTTTCCTTCTTTCTTTATCTTGCTTTCACCATGTTGCTTTTTCAAAAAGATAGAGCATTCAGATTAAATGTGGTCAGGCTTACTACATTCAAAGCAAGTGAACTTGTTGTCACTCCTTCTGTTGTTATTCTTTGTGAACTTTTTGTTCTTGTCTCTTCTCAAGAACTTGCGAAACTTTTTGACAATTAGATTCATGTTGTCCTCTTCATCTTCTTCACTTGAGTCTTCCATCTTTAAGGATACAGCTTTCAAGGCTATGCTTTTTGTTACTTTTCTGCATCTTCTACATTGGTTAGTTGTGACATTTCAAGTTCATACTCAAAAAGCTTACCAAAAAGTGAAACCATGGACATTTTGGATAGATCTTTTGATTCTTTGATTGTTGTCACCTTTGGTTGCCATACTCTTGTGAGACACTTCAAGATTTTGATGTTCAACTCTTCAGCATCAAAGATCTTTCTAAGACCAAGAAGATGATTAACTATGTGAGTGAATCTTGTTTAAAGCTGAGATATGCATTCAGTGGTGTTCATCTTGAACATTTCATACTCATGGATTAAGGCATGTTTTCTTGATCTTCTTACTTCGTTTGTACCTTCATGAGTTATCTCCAGCATTTCCCACATCTCCTTTGCACTTGTGCACCTAACAGTTATAAAGAATTCATCAGAGGAAAGTGTAGAAGTAATCATATTCTTAGCTTTAAAATCATATTGAACAACTCTCTTTTCAGCATCTATCATTTCATCTAATTCTTTGGGAATCATATCATTACCAACAATTTTTATAGGAATAACATGACCTTTTTCTATAGCATTCCAAGCACCTGGATCATTTGATTGAATAAAGATTTCATTCTATTTTTTCAAAAACTGAAGTGCTCTCCTTCAAACATTTGAGGACGGTTGAGGGAGGCACCTTCTTTGAAGGTAATTTGTATGGTATTCATTTTCTTTTATAGAAAGATAGTGATCTTGAATAACACTCAAGAACCTGCTCTGATACCAATTGAAAACAATAGGAATACCCACAATAACCAAGAGGGGGGTGAATTGGTTAGATTTTAGTATTTTAAAAAAAATTGTTTATCTATAAAATCAGAGTTAAAGGATCTTCATCACTTTTAAACCTAGAATACTTTTAATCAATCAAATCACTCAGCTCAAGAAATCAATAGCTCAAAACAGAACTTGTTGAGTAATGATAATGATGCCAAGAACAAATGAATAAGATAACTGATAAAGATGAAGGAATAGAAAAGCAAATCAAGAATTTATACTGGTTCACTTCTCAAATAAAGCTACATTTAGTTTCTTCTAATCAACACTAGATTAGAGTTCTACTATTATAAATTCCAGTTCTTACAAGCTTTACAACAAACTCTCTTTTGTTAGATATAGGGGGAACATCATGAAGAGTGAAAGACTTTGATTCTGAAATGTGTTTTGAGCTTTCAACATGCTTGAAGTGCCTTGAAGTTTTGTAAATGATTCAATTGTAAGAGAAAGACAATCTGTTGATCCTTGCATTGCATTCATTCATCCATTAACAAGCTTAAATGGTTTTCATTAAAACATCAAAGCTTTTATCTCTTTGGTTAAGGATTTAATCTGATGAAATGGTTCTTGGAAAAATGATTTTTACTGTTTTATTCGATTACTTAATAATATAATCGATTATTTTGTTCTTCGTTCAATCTAGAAAAACCTTCATGAACAACTTAATTGATTACCTATCGAATTAATCAATTATTTGGCCTTTGATTGAAACAAACTGCTATGTTAAATGTTTTAATTGATTACTTAGTGTAATCAATTACATAGTTAAAAATATATTTTGAGCCTTGTTGTGATAATCGATTACCATTATCTGTAATCGATTACATAGGTCATTTGGTAAAAACTTGCTTTCTAACTTAATTGATTACCAAAACTTGTAATCGATTACACAGTTCATTTTGTGAATTAGAGCTTTCTGTCTTAATCGATTACAGCTCTGTTTAATCGATTATTTTGCTCGTTGTAAAACCCATAATCCTTCTTTAACATTTTAATCGATTAAGTGATAATTTAATCGATTACATAAGAGTTTTAATCGATTATCTGGCGCGTTTAATCTATTACAGTTAGTTACAAAATCTGTTATAAATACATTTGAAGACTTGGCTTGTTTTAGAACTTGACTACTTCGTATTTCTGAGTATACACAAGCCTTCAAAGTCTTTCAAGTGATTTTCTGAGTTCTATTACTTCTTGCTTCAATCAAAACATTCATGGGTCTTTGAATGATTCTTGAGCAAGAAACTTTTCAAGGTTAAGGAAAAGCATGATCTGATTTTGTTTGCTATTCAACCTGACTTGGTAACTCATATGCATTACATTCATTGGATCATCAGGTTGTCTCTCTCCTTAATCTTTGGTTGTAAATTTGTTTTGAATTTCTGTTGTATTTGGCTATTGTAAGTGGGTTCTTCTTGCTTGGATCTAGAGAAGGGTTCTCTAGTTAAAGAATAAAGTAATGTTCTCTGGTTCTTGCTCTTTAGAAGTCTAATAGGGTTTTAGATTTCTATTCTTTATCTAGTGTTGATAAAGGAAGAATTTGTAAAAGCTTGTAAGAACAAAAATTTATAATAGTGGAACTCTAATTTAGTGTGAATTAGAAAAAACTGGATGTAGCTTCTGTTGTGAAGTGAACCAGTATAAATTGCTTGTGTGTTTGTATTTCTATCTCTATTACTCATCTTGTTCATTGATTCTTTGATTACATATTCATTGTTCAACAAGTTCTATTTTGAGCTATTGATTTCTTGGGGCTGAGTTATTTGATTGAGTAAAAAGATTTCTTGGTTTTGAAAGTGATAAAGATCCTAAACTCTGATTTGAATTATTTTAAAATATCAAGGTTTTAACCAATTCACCACCCCTCTTTGTTATTGTGAGTATTCCTATTATTTTCATCTTTATTAACACTAGATAAAGAATAGAAATCTAAAACCCTATTGGACTTCTAGTGAGCAAGAACCAGAGAACACTACTATGTTCTTCTCTAGAGAACACTACTCTAGCACAAGCTTCAAAGAACCCCATTACAACAGCATCAAATAACAAACATTACAAAAATGAATTTACAACCAAAGATAATGGAGAGAAACAACTTGATGATGAAAATGAAAGGAATACTTCAACACAACCAAGAGAGGGGGGGGGGTGGTGAATTGGTTGAATCTTACCCAATTAAAATTTTAAAATCAGAGTTTACAACAGGATCTTTATCACTTTAAAAATTGTTCTAAAACCAAGAATCAATATTCAATCAACTTCCCTTTTCAAGAACAATAGAATACAAAGAATAACTTTCTATGCAATGATATTGATTCACAAATAAAGTAATTCAGAGATGAATAAGAGAGAAGAAAGATTAGTCACAGAATTTTATACTGGTTCACCTCAAACATTATGAGGCTACATACAGTTTTTCTACTCAACACTAGAGTAGAGTTCCACTATTGTAAAAATATCCTTACAAGCAATTTTACAAGCCTCTCTTCATCAACCCTAGATGAAGTTCAGAGATCCAAAACCCTATTAGATCCTTAGAGACCAAAACCCATACTGAGAACACTACTCAGTTGTCTTCTAGAGAAACATTATCTCACACTTGCAAGAAAACCATTTATAATAGACAAATCTTTACAGAAATTCAAAAGAATAGTTTACACCTTCAAAGACAAAGGAAATATATCACCTGATAATCCAAGAATGAATGAACAATGAATGATTCTCAGGTTGAATGACAAATTACAAACATATGTGCAGTCCTTTCCTATGCCTTTGAATGAATGAAGCTTCACCTTCTTGATTCACAAACCTATATGAATTTTGTGAAGCAAAGTATGTTTAGAACTCAGAGAAACTCACTATGAAAGCTCAGAATGTTTGTGAAAGCCCAGAATTCGAATTATCAAAAGTTACAAACTTCAGAGAAATGGGTTCTATTTATAACAACTTTCTAACTGAAAATAATCGATTAAACATGCTCCTGTAATCGATTATTTTTCATTTGTAATTGATTAAATCAAGACAGTAATCGATTAAAATGCTCCTAATAATTTCTGGGTTTATGTTATGAACAATATAATCGATTATTCCGTGAAGTAATCGATTAAACCAGTCAGTCATGTATTTCTAAATGAGCTTAGTAATCGATTAAAGGCTTTGTAATCGATTAAGATGGTGAGCTATGATTTTTCAAGAATGCATGTAATGCTTTGTAATCGATTATCACGATGTGTAATCGATTAAGACAGAGAGTTGTGATTTTTCTAAGTATGCATGTACAGGCATGTAATCGATTACCAATTTCATGTAATCGATTAAGACAGATAGTTCCATCTTACATAAACAACCTTAGTAATCGATTAAACCGATATGTAATCGATTACAATGATCATGATTTGTTTTCTAAAGGACACGAAGAACAGAATAATCGATCCCATTGGCTTTGTAATCGATTATTAATATTGCAACTTTATTTTTCCAAAAACATTGCTTCTTAAGTGCCTTTATAATGAATTGCTTTTACTTAATCATTTAATCTTATGATCTTAAATGAATGATTAATGCATGATGTGCACAATTGGATTATCAGATCATATACTTCCTTTTTACAATTAATCAAATTGATTCTTCAAGCTTTCCTTTGAGCATGTTTGAAAGTCCAAAACCTTGAACCTTTGTGTCTTGTTCATTGATGCTTGACTTCACTTGAATCAACAATCTCCCCCTTTTTGGCTTTAAACATGCCAAATCTTCCATTTGATTAAGCAGAATTACTTGAAGATCAATTTGAAAAGCCTTTGTATGAACAAGCTTTATAAACCTGAAAACTTTCAAACAATCTTGCACAAAACAAGTGTTAAAGCACATGTCTGCTTATGAGACATTCAATGAAGTATCATACCATTGTATTAGGTGCAGTTTTACACATAAACTCCCCCTAAATTCCAGCATACATTCAAATCAATCTCTGGGCAAAAAATTGAATGAAAAACAGGGATGAATAGAGTGCATATCAAACTACTCCCCCTTAATCAATTCCCCCCTTATTTGGCTTGTTAAAAGTAAAAAATAATGTGAGCACAACGGATTTTAAACTGGAATTGCATTACTTCATTAATAGGATAGCATATGGGGCAGTTACATAATGGAATTTAAGCACTGAACATAAGGGAAAACAGAACATAACATAGTTCATTACAAATAGAAAGCAGATCAGACAAAATCTAAATCTAATTTATCCTAGAATTCTGCAGAGGCTTGATCATTCATATTAGCCTCAATAGCATCCAGTCTCTCCCTAATATCTTCTAAGGCTTCATGGGTTTCAGCCTTGAAGTCTTCTTGTAGTTTTAGCATGGAGTCCATCTTTTGAATCATGAGAGATTCAAACTGAGAGAATGCTTGAGGTTGCTGTGGTTGTTCTTGTTGGCCGTCATCCTCAGAATCAGCAGCCATCTCCCCTTGCTCAGCAGCTTTGAGCAGCCATTACCCAGCCATTAGGTGTCTTCCTCATGCCCATCTTGGTTAGATGCTTTTCCTTAATTTGACTGTTGTAGGAGAGGGTGTTGTCTACCACTTCATTTTCAACATCAATGTTGAAATGATCTATGAGTCTTGAAACAAAAACTGGATAAGGGAATGGGTAATTAACCAACCTTTTGGATTTCAACATGATTTCTTCAAAAATCAAAGCCCAATTCATGGGAATATGGTGCTTCAGCCCATACACCAACTGAAGATCTTCATCAGTTGCTTGGGCATGGTTGGTTGCTCTTGGGGTGATGATGTATGTAATTAGATAGTGCACCATCCTATCTTCTGCTGTCATAGGACCTGTGCTAAGCCTGGTCCTAAGCCTCATGTGTGGGTCATGAAGCATGCTCCTGTAGGTGTCCATCTTGCTGTAGCCATCAGGATCTTCCTCAAATCTACGAGCTCCCTCACAGACAACTCCTCCCACTGTTTCCCAAATTTCAGGGGTGATGTGCATGGTGACTCCTTTCACTTTAGACCTCATATCTCCCTGCATTGAACCCTTCAAGCAGGTGTAGAAGACAAGAACGAGATCAGGGTAAAAGGTACCCTTTATCTCCAGAAACCTCCTCAGACTTTGTGATTCTAAATAGGCTGGAAATTGGAATCCCTGCCTAATAAACCAGTCTAACTCTATGTATTTGGGTGTTGCCACAGGCTTAGTAGCATTAAACTGGAGGTAATTCATCTTATCTGTCTCAGAAGAGAACCAGATATCAAGCCTATCAATGGGTTGTGGCTGAGGTTCAGGTTGAGGTT
>PYAF01005285.1:121381-136914 GCA_007407185.1 Glycine tomentella | reverse complement strand
TGAGGGTGACCCTGCCCAATCAGCATCAGAGTAACCACAAATCTCTGTGTGTCCCTGATCCGAATATAGTAAACCTTTTCCTGGTGCTCTTTTGATATACCAGAGGATACGAATAGCTGCATCCCAATGAGAATCACATGGGGAATCAAGGAACTGACTAGCCACACCAACAGCAAACGAGATATCTGGCCTAGTCACAATGAGGTAATTTAGCTTCCCAACTAACCTTCAATAAGGACCAGGATCAGATAATGGCTCCCCCTGTTCAGGCAATAACTTGATATTAGGATCCATGGGTGTATCAACTGGTTTACACCCCAACATACCAGTCTCCTCTAAGATGTCTAAGGCATATTTCCTTTGAGAGATGGAAATGCCCTGTCTAGACTATGCCACTTCAATACCCAAGAAGTAACGAAGCTTACCAAGATCTTTTGTCTGAAATTGACTAAACAAGTATTACTTCAACTGGTCAATTCCAGGTTGATCACTACCAGTAATAATGATGTCATCAACATATACCAAAAGATAGATACACTTATCAGAAGATGTGTGCCTATGAAAGACTGAATGATCCACTTCACTACGAACCAACCCAAAAGCCTGAACAGTAGAACTGAAATGACTAAACCATGCTCGAAGTTTCAAAGGTGGGCTCCAAACCCACATATGTAACTTTTGACCATTGGGATTGTCAAAATAATTTATGGAGTGTGAGAAATTAATTTTTTCACAGAAGCAGAAATTTTTAAATTTGGTCAACTCGCCTAGGCGAATTTTGCAGGCACTTTTGCTCGCCTGGGCGAGTCAAGGCAGTGATAAATAGTGTAGCAGCATCCAAAATCACGAAAATGGCTTCCTCTCCCCCAAAACCAGCTCCCAAGCTCCCTCACCATCCTCCTCCACCACCTACAGCCACCGAAGACCATCACGAGGCACCGTTGCTTGTCGTTGGACCACTACACGGAGAGGAACACTTTAATCGAAGTGGAATCTTCAAAACTTAACCCGAGGATTTGGTAGAGAACGGAGCCTCCAATCCTCCTTTCTTGGTTTCTGTTAGAATACTATAGTATATATAATAGAATAAGTCTCACATCATGTATATTGCATCATGGTTTCTGTACAGTTTAATATAAATCGCTCCCTGTGTGATCATATAAGACACACAATTCTCCAATCTCAAGTTGGTATCAGAGCTCTTTATTCTGGGCCTTCGTTTCCGCAAAACCCTAAGCCCACTGCTTAGGTGTTATCTCCTTCCTTGTCGTGCGTCCTTCCGGCAAGCCCTCGTCCGCCGTGTGTCCTTCCGGCGAGCACTCATCCGCCGTGCCTCCTTCTGGCGAGTCCTTGACTGCCGTGTGTCCTTTCAGGCTTGTTCCCGATCGTCTCCCATCGTTCGGATCACCGTCTCAGTCGCCAGAACCACTGTCTCAGCCACCGAAATTCTTTTTCCGGTGAGTCTTCATCCGAAAACCACCCAGGAAGGATCGTCTCCGTCCGGCGACCATCTCTGTCCAAGTCGTGTCGTCGTCAGTCTCCATGCGCATAGGCTTCACGCGCCACCTTTGACCGGCGCGTGGGACCACCTCCGGCCGCCATTCACCACCAATCCAGTGCAGAAAGATTCGCCTCTTCCTCTTCTGTCCAGATCCGAGCTTGGTTCGTGGTGGGTCTTCATTTTTTTTGCTACTGTTCACCCTCGGTTTGCGTGATTCTTTTCCCGATTTGTGATACCATGGGTGATTCCTCTACTGTGGTACCCAGAGGCTCTGTTGGTGGTCTGTCTACCCCTGCTCCATTTATCACAACCTCCAAGTTGACTGGTTCTGAGAACTACACCTCATGGTCAACCTCTGTTATCATTTGGTTTACTGGTCATGGACATGAGGATCATCTCACCACAGATTTGGGGTCTGTTCCTGCTGCTCAGCAGGCCCAATGGAAGAAGATTGATGCTCAACTTCTCACTTATTTGTGGCAGTCTATTGATCCCTCACTCAGTTGCATTTTTACGGCCTATAGGACTTGTTATGAGGTATGGACAGAGGCCAAGAGCCTGTACACAAATGACATTCAACATCTTTTTGATATTGTCTCTCATATTATTGATCTTCGCACATCTTCCTTCCAGGAGATCCAATGGTTAACCAATCTAGAATTGTGATTTTACTAAAACGGGTTTTGGATCAAACTCGAAATCACTCAAATACAACGCATCTCAACCAAACTCCACATAATTTGCCATCAAGAAATTGCACATGAATAATCCACATAACATTTCAACTAATCCTAATTAATAAAGTAATCAAATTATACAAGGAATACATCACACGTATTTTAAGTTATCGAAATTTCAAGGTGTTACAGGTTCACTGTTGGATCGCTTTAAATTTTAAAGGTAGGCTCCTAACCTACATAGGCAAAGTTTGACTGTTTGGATTTGCGAAAAAACATTTGAAACATGAGATATTAACTTTTCACAGAAGAAGTGAAATTTCAAAAATTGAGTCAGCTCGCCCAGGTGAGCCAAAATTCGCTGGGCAAGTCAAGTTGGTCATAAATTCACACAGCAGCGTTAAAAGCATAAAAAACTGGCCTTCTTCCCCATACAGCCATCGAACCTCCCATCGTCCTCCTCCACCACCCACGGCCACCGGTGACCGCCACGAGTCGTCGTTTCTTGCCGTTGAACCACTGCACGGAGAGGAACACTTTAATAGGAGCGGAATCTTCAAAACTCAACTCGAGGATTCGGTAGAGAATGAGCCTCCAATCCTCCTTTCTTGGTTTATTCGAGGTAACCATGGCTTCCTTGCCTTCTCCTAGCTAGTTTGAAGCCTCTTTTGATATCTCTTGTGATTTGGATACCGTTATTGGGTATTTTTACACTTCCTTTGAAAAACCTTTGAAAATGAAATGTTGTAAAGGTTTCCTTTTTTATAATTTTGATGTCATTTTTGTCACTTTCGTTGAGCCTCGATCGCATTGGTGTGATCGGAATTTAAAAATGAGGTCCTTTTGATGTGGACTTTCAAACCACCATTTTAACCCCTTTTAAATTTGAGTGGGTATTTGACCCCAAATGTTAATATTAACCTTGTCTTTGAAACCTATACTAAATTGTCTTCGATTTGGTATACAGAGCTCTGCATTTGGGGCAAAGCACGCGAACTTGAGGGATCTCAAAACAACACCATGAGGAGCTAACGAGAGAGTTTATAGATAGGTAAGGGGAGTTTATTGTTTGGTTACAGCTTTTGATACCATAGTTGAGGGTTAGGGAACCCAATTATGGAGATGTATGTTTGTCCATGTTGTGTGGTCGTTTTCAAGAAAAATTGTGTTTTTAACTAATGGGATGCGATGAATTTGTTATTGATGGATAAAATTGTGAATGATGTTGTTATTGTAACGATTGGATTTTTGGGAAAAGTCTTAATTATAGAAGAGACTTTGCCCAAAAATTTATAATATGTTCTCCTATTTAATTCTTTATTAAATTTTTGAATGGGCATAAGAGTTTGTTTTCTATATTCTAGTCCTTCTCTTTAATTTAGAATTTTCCTAAAATACCAGTCTTGTGGTAATATGGATTGTGAATGAATGAGGTTTGTAATGTTGATGATGATATTGAAATGAGATTATGTTGATGATTATATTAATATGAGATGATATTGATGTCTATGATGATGATGATGAAATGAAATGATGTTGATGTTGTTGATGATGTTGAAATGAAATGATCTTGACGTTGTTGATGATATTGAGATTGAGGTGATATTAATGTTGATGATGACATAGATGAGAAATGAGGTTGATGTTGATGATGTCATCATAATGGATGTACGTTGTACATGTGAGGTGTAGTGACCTGTTGGATATCCTTGCGAGGAAGTGTTGGTCTCTATCCACGGTCAGTGTATTGATGAACTCATATTTGTATGTTGTGTATGTACATGGGGGTGCTTGACTTATTGGATATCCTTGCGAGGAAGGGTTGATCCCTATCCACGGTCAGTGCATTGATGGTGCCCATGTTTCATACTTCATAATTGCATGATGGACGCGGGTACTAAGAGGCATGTCACTCGGTTTGGAATTCCCTTGCGCCTCTGGTTGATCACCGTGGGGGGGAGGGAATGGCCAGTGCACGACAGGGTGACCCCGATAAACTACTTAATCTTTTTCCTGAGAGAGGCTATTTCCATGAGAATGGTACTACGTTGCATTGTGAGAGTGGAGTCAGGTGCGTACATCATTTTGAGCATAATTGATTTGAATGGTGGAAAAAGTGGATGACTAGTTTGTTGAGTGTGTATTGAACTGATTGATT
This sequence comes from Glycine tomentella, assembly GCA_007407185.1. Classification (NCBI taxonomy): domain Eukaryota; kingdom Viridiplantae; phylum Streptophyta; class Magnoliopsida; order Fabales; family Fabaceae; genus Glycine; species Glycine tomentella. Next base: position 132,578 of record PYAF01005285.1, on the reverse strand, counting down.
ACTGAGAATGATTGTGGTTATTATTGTTTCTTTCTTTCTAATTATTGTTATCTGAAACTTGTTGAATTTGTATAATAAACTCATCATTGCAATGTTGTATCGTGTGGTTGATACCTGTGATGATCGCAAACTTTCGTTCGTGGGAGCAGATGAGCAGCAATAGGTGACATTGGAGAGAGATCCTTTTGTTGGAGCCACCAAGCCGACGTGATGACGTTGGAGTTCTTTTTGGGAAAGAGTTGTGTTTTGTTAATCAATTCTTTCTTAGTTGGTTCCTTAAATACTTTTTGGTTGGGCATGTAAATTTCATACTCAAATACATGTAAAAAACTAAACTAAGTTCTAACATGTGAGTGACATATGTGGTTCAATTTATAGATATCTGTATATTTATTTATTGATGTATTTCTGCGATGTATGATAAGTGTATTATCGCAAAAAATTTACTCTCATTTTCATAATCAAATTGATTGAGTTTTTATTAAAAATTGAAATTATACATTTAGAGTAGTGATATCGTAGCGACGAGGCGGGTCGTTACATTCCTCATGCAAGAATTATATGTAGTCTCATGTATGCTATGGTATGCAGTAGATTAAACCTAACACAAGCAGTTAGTGTTGTGAGTAGGTATATGGGTAATCCTTGGAAGGAACATTGACAAGGTGTGAGACATATATTCAAGTACCTTAAGGGTACAACTGATATTGGACTTGTCTACCATGGGGACACATCCTAGTGATTGGGTATGCATTGACAACTCTTTTGCTAGTTTGAAGGCAACACTTACACAGTGACTTTATCCACTACAGAGGTAGAGTACATGGCTCTGGCAGAAGCAACAAAGAAAGGGATATGACTGAAGGGTATGATTAGCAATTTTGGGTTTCCACAAGAAAAGGCTATCACTATATCATCCATATGCAGCCATGATAACGATTGTTGAATCATTACAAAACAAATAAACCTAGGATAATTCTGCAGTACAAGAATAACCTAGGTTGACTCAGATATACGATTCAATTTGGTTTCAACTTCAATTCACTGATAAACAATAGGGGGACTTTCAACAAATGGTTTGCAGGCACTAAGTGAAAAATTGCAGAAAACACAAACAGAGATTGTAGAAAATGCAGAAACTGACATAATTGATAAAAGATGTTGTGAAATAGACTCAATAACATCAATCAAATTTACCAAACCAAACAATTTGAATTATAGTTCTTTAGATAATGATTAGATTATGAATGTTCATCCAATGTCATTAGAAGCAGTTAAATCAAATTAACTCCTAAATCAATTGAAATCACAAATTAGATTGAAATATCATCTAAAAATCTATGATTAAATTTCAAAATTAGGAAATGAATCCATAACCTAATCTGTTTTCAATCATTCATAATCATGAAATCGAAAATAAGATTGAAGAAGAAGATGAACATTCACACAAATATTGAAATACTAAACCACAACTCAAATTCTTCATTGCTTGGACTGAATCCTTGGATTGATTGTTTGTTTATCCTTCCATGATCATCACCAGTGGAAGACAACAAAATTTGTGCTAGAAAAGAGAAGAACAGAGATGAAAGGAAGAAAAAAATGAAGAACAATTGAGAGAAAAAAAAGAGTGAAGAGTTTAATCTTAAAACTTGAACAAGAAGTTTCTCAAATCTATTTGTACAAAATGAAGTAACTAACTAACTAACTAACTACTCTAATATATAGTGATTGAACAAAAGTAAGGGATGAGCTTTGATTAGGTCTATCTAATCTATATAATTATGCTAATTACACAAATAAAAGTCCAATCTTGCATCCCAAAGCTCAAATGTAGAGGTTCTGACTTCTAAGTCTAAAATGATCCTCAAAACGACAAAATTGGGCCAGACTTATCTTTGACAAAATTGTAGCTCTTTTTCTTAGCTTTCTAGGGAGTACTCATATGCTCCATTTAGAGTTCTGTAAAATCCTCTAGGTCTTGCACAAGAAATAGAGGTCAAGTAAGCACAAAATTCAAAAATAAGCAACAATTATCAATTAAGCCCAATTATTTTCCTTAGACCAAAACTGAGTTAAAATTAAAAAAATAAGAATCCAATAGAGGTCAAATAAACTAAGAAGAATAAAAAAAATACTAAACTAAAAATGCTCAATCAAGCCACACACCTTGTGGGCTGATCAGACGATGAATGATAACAACATTTCAAAATACAACAAGTTGAAAGTTGAGTATTATCCTTGAGAAGATTTAATGTCCTACATTAGAATGAAGATTGAAAAGACTTTTGTGAAATTTGAACTAAGGACATTATACTAACACCACAACTATAGTCTTCACATGATACCACTAAAGCATATTACTTCAAAATCCAAGATTATGTTTAAGGACTAAAAAAAAAGAATATTTTACAAATTTGAATGATTAAAAAATTAATTAAAGGACCAAAATATAAAATATTTCATATTTAAGAAACCAAAAAATATTATATTTAAGCTTATGACATAAGTCAAGGCAAAAAAATATATAAAGAGAGAAAGTTTGATAATATTACAACTATGATACCCAATACCACAGTCCAAATATCGTTTTCTTTCGTCTATCTTAAATTATTAATTATCCTCATTTTTTTTATATATTTTAGGTTCATTTTAAATTAAATTTTAGTATTTTTTAAAACCTGAATGATAAAAATAATTTTATAGTTAAAATTATTTATTATAAATATAAAATATGATTTATATATTTACTTATCATAAATTTTAATTAAGATAAATTTAATATTATAAATTATTCAATTTATTATAATTTTAATTATATAAAAAATTATCTATACAAATTAAAAAAAACTAATACTAGAAATAAAGAAATAATCAGAAAATGGGACAGGTGGCAGGATACAAGGTTCTTTCTGTTTTTTACGGTTGCAGTATACAAGTTAAGAAGCAAATAGGACTAGAAAATCAAGAAATAAATAAATGTTTTTGAATGCAGTAAAAGTGTAAAACAAAAACAAAAATAAAAAATAAGAAGAGGGGACAGGTGGCAGGAGGATAGAGGACCTTGACGCTACTAAGTGCCTAACACAAATCGAATCGACCTGCACTGCTTCTTCACTTTTTTTTTTTTTTTTTTCTGGTGATTCCACAACGTGTCCTAACTCTGAAGCTCGCTTCCTCTTAATTACTCTATTAGTCTTTCTCCTCCTCTGAACCTCAAACACCAAAACCAAGCAAGCATTACAATTCCCAATTTCACAGAAACACCAGAATTAATAAAACACATAACAACAAAAGAAGTTAGTTTTCTCTGTTCCTTTTAAAATTTCCCTCTCCGCGTTCATGTTTTATCATTTTCCTCTATTTTTTTATGTTACAAATAAGGGGAAATTTCTCGTGCTGAATTTTGCAGGTGAAAAATGGCGAGCTCAGTGGAGAAGGAGGGTGGCGCGAGCGAGGAAACTTTCTCTTTGGAGCTGCCTGCTCCACCTGGTTGGAAGAAGCAGGTTTGCCACTGTTTCTCCTTTTCTGCGTTTTTTTTTTTGCACTGTTTGGCTTTGACCATTTCGTTTTGTAGAAATTCCCTGCTTATATTACCGTAATTCGTAGGTTTAGTTGTGTCACACTTCTTGCTTTGGCGTGGATGTGGGCCTTTTTTCTCGCGATATTCGGTCTCCACCACGTGATTCCCAGCATAAGATGAATTAGGGCTTTTGTGGATTTTGCTAGTTTGTGGAGAATTGTGTCATGTTGAATGCATGTGCGTTGAAATTCGCACGAAATGCATCCAGAAAAATTATCTACCAACGAGTGTCAAGTGTCTGTTAGGGTTTTGATTTATTTGCGAAGTTGGTAGATGGTGCTGCTTTTCTTTCCGCACTGCTTGACTTTTAATTAGGACTGCTCAATTTTTCAGGCCATGTAGGACTGATGCGCTTTATATTGAAATTTTACATTCACATATTTGGGCTTACTTTAGCTTTTTTTTTTTTTTTTTTTTTTTTTTTTTTTTTTTTTTAAATCCAGTGAAAAGGGGTTATAGGCTTATTGCTTTGCTGGATTGTTCTTGTTCTAGCGTATCTGTTTATTGTATTAACCTTGCTTGAAAATGGCTGTCTGCATATATTAGCTGCTGTAGGTGTTATGTAACAGGATAATTATTTGTATTTTCTAGCAGGATGTGTTTTGTTGTTTGTTTTACCCTCCACAAACATTCGTAGTGTGTATCAATTGCCAAATAAATTCCTTGTTGATAATGATAAATGAATGTGTAGAACAGCTTTTTAGAAAACTGAAAAGTCTTTAGGTTGAATTGCTTGAATAAAGTCATCATTTAATGTTTTCCTAGATGCCTTTTGCAGATACGATATTTGTTTTTTGGGGGGGGGGGGGGGGGGGGGGGGGGGGGGGGGGGGGGGGGGGGGGGGGGGTATGTGGTCAGTTTTTCAAAAGAGGAGAAAAGAAGAAAAGCTACATAAATTTGGAAAATGTCAATAATCATTTTATGTTTGAGATCCAACACAATTTTGTATTTGGGTGCTTAATGAGGGACGGAGGGGGGTGGATTTTTTTTTTCTTGTTTTGCCATATAAATATTTGATTTTTAACAAATAATTATTTAATAAATAATCATTTTTGTAGAAATATTTACTGTAGTGTGTGTGTATAATAATAACTAATACATATTTATAATATGTTTAGTTGAAGTCACATTTATAGATTTACTACGATAGATGTTTTTATTTGTTCTCATTAAGTTTCACTAATCTTCATTAACTCATGAACAACATATACAAATCCCATAAAAGAGTAAAAGACCAATATGGGATGCAAGCCATTCAATCTTGCTAATTCAATAAAAAAGTGTCACAGTTCAAGTCATAAACTAGATCAGCCAGTTATAAACACAGCAGACCATGTATGTATGTATGTATGTATGTAAAGCCTGAAGTAGGGGGACCAGGACCCCTGCCTGCCCCTGTTCTTAATGTTATTTTTATATGATGTTCTACGACATCTATTATACTGAGCTGATTATCTGATGTTTTTTGTAGCATTGATCTCTTATGAAATCACAATAGTTGTTTTGAATACATTGCAATATTCTGTTGTGCTGAAAATATTTTGAAAGCTGTGTGTTACTTTAGATCTGCTCTTGTAAGTTGGTGAGGTTGGACTCCAAGTTGCTGTTGTTAATATCGCGATTTAGATCGTATTATCTCACAATCTTATAGATTAGGAGCCCCCTTCCATGCTAATTCATGCTGCAGATTGTGATGGAGTGGGATTTTAATAGCATCGCGATATTCCTTGCTCAATCGTGGGATCAGCAATCCCCTGCAAGTAGAAACTGAAAAATGGGTCGGGTTTGCATAGTTGTCAGTTGTGCTGAGATCACGGGGTGGCAGAGTGGAACAGCCCCCCACGGCTCTTGACGCACTTGTTTTTGGAGCGCCTGCCCCTCCCGCTGCCATTTGTGGCGCAAATCATGGTGTTTTGCAGCTGCTCATCCGTTTGCACCGTTGCGGACAGCCACTGTAACCTCCCTCTTGCTGCCACTGACCTCCCAGTACTCCTCCATCGATTTGCATATGTAAAACATAACATATAATATAATAAACTAAGGAATAACAGTAATAAAAATATAATAAATTATTTAAACCATAACATATGAGGACGAATCCTGACACAGCGGTAAAGTTGTGCCTTGGTGACTTGTTGATCATGGGTTCGAATCCGGAAACAGTCTCTTTGCATATACAAGAGTAAGGTTGCGTACAATATCCCTTCCCCTTACATTTGCATAGCAAGGAGTTTCTGGGCAATGGAGTACGTAGTTTTTTTTTTTTTTTTATCTTTAAACCATAGCATATAATATAATAAAGTAAAAAAGCATATGATGTAATGAATTAAAGAATAGTAGTAATAGTAAAATATGTATTATATACTAGTATTTTAGGTAGGGGAACGTGGAATCTTATTATCATAGTTACAATTCCTAAGTTACGAGTTTCCATCCCTCTTGTGATTGTATGTAAGATCACGATTTAGCAACCTTGCTCCAAGCTGTTAGTATCTTTCTATATTTTCCAATATAGCTTTTACAAATTGCCATTCTTCTCAGAATAGGGCTTGTTTAATTTGTCAGAACCTTTCCCTAGTCCATTTTCTCTAAAGAGGTTGAAAAATAAAAAAGTTACAGAGTTTAGAAAAATTGTAATAAATCATTGGCATTTTAGTGCCTTGATGCAACCGAATTTCTCATTCATAATTTTTATTAATTATTAATTACTGCAATTCAGATAATAGCTTGTAACTTCATATGCAGTCCATATGTGCATATATTTATTTTTTTTATTGGTTTCATGGTCATGGTACAAGCCTTGAATATGTTCATATCTTTTTTTTTTTTTTTTCATGCAGTTATGCACTATTATACTGACTAAGTTAGGGAACAGGAGGGATTTGGGTTGTATAACCTTGCATACATGGCAAGGAGGGTAGGAAGGGAAAAGGGGTAGAAGCAAATGATAAAAGGAAGGAAAGGTAGGAGAGAGGACATCCAATCTGAGTTTTGGGGCCTTTGGGCTGGCAGTTTTTTTGCAGACCCTTAAAATTTTGCTGCGTTCTATCTTTTAGTGGTTTCTGACATTTATAATTGGGGTTTATCCCGATATATCTGTAGTGAAATACTTAGTTCCTAAGCACCATTTCATGGACTTTCGCCTTTCCCAAGTATTGCCTGAATGAAAGCTTAAAGAGGGAAAGATGAGCCTTCTGAGTTGACAGGGTTAATTTGGTTCCATGCATGTCATTTCCTGGAGTATAATTATAAAGACTGCTAGTTTATTAGAGCCAACGATGCTTGACTAAGCAGCAGTTCAGAGTTCACCTGGAAGAATGCTCTGCCCCAGTAAAGGCAAGATATTACTTTTATGATTTGGAAATTGAAAGATAAAGAGATATGGGTGGATGTCGACATATAATAAGTGGCATATGTTTGAAATGTAGTTTTATCACCTTTTCTTTTCTTTTTTGTTCTATATAATTCGGTGAAACTGAACATTGAAACGAAGAGTCAGGGATCAAGTTCTGTAAAACCATGGAAGTCACTAAAATGTGGTTGTAGTATCTTATGAACATATATATGAGCAGAAAACAATAATTTTCTCAGGTAGTTTTTGCTCTTTCTATTTGCAAGAGCAGAAAACAATAAGTTTTTTGCTCTTTATAAAGTGTAATGGTGTGAAAGTAGTGAATAGAGCTTTATTCTAAACGTTACGGTCTACTTTAAGAAGTCAATAACCAAAATCTTGTGTTATTGTGTTATGATTGTTGTTTTGCTGCTTGCTTTTTCCTGTAAGATGATTCACAAATCATATGCTGTATTTCATTGCAGTTCATCCCAAAGAAAGCTGGTACCCCAAAGAAAAATGAGATTGTGTTCACTGCGCCAACAGGAGAGGAGATCAATAACAGGAAGCAGCTGGAAAAATATTTGAAAGCACACCCTGGTGGTCCAGCTGTATCAGAATTTGACTGGGGCACTGGTGAGACCCCAAGAAGATCTACAAGAATCAGTGAGAAGGCAAAGGCAGCTCCTCCAACAGAAAGTGAGCCCCCAAAGAAACGTACTAAAAGATCATCAGCTTCACAAAAGGAAACTTCCCACGAAGAAAAAGAAGAGACAAAGGAAGCGGAAATGCAAGAAGCTGATGACACCACTAAGGATGATATTGATATAGAGAAGGAAAAGGATGTTATAAAGGAAAATCAAGATGGCAAGAGTGTGGAACATACAGATGTCAACAAATCCACTCATTCTGGAGAAGCTAAAGCTGGAGAAAATGTTGAGGTACCTATCGAAAAGGAAAAATCCAATGCTGCTGATGGAGAACTACCTGTATTGAAAGATAAAGTTGATGACAAAGGAACTGAGGCCTCTGAAGTTTTTCTGAGAAAGGATGAAGAAAAGACTGAGCAACCACAGGAAGAGACAAAAGAATATCGTGGAACTGGGGAGCCAGAGAAATCAGAAACATGCACTACTGCAGACAAAACGGTTGAAGTGGAAGGAGTGAATAACAAAGAAGTCAAAAGTACTCGTGAATTTGAAATTGGGGAAATAGAAGGAACAAAAGTGAACAGTGATCACACGCTTGATGAGATAAACAAGAAGACTGAGGCAGAGTTGACTGTGAATGGCAATCATGGGAGCTGAACTGTTGATGTCAAATGCCTGGAGCAGGGAATAGATTAATAAGCTCTCAGCATCTCTCTTCTCATTCTGGCCCCTTTAGATCTGTTTGAAAATGACTAGTTTTGTTAATGCTATTTATCTGATTGTTTATTGAAACAACAATATACAATTATAGAGCAAAGCCCTATTGTGTACCATCCGTGTGTGTATTGGACAGACGTGTAGCTTGTTGCTATTGTAACATTACGTTGTAAGATATTTGATATGGACCTGTAATCATATCTAGTGATCCTATATATTCCTGTTTACTCCTAAGCTATTATCATAGGTGGTGTTAAGTAATTTGGTCCTGGCTGAAGAACGGTGCATATGGAAGTCCCATCTTTTTCATGGATTTGGATTATCTCACTTTTTGAAATCACGGTGATAGTGATTATGAAATGGAGAAACAACTATGCATGTTTGCTTGGTTGTTTTGTACGGGTGTTGCTCCAATTTTTTCACCCTCAAATCTAAATTTACATGTAAGCTACTAGAAGCTGCTTCCATTTTAGTGAAGAATTACTCCACAAAATTCAAACCAAACATGCAATATAACTCTTGAAGTTATCTCTCACAGAGTTGTCATTTTTGCCGTTGGAAAACTTGTTGAAAAGGCTACAATTTATGTGTACACCTTCAATGCCAAAATCGCCATCTATCTTGGAGAAAAATGATCCCGAAATAGATAGACCACTTGAATGGACGAGTATAATTTCAGATATAGCATAGTCTTTCTAGGATATTCATCAAAAAACTCTAAATTCTGACATTTTTATGTGATTTAATTATAAGAACTCAATCTAATACTCCACTAACCTAATATAACACATCAATAACAATAATAATATGAACAATAACCACAACAACTATATCTAAGATATTTCAAAATCAATCAATTTAATATAATAAAATAGCATGTTGCATAGCTTTTGGTGTTAGTGGTTCCACATGATTTTGAATTTTGAATCATGGAAAGTCTTCTAGTGATTGTTTCTGCAACATGTCTACTATAGAGGCATTGTTATTTTAGGGTTTTATAGATAATCTAACATCCACATGAAGCAGTTGCACAAGGATAATTTACACAACACTTCAACTAATCTAAACTAATCAAATAATAAAATAACACAAGAAATACATCAAACATTTATTTTCAGTTATAGAAATTTTAGGGCGTTACAGATGACACGTGGCAAAACACGGTTGTTTCTCAAGCTTTGGACAACATGTGTCATCATTTGGTGCTTTATAATTGTTTGGTTCGGTTAGAAACCAAATTGAAATTGAGATAGAATCTTACGCTTTCTAATTTCTCTTAATTTAAATTTGATTTGATTTATGATGTTTTTGATCATTTTTTTCTGTTACAAAGTAATAGAGATAGTTGTTTAAGTTATAACAACTTTTTTAAGAGGATGGGATTACAAGTTAATAATGTAAATAAAATAAAAAAATAAATATTGATTTGAAGTCATCTAATCTATTTTAGTTTTAGAGGTGTAATTTAAATTTAGTTTCGAAAATTATCTCCCTAAAATTGAAAAGGTACCAATTCGGTAAAAATTATAGATTGAGGTGAACACATTGGAACAACAATAACAATGCTTAAGATTGTTTTGGGTACAAAAAGAAATATAAAAGCAGAAAGCATAAACTAATTAAAGAGAGACATCCTTCCCTAATGTTGTTTGCACACTATCAAAGGGGTTACTCCAGGTCTTCTCCCAGTCCTGTTAGTGTGAGGCCTAAGAAGCTAAGATATCAACAACTTTGTTGATGTGATGTGGGATATGATCCATAGACATACTCCAATCCCTTGCTAGAAAAGTTCTCATTTGAATGATGTGATCTTTGTAAGGGTGAAACCAAAAGTCCTCCTCTGATGAGCTATTAACAATAATATTCACCACCTGCAAGCAATCACTTTCACATTGAATGAAATGAAACCCTTGATTTCAAGCTATAATACCTAGTTGCTTCATTACTCAAAGTATCTAGGTCAGTGTACCATGTTCCATCCTCCAAAAAATAAGCCATGAATTTTATTTATTTTCCTTCTAAATAGAGTTTGGGTATGAAAGAAATTTGAATTTCGATATACAAATCGAACCCACTTCTCCCCTGAAATTTATCGTACCAAAGAAATTCTTCCTGATTAAGAATATCATTATACTCAACCTGCAGATAGTTCTCAAGACAAACCATGAAAGAGAGAGAGAGACATAGGGAGCCAATCCTTTTTATCTGTTAGCTCATGAATTTTTAGGGCAAGCTTCTCCATGCACAAAAATAGGGAGAGGGGATTCCCTTGCCTCTGACTCTTTCATGAAGGACCCAATGATGTTAGAGGAGGACCCGTCAGAAACTACAAAGGAGCCTCTTGATCTTATCATAAAGGATAACATAATGGTAGTCAATGGAGAGCTTCTCTAGGGCAGAACAGGGTGGCTTGTGGAGGAATGCAATGAGGAGGATCCCTATAAGCATATGTGGGATGTTTCCTCTAGGGAATCTTGTGGTTAGGGACCTCTTTACTATTGACTCTTGACTCACCCTTTTTGCGTACAGTTTCTCCCTTAGGATTGGGTTAGCGGTGACTGCTTAGGGACTGTGTGTCTTCCTTTCTTTTGCATATGTATGGGTAGATTCAGGTAGGTTCTAGATATTTTGTATGTACTTGTGATCATTAGCTTTTTATTATGTGTATTTTAGGACTATATACACTATGTTGAATTGAGGGGGAGCTGCTTGAAGGGCAAAGCATAGATTGATTCAAGAAGGAAGGTTTTGAACTTTCAACATGCCTTGAAGAATTGAAGAACAATTTGTGATTAAATGTAAAAGGAAGAAGGGTTTCTGGTGATCCATATACATTGCATTCATATCATTCATTAGTTTAAGAAAGAGTATTCATAAGGCATTAATAGATTGGTTAAGTTTTGAAATAAATCAAGT
>PYAF01005285.1:88705-101570 GCA_007407185.1 Glycine tomentella | reverse complement strand
GGTGTAACCATACTTATAAAAGCTTATTGGATAAGATATGGTGGTGTAACCATACTTATGATATATATGATGATATGATCTGTGTTTTACTTATGCATTTGATTGTTTCATATGTATGATTGATGTGATTAAGATAGGTGGATTCATGTTTCCATGTTTCCAAGTCCAGTACGAGGCTTTGGGGAAACAGAATCTGATGTTATATACAGTACGATATGTAGTACCCATGGGCAAGGATATATGGCAAAATTCATGCATGTTTGCGTAAGACTATAGCAGTGACCATGCTCAGCGTGGCCACATACAGTACGATATGTGGGAGCCATTTGCCCTGGGATAGTTCATCTCATGCATTCATATAGTTTGCATATTGCTTGTGGATGTGCTTGATTTTTTTGATTTTACTAACCTAATAATAGGGTTGGGATTTAGCTTTGCCTACTGAGAAATTTATTTCTAACCCGGATTGTTTCATGTTTTTTTTTAGATGGCAATGATGGACAAGTTCCGTGAAGCCTTGGAGTAGTGAAGAAATATAAACGAAGTATTGTAATAAGCTGAATTTTTGAGAAAGTAGTGTACTTGTATTATCTAAACTTTTGTATCAGATACATTGGCTATGTATATGATTAGCAAATCTTTTGCAAATCTTACGCTTTAGAATTTTTACTATTATACGTTTCTTAGAAAATTTATCTATAAGTAAGAATAAAAATAATAAAGAATAAGTAAAAATTTAGGTCATTACACTTTACAATGAAGAAAGAGAAAGGATTTTACTAGTGTTGTAATCGTATAGTCAAGAATGCTCTCTATTTGATTGAAAGAACACTTTGATACCATAATGTTTTGCTAAAACTTTATTAAAGTTAAATTTAAAATATTATTTTATTAAAATAAGTTTGATCATGGTTTAACTACAATTGAACCATTGAACCTTGAACTAGTGTCTTGACCAGTTTAATGGCAATTTTAAAAGCATTGAGTTTAACTATTTACATTACTACTATCAATAACTAATTAATTATAAACTATTCTTAGCATTGAATTTTTATTATAAAATTCAATATACTTACTATTATCAATGATCATATCTGATTGAAGAATATAATACACTAACAATATCAGCACATTTGAATTCAATTAATAATTTTAAGCACAATAAAAAATTAAAAATATTTGAGCCATATTTGATTATATTTATTATCTAAATCAAATCAAAATATTTTAGTTTGGGATTTTAGATTTTTATTGGAAAAGGTTAGTTGCTAGTTTGTTAGTTTCTATTAATTAGAGATTCAACCTCATGACCTCTCCTCCTCTTTTCTACCTTTATCTTCAAATCAACCTTATGTCTTATTTTAGTTTTGGTTAGGTTAGGTTTGTTCATTTTTTCCTATCAAATGTTGAACCAACTTAATCAATGATAGTTTAGGTTGAGTCTATTGAGTCGAAAGACTTAAACATTGTTTTGATTTTTCTAGAAAACTAAATAATTAAAAAAATATAACATCAATGAATTGGAAAACAAGAGTGTTTAAAAATAAAAACTCGTTACTTTAACTTAAGTCATTGGGATTTGCTGAGTTGGGTCATTTGAAACAAACAACACAAAAAAAAAATTGATCCGAAGGGTCAAGCATGTCGATTTCCTCAATTCATGAAAATTCCTATAATATCCATCATGAAGTCATAATTAAGAAAAAAATTTAGGAAAGTAACCTAAAAACAGAAAAAGTTAAATTGAAATTTTGGTCCTCCTAATTTTTCAAATCCACGATTTTGGTCCTCTAATTTTTAATTCTAAAATCTGGTTTCCCTAATTATATGAATTGACAATTTTGGTTCATCTATTAGATTATTAATTATTAATTTAATTATAAATTAATTAAAAATAATTAATTATTTTAAAAATCTTTAATCATTGCACAATTGGGTGTACTATCAAAGATTTGCTTCTGAGTGAGGGTATTGGGTTAGCATGATTTGGAAAATTTTGTGAGTCGAAACCGTTGCTGGAAACAAGGAAAAATGCAAAGTCTAAAGTTGAACCAAATATTTTCCGATAAGGATGAATACTATCCTATATTATGGTTGAGCTTAAATGATGTGATTAGTGAATTAATCAAAGTGGATTTGTCCCTGTCCATCCACCTCAGCAAGCTTTTGATTGACGAGGATGGCGAGAGCCCATTTGAGGTTGCACCTAAGCCATGTCGACAACTTCCATGCCTTGATGGGAAGCAAATGCATGAGTTTTTTTGGGGAAATCGATGAGATGATTAAGGTAAAAGGGAGTAACACGGGTGAGAAACATGGCCTTGTCATCAAGGTTTGCGAAAAATGTGGCACCAATGTCAATGTTGATGGTGGAAGCGAAGATGATTCTGATATTATAATTAAAGATATTCAGCAAGTAATTGAATTAGTTGTACTGAATGAGGAATATGAACTTGTAATCTTACAGTGGCGATGGAGACTCAATGTCATCAGTCCAAGCGACTCCGTAGATGACTGTGCAACCTAAGGATCTTTTATTATTAATTTTTTATAATAATTAATGATTTTTAATTAATTTATAATTAACTTAATATTAATAATTATTAATTAATAATTTAATAGATGAAAAAGAATAATTAATTTGTAAAACTTGGGAAATCAAATACTGTAATTAAAAATCAGAAGGACCAAAATTGTGAATCTGAGAAACTAAAAATATCAAAATACAATTTAATCAAACTAAAATATCTTTATTTTTCATTTTATGTTTATTTTTAGAAAAAAATCTTCTGCCGGTCCATAGTCTCCAAAGGATTACAAGGTTTAAGAGAGGTTTGAACCTCATCCTCGAAGGCGAGCGAAACACAATCATCCTCTCCGTTTCTTTCCTTCCTTCTCCTTCCCTGCCCCCGAGCGTGGTTCCGGTCTCTCGGAACAATCAACACAACACCAACACACGTTCACGCTTTCATTCGTTTTATAAACACACAATGACATTGGCATCTTCATTCCCCACTCCACAGGTTCACGCTTTCGACAACCCCGCCAGAAGAAGAAGCCACCTTCACATCATTAAACGCAACAAGCCCCACCGAACCCTCCACTTTCTCTTAATCCCAACCTCTCCCCCCTCCTCCTCGCTCCTCTTCTCCTGCTCCTCCTTCCCTCTCACCCACTCCGACCCAATCCTCCAGTACCGCCACCACCACCTACTCTCCACCGACGGAAACTTCGTGGTCGAAGACCTCAGCTCTGCCGTTGAGGAGGACGCGTCTCCGGGCGCCACAAGGATCTTCATCCAGGAGCCGCCGTGGCTGTTCCTGAAGGGTTTGCTAATGCAGGAGGAGGAGATGAGGCAGAAGGAGAAGGAGAGGGAGAAGTACAATTTGCTGCGAAGGAGGCAAATTGAGGTGGAGACGGAGGCCTGGGAGAGGATGGTGGAAGAGTACAGGGAATTGGAGAGGGAGATGCGAGAGAAGATGTTGGCGCCCAATTTGCCGCACGTCAAGGCGCTCCTCTTGGGCTGGTTCGAGCCGTTCAGGGCTGCCGTGGAGGCCGAGCAGACGTCTCACCATGCCCGCCCCAAGAAGCAGCAGGACTCCATTGCCCCCCACGTCGACGACTTGCCCGCAGATAAGGTGGCCGTCATTGTTATGCATAAGATGATGGCCATGGTGATGGAGAATGAGGAAGGCTGTGTTCAGCTTGTTCATGCTGCTGTTCATATTGGCATGGCTCTAGAACAGGAGGTAATATGGCACTATTTTGTTTTCAAATTATTACAAAAATGGGTTAATTTTAGCCTTTTAGGTCAGGCATACAATACATAGCTTTGAACCACTGAGCATGTAGATCAATTGGCATGGATTGTTCCACCTTAACCAATTGTCTCCATTTGAAGTTGTTCCTGGCTCGAACATGATTGCCTCCATTGGAGGATACCTGATGTCTAGACCATAAATAATACAATGCATAGCTTTGAGATTAACCTTGTCCTTGAATGTAGTGGTTGGGTAAAATCCCCACTATGGGTAGCTTTTGAAATATTATTGATATTGTAGGTAAAGTCCAGTTTACTTCCATGTGATTGGTCACACTTGTGTAATACAGGGTTAATTGGCTGGCTGCATCATGGATGCCAATGCAGAATAGAAGAACTAGATAAGCCTCTAATGCTAAAGTGGTTTAATATGGATTGGAATTTAGGGTCAGTTTGGATGACCTTCTTAGCAAACACATAAGAAAAGGAAATAACATGAATCAAGAAGATAAAATGATTAAAAAATTTTGCACAAGTTAAAATTAACTTATGCACTTCAACATTTTCAAAAAACTTTATCGTGTAACTTCTCTGTAAACATCCATTCTTTAGGAAGGTCTGAACAGTAAGGTTTTACAATTGATCCAAAGTGGACTTTAATCAAAGTATTTAGAAAAGTTACCCTTTGTATATCTGACTGGACTGAAACGTAATTGGTGCAGTATTTTATAGATGTTGTAATTATCTTATTGTATTTCAGGTTAGGATTCATAAGTTCGTTGAAGGAAATAAAAGTATCCGGAGTAAGAAGACAGAGGGTGATGCTGAAGACAGTTTGGAGAGTGATAAAGAAAAACAAAGAAATTATTTAAACAGTTTGCTTAAAAAAAATAGACTGAGGGAAGTGCAGATGATATTGAGAAAAGAAGAATGTAGTCCTTGGAGCCGGGACACGCAGGCTAAGGTTCTTCTTTGAGTAATCAATTATCTTCTCTCTCTTTCTCTCTCTTGGTTTTAAAGCGGGAATTTAATGAGTTAGCTTTGAAATTATGCAGCTGGGAAGTCGATTAATAGAATTATTAATTGATACAGCATACGTACACTCTCCAGTTAACCAGTCTGCCGATACTCCACCTGATATTCGACCAGCTTTCAGGCATGGTTTTAAGGCTGTACCATGGCATCCAGGGTGAGGTTTCACTTTTTTCTTTGTGGAAAGAAAGGGGGGTGTTAACTTTTTAAGAAAGGGGGGTGTAACTTTTTAATTAAGACTTGAGCCCCCTAACAACTAAGTGATACTGTCTGGTTAGACGAAGTTAAGATCGACTGTTTCTGTGATAGGAGATATTTGAGTATTATTGCATGTCTGAATGTGTCTTGTTATGATTTCCTTATCTCTGTCATGAGCGTACCCGCCTGCACGTACATAGTTACACACTCATGTAATGCAGATGCATGCACACATGCACATACAAAAAAGATGTTGATGACTTGATGCTCCTCGGCATAGAATGTATTGTAATTGACTATAGAGATAATCTTTGCTCAAGATAAATTGAAGAATAATAGTCCACATTTTAAAAGAGATTCTCAAGAGTTCCTATGTCTATGATATGAGGTATGCGAGGGGAAACAACTTTTTTTTTTTCTGAATTTGCTTTTTTATTATCCCACCCAGCAAAAAGGACTTAATTATATTCAAGAGTATTACAAGGATGAGTATTGCCAAAACAATTTACAAGAGAACTATTAAGATACCACTACTTCCTATAATGAATTAGACCTAGTTATAACAAATATCTAGGAAAAATAACCATTAAAATTCTTACCTCTTAAAATATTCCTGTTTCCAACACCCCCCTCAAGCTTAAAATAAATGTGAACTGCATAACCCTTTGGTAAGAACATCCACAAGTTGACTTTGTGAAGGTGCGTATGGAGTACAAATCAAGCTGCAATCGAGCTTTTCGTTGATAAAATGTTTGTAAACTTCTACATGCTTTGTTTGAGCATGCTAAACAGGATTATGAGCTATGCTGATAGTTGATTTATTATCACAGTATAGTTTCATTGGTCCATCCCATTCAATCTTCAAGTTCTTTATGGACACACCAAATTGATTTTTTAATAATTGAGAAGATATTTTTAAAGACATTGCTTTCTTTAGATTTTTGTTTAAGAACAAAACCCAAGTGATCTGGGTACAATCATCAATAAAAGTCACAATCCAGCAAGCCCCTGGATATTTTGAATAGGAGATGGCCCTCAAACATCAGTATGAACAGAATAAAGAGGAAATATACTTTTCTTGTTACTTGACTGAAAAGGGACACACTTGTGTTTTGCAATTTAACACACACAACATTGAAGACATTCAATTTTTATTCAAGAAAATGAAGATGGAATCATAACATTGATTATTTCAAAAGAGGGGTGTTCTAACCGATAATGAAAGAGTAAAATCTTTTTCTATTTTAACAATAGAGACTTTGACATGAATGAATGGCACTGGTTCTTTTTGTAATGGGCACACGTGGCTCCTAAAAAAGATAAAGGTCATTCCCTTTCTCTACCATACCCAATCGTCATCTTGATTCTTTGTCCTGGAATACACAACAATTTTTATGAAATATAACAGTGCAAGATATGTCTTTTGTAAGTTTTTGTTCAGAGACATGAGTTGTGGACAACTTTGGGACATGTGAATATTTTAAGGGTTATGAAGGGATTTATGTAGACGTTTCCTGTACCAGCTACAAGTTACAAGAGTGCCAAATAGAAGGATAATCAGCACAGGAGAATTGGAGCTAAATGAATAATCAGCACAGGAGAATTAGAAAGTTGTTAAGAGAAGTTCTGACAGTGACTGGTATTAGAGTATACTTACTCCACTAAGTCTTTTTACTTAGTATATACTGTTATCTGTTGTTTGTAAGTTGTCAGTGAGCTGTTAGTTAACTGACATTTAGTTACAGTTCTAACTATAGTTAGTCAGTGATAGGGTTAGTTAACAGTTAGCCACTCTATATGTAGAGATGACTCTATCCTTTTGTAACTTTCTAATCATTTTCTGATCAATGAGAAATAGATTCTATCAAACTCTATTGTGGTATCAAAGAGCTAGGTTGCAATACTGCAACAAAGTTTCATTTTGATTTTTCTCCTTTAGCTTTTGATCTTCCATCTCTTTTCCCTCCCCCACCACCGATCTCTGTCGATCTTCGCTGTGATGGCTACTCCTTTTACGGCCGATGATGGCAGTGGTGATCCTCTGCCAAATGGAGGTCCTGTGGCGCCGATTCAACCTTCTCCAGTGCACATGAACTTCAATCACTCCATCACTGGAAAGCTTGACCTGGTGAACTATCTCTTCTGGAAATGACAAGTTGAGCCTGTGATTTGAGGACACTGTCTTCATCACTTCATTGAGAACCTGCAGATTCCGGAGCAGTTTGTGACACTTGTGGATTGTGATTCTGGTTGCGTCACTGCTGCATATTGAGCCTGGGAGCAACAAGATCAATTATTGCTCTCTTGGCTTCAGTCCACTATTTTTGGCCGATGCTTCGAAAGTTCATTGGTGCACCAGTTCGTGGCTACTCTGGGATAAGATTCACAATTATTTCGATGCTCACACGAATGCAAAGGCTCAACAACTTCGCACTGAACTGCGTCAACTCACTCTTGAAGGTCGTACTATTTCTAATTTTCTGACTGAGATTCAGAATCTTGTTGATTCTCTCATTGCTATTGGTGATCCTATTACTATTAGAGAACATGTTGACATTATTATTGAAGGTTCACCAGAAAATTACGAGTCTTCTGTTTCGCACATCAATAATCGGTCTGAACCCCTAACTATTGATGAAATTGAAACTATTCTCCTTGGTCATGAGGCTCGCATTGATAAATTTTCGAAGAAAGCTGTAATCTCTCTCAATGTTGCTTCTACTTCTACTGCAAACTATGTGTCCAGCTCCGTCTCACCTTAAGCTAATTTCATGCAATAAAGCAACAATCTGGCAATCAAAGTCAGTTTCAGAATCAAAATCAGTATCAAAATAAGTATTAGTCTGATCAAACTCAGTGTCAAAATTTTAATGGTGATCGTGGTGGTCGCTTTGGAGGTAGAGGAGGCCGTGGGGGCAGAGGTTGTAGCAACATTCAGTGCTACATCTGCCAAAAGTTTGGTCATGATGCTGCAAACTATTGGCATAGGCCTTCATCTTCTTATGGTGCTTCTTATCTTGTGTTTGCACAATCTCCCACCTTGACACAACCATATTCTATTGTTTTTGCTACACCTCAGCAATTCCCTCATCGTATCAGATTGTGTAGGCACTTATGCCACAACAAATGCAACCTTCTCCTACCTTTGTGCATCAATCAATGCCTCAGCCAATGCAACCAATGCAGCAACAACCTAAATTTTTTTGAGGTTAGTCTTCCTCAAAATGCAATGCCTCAGCAAGTGCCTTCCTCAACTTCTATGCCTCCACAAATGCCTACCTCCAACCCTATGTCCTCTCATAAGCCACAAGCCATGACCATGGTTATCATACTCGAGATTTAAATCGTAGAATCGTCCGATTCTACGATTCTACTTACCCTCTGCGAGTTAAATCGCAAGCATAATCGTTTTCTGAGTAGAATCGGTGGAATCGCCGTAGAATAGTGAGTATGGTGCGATTTGGGGATTCCGGTTTACGCGAAAACGATGTCGTTTTCAGGGTGCTTCTGGGTTTCCAAAATCATTTTTCGGGCGTTACCTTCCTCAGTTTCTCATCGTTTCGTGCGTGTGTGCTATCCTCACCTTCCTCAGTCGCTCAGTCATCGCAGTCCGTGGTTTTTAGAGAGAAAAGAAAGAAAAACAGAGAAAGAAAAGAACTCTGATCTTATTTCAGTGATTGAGGAAAAGTTGAATTGTGTCAGTTACAAGAGAGGTTTTATAACCTCTGAATCAATCTTACAGAAGACGCTAACTTCCTAACTGATGCCCACGTGTACAGAAAATAGAGGTGCTGTTAGCAAAAGCTAAGTAGCACTTACAGTATGTATTTTTGCTAAATACCACTCTAATACCCCCCCTCAAACTCAAGGTGAAGAGTTTTCAGAAGAAACACTCTTGACATTGAGTTTGCTCCTAAGAAATTCAAATTTGGCTGAGGACAATGGCTTGGTCAGCACATCAGCCCATTGATTGAGAGCTGGAATGTGCACAACTAACAGCTGTTTAGCAAGAACCTTCTCCCTAACAAAGAAAACATCAATTTCCATATGCTTGGTGCGACTGTGGAAAACTGGATTATGAGCAACGGAGACAGCACTCTGATCGTCACAAAATACAACAGGAGTAGTGAAAGAAACTTGTAGCTCTGTCAAAAGGGCATGAATCCAAGTGAGTTCTGTAGAAGTTTGAACTAAGCTTTTATATTCAGCCTTAGTGCTGGACCTAGCTGTAACCTTCTGCTTTCGGGACCACCAGGAAACCAGATTTGGACCAAGAAAGATAGCAGAACCAGAGGTGGATCGTCTATCATCCACATCTGATGCCCAATCAGCATCACAAAAAGCATGAAGAGACAATGGCTTATTGAAGCAAGTAGACTGAAACAAAAGTCCATGAAAAATAGTACCCTTAAGGTACCTTAATATTCTCTTAACCACAGCCCAATGAGAATCAAGAGGAGCAGCCAAAAATTGACACACTTTGTTGACAGCAAAGCTGATTTCTGGTCTAGTAAGGGTAGCATACTGCAGTGCACCCACAACTGATCTGAATAAAGTAGGGTCATGAAAAAGGTCAGCTCCATGCTTGGACAGCTTGCAATTAGACACCATGGGAGAAGAGATGGAGTGAGCTTCAGCCATATTAGTCTTGTGTAACAAATCTTTGATATATTTGCTTTGAGTCATGAGAACAAAATTGTTGGACAAGTACTTAACTTCAAGCCCTAAGAAATAATCTAGTTGACCAAGTTGCTTTAGAGAAAAAACACTGTTTAACTAGGAAGTAAGCTGCTGAATTAGAATGTTAGAGCTGCTAGTAATAATGATGTCATCTACATAAACCAAAAGATAGACAACCTGCTTCTGCTGTTTGTAAATGAATAGGGAGAAATCACGCTTACTTGCTTCAAAACCAAACTGAATTAAAGTGGACCTCAGCCTATCAAACCACTGCCTGGGAGCTTGCTTTAAACCATACAATGCCTTGTTAAGTCTGCAGACTAATGACTTATCAGCAGCTTCAAAACCAGGAGGTTGGCTCATATAAACAGATTCTTCAAGGAGCCCATTAAGGAAAACATTATTGACATCAAGCTGAAATAACTTCCAGCCATGTGAGAGAGCAATGGTGATGATAATTCTAATAGTGATAGGCTTAATAACAGGGGAAAAGGTCTCATGAAAGTCAAAACCTTGAACTTGGGTGAACCCTTTTGCTACCAACCTGGCTTTATATTTGTTTATAGTGCCATCAGCATTTTCTTTCACCCTAAACACCCATTACAACCAATAGCTTGTCTGTTAGCAGGTAAAGAAACCAAATCCCAAGTTTTATTTCTCATTAAAGCATCATACTCAAGTTGCATGGCAGCATGCCAATCTGAGCTAGCAAGGGTCTGTTTGACAGTTTTAGGCTCAGAATGAACAAGAAACAAGGATGGATGTAATCTAGGATTGTGAATACCAGATTTAGACCGAGTTTGCATTGGATGAATATTATTGGAAGTGGAGTGAGGAGCAGAAATATCAGTAGGTGGTGCAGAGACAGTGGCAGTCTCTGAAGAGACATGTGAAATAGGATCAGAAGTTGACACAGTAGCTGGCTGTGACACAGGAGAGGAAACAACAGTATGCTGACTAGTTGTAGGAGAGAAATAGGGTGGTACAGTAGGTACAGATTGTGGGGTAGGAAGGAAAAACTGTGTATCGGAAAGTGCTGACTGCACAGGAGGAGGAGACAAATTGGGATTAAGACTAAAGTAGGTATTTAAATCACTAACTGTATTAGGACATGAAGGAAACAGGTCAGAATAGGGAAATTTCTGCTCATTAAACAAGACATCTTTGGATATATAAATTCTGCCAGAAGGGGACAGACATTTGTAACCCTTGTGAGAATTAGAATACCCTAAAAATAAGCATTCCTGAGACCTGAAATTAAGCTTGTGAGTGTGATAAGGTTTTAAGAGAGGAACACAGGCACAACCAAAGGTTTTTAGAAACTTAAAGTCAGGATCTTTTTGAAAAAGAATGGTGAGGGTTGTGGCAAAATTAAGAGAAGCAATAGGAAGCTTGTTAATGAGGTAAACAGCAATGGTAAAGGCATAATCCCAAAAATTCAGAGGTAAAGAAGCATGATGCAACAAAGTAAGACCTAAGTCTACTATATGCCTGTGTTTTCTCTCAATCACTCCATTTTGATGATGAGTGTGAGGACAAATGAGCCTATGAGAGATACCAAAAGAGTGGAAAAAGGTCTATACTCTCCTCCCCAATCAGACTGCACACTCTTTATTTTAGTGTTGAGTTGGAGTTCAACAAGGGATTTAAAGGTCTGGAAAACAGAAACTGTTTCAGCTTTGGACTTAATAGGAAAAAGCCAAGTATATCTAGAGAAAGCATCAATGAAAGACACATAATATTTGAAACCAGCATAGGATGTTATGTGAGAGGGTCCCCATAAATCTGTAAAAACCAGTTCTAAGGGGGAATAAACAGTATTAGACTTGGAAGATGGCAATCTATGCGACTTTCCCATACAACAAGATGAACAAACATCTGAAACAATTTTATTCAAATGAGAAACATTACAATTGCTTAGTACAAGTTTCATTACATGGTTGTTTGGATGACCTAATCTAGTATGCCAAACATGGGCAGTACTAGGTGAAAAAGAAACAAAATCAGAAGAAACAGTAGCAGATTGCTGGGACAAAGTGTTTGCTGAAGCAGTAGCTGAAGTGGACAGCAACTGAGGAGAGGTGTGCTGGAGCTGGATATTCTGAAAATAGTACAGTCCATCAGCTCCAACAGAACCTTGAAGAAGAACTTTATTTGTCTCCTGGGATTTCACAAGACAGAAATTAGAATGAAACTCAAAGTAAACAGAGTTATCTTTGCAAACTGGCTGACACTTAACAAATTTTTTGAAATGGAAGGAACATGCAACAATTTTTGTAGTTTAAAGGTGAAATGATTGGTATTAGGAGACATAAAGCAAGAGGAACCAGCACCATTGATATTCAAACGTTCACCATTGCCAATAAAGATTTGATCTGGTCCATCAAAATGATGGAATTGCTTGATGTGTTGTGACTCACCAGTCACATGATAACTAGCACCAGAATCTGGAATCCAAGTGGAGCCAGCTAGATCACCACCAGAATTAGTCAACATAGCACTAGGTTGATTCCCAGATTGAGCTGCAGGCTTGTAGTTAGGATTAGTCCAGGTATTAGACATCTTAGTAGATCCCACTGAATATGGAATAGATTGACTTGTGGCAGGGTCAAAGAAAGCAAGAGATTCATGAGGCATGAAAGTCATATCTGACCTATAATGACACACATTTGTAGTGTGTCCAAACTTTAGACAGATCTGACCTTGAAAGTTGGCATATCTACAACCCCCACGACCTCTGCCAGATCCTCCATTGGTGCGACCAATGCCATTACGACCCCCACAATTCCGGCCATAGGAACTCTTGGAATTCGTGTACCCTTGAGTGTAGTTTAAAGAAAGAGAGCTTAATATCTGAACCTCTTTGTTATATCTGTTAAGTCTAGTCTCATGTCCATAAAGAAGTGATTCTATTTCAGCAATAGAAGGTGTTCTCTTTTTCCCTTCAATGACTGAAATAACTGATGCATAATCAGAGGGGAGACCTTCCAGCAAGGTCCACATACTCTTCATGTCTCACTGGAACTCCAACTCCAGCTAACTCATCAACATAGCCTTTAATCTTCCTCAAGTAATCATCAATGGATTTGCCATCAAGGGAAACTGCTCTCATTGCAGTGCGTAATTGGCGTGCTCTGGATTTAGTGTGTAGGCTAAAGTGTTCATGAATTTTGTCCCAAACTTGGTAAGAGTGTT
>PYAF01005285.1:77431-88605 GCA_007407185.1 Glycine tomentella | reverse complement strand
AACTCCAACTCCAGCTAACTCATCAACATAGCCTTTAATCTTCCTCAAGTAATCATCAATGGATTTGCCATCAAGGGAAACTGCTCTCATTGCAGTGCGTAATTGGCGTGCTCTGGATTTAGTGTGTAGGCTAAAGTGTTCATGAATTTTGTCCCAAACTTGGTAAGAGTGTTCAGAACCAAGAACACAAGACAAAACAGATTTAGAAAGAGTGGACTGAAGCCAAAATGCACAATCAGTGCCAAAAAATGGCTCTTGATACCATTTTAGAGAGAAAAGAAAGAAAAACAGAGAAAGAAAATAACTCTGATCTTATTTCAGTGATTGAGGAAAAGTTGAATTGTGTCAGTTACAAGAGAGGTTTTATAACCTCTGAATCAATCTTACAAAAGACTCTAACTTCCTAACTGATGCCATGTGTACAGAAAATAGAGGTGCTGTTAGCAAAAGCTAACCAGCACTTACCATATGTATTTTTGCTAAATACCACTCTAATAGTGGTCGTCGCCGGTCCGTGGTCGTCACGTCATGCCTCCATCGTCGTCACGTCATGCCTCCGTCGTCGTCGCTTGGTAAGTTCGTGTTCTTCTTCTCGATCCCGTAGACCGTAGCTACTGTCATTTAATCCCTCAGTCCATCATTTAATACCCTGTTACAGAACATAAAGCACGTATACAGGTATACATCTGGGGGGGGGGGTGAATAATTGAAACTTTTACTGATAAAAATGGGTTGGGTTACCTTGATGGTGCCCACGTTGGGAATTTGTTTGTGTTGGCCATTTTAAGGTTTTGCTATTTTTTGTTCTTGCTTTGCTGTTTTGAATCTGTCATTGTTTTGATTATGTGTCAAAGATGGGTTTATTCGTCTTGATTCTGGACTTCTGGTTGTTGAGAAAATGGGTGTCTCTGTTCAATGTACTTAGGATTACTGTTATCTTTTGGCTTTGTTTTTTGGTGTATATGCAATGTATTGTGGCTATTGTCCTTTGTTAACTAGTAGCAAATTTTAGGACACATGTTTGCTAACAATTTGTATTGCCCTTTTTTATGACTAGTTGTTTTTGAGGTAAAAAACACGTGAATAACGCAGCTGCAAAATTCAGCTCTTCCAGCTTTTAATGCTTGAAATTCAAAGTAGTAGCTGCACCTAACATTTTATGAATTTGATTGCTTCATCAACTCGTTTTTTGTATTCTTTTCTATAAGCTTGTTTTTGTTGAGGTTGTTCTTTAAAACATTAGATTTCCTTTTTCTGTTGTCAACATTATTTTTGAAATGGTGTGCTAACTGGGTTCTTTATAGGCTTCCCTAACTTGAGGCTGCTACTTGTTCAAGAAGAGGTTGTGTGCTCATTTTCTTAGAGAATTTATGTTTCATATTTATAGGTAATTTACTATTTTTTTTTTGTTTGAAGTAGACTCTTACGATTCTACAATTCGAGTTTACGAGTCGAGTCTATGGAGCTCCCACGAGTTTACGTAGACTCTCGATTTTGACAACCTTGGCCATGACTATTGGTTCTACTGCTAGTTCATCCTGCAACTGGTATCTTGATTCAGGGGCTTCACATCATGTGACCTCCAATGTTGAAAACATCCAGCCTATTCATTGTATTGGCTCTACATCCTTTCTTTCTCCCTTTAATAAAAATACTAATCTCATGCTTAATAAGCTTTTGCATGTTCCTACTATTTCTGAAAACCTATTAAGTGTCAGTCAGTTTGCAAAGGATAATTCAGTTTATTTTGAATTTCATCGTAATACTTGTTTGGTCAAATCTCAGGGCTCCAATGAGATTCTGTTCAAAGGACATCTAGGGTCTGATGAATTGTACAAATTCCCTCACATGCTGTCTTCCTCAAGTGCTTCCACTTCAAGCTCATTTAGGAATGTGTCTTTCAATTCTGTTTGACATTCCTCTCTTGTGAAATCTAATTCTCTTGTAAAATCAGATTCTCTTGTAAATACTGCTTCTCTTAATTCCATTACAGCAAGCACTTGGCACTCTAGATTAGGGCACCCAAGTGCTGCTACTCAAAAACTTGTAATGCAACTCTGTAAAATTCCATTAATGAAAAAAAATGAGCTTCACTTTTGTTGTTCTTGCTGTCTTGGTAAAGCACATAGATTGCATGCTCCTTTAACTTCTAGTGTCTATTCTCAACCTCTTGAACTGATTTTCAGTGACTTGTGGGGTCCTGCCCCCTTTGTTTCATCTACGGTTAAGCTACTATGTTACTTTTGTAGATGCTTTTACCAGGTATACTTGGATTTTTCTTCTTAGGCACAAGTCAAAAACTCTAAATTTCTTCTAACTGGTTTTCCTTTGAAATCTGTTCAGTCTGATTTTTTTGGGTTTGGGACTATCTATCGTCAGCAGCTAGGTATTCTTCATAGGGCCATTTGTCCTCACTCACATCACCAAAATGGTGTTCTGGAGAGAAAACTGTGAAATATTCTAGAGTATTTGAGTTAGTTGTATTATGTGGAATATTCTAGAGTATTTGAGTTAGTTGTATTCATTAGCTATTAGTTGTTAAACTACCTATTGTAATCTATATATAATGAACCCTTTGGGTTTCAATTGGAATGTATGAATAAGAAGATTCGTATTCAATATGGTATCAAGAGCAAGTTTCCCTGTTTTTTTTTTTTAAAACCTTAAAAGTCATCTCTCTTTGCCATTTCCCAAAAACACTATCTAGTCACCTCCATTCGCGAAAACAAGGCCACCATTGACTCTAGACACCATTTTCCGGCTGACCGAAGTCAGTCCCGTAACTATGAAGTGCTCCACGTGCCACCATTGAATTTCTGTCCCACGGGCACGTGTGAGCCACTCGCCGCCCTACCGGTGTCCGTTTGCGGCGCGACTTTTTTCGTTCACCTCGTCGGCCTTTCCTTTTCCTGTTTAAGGGTTCAAATCGCGTTTTTTGAGAATATTTTGGCTAGACTCGTTCCTCTCCTTCGCAGTGACTTATGGATTCTTCTTCATCCGACATTTCTTCTGGTGCCTCTCCTAATTCTGATGGTGTTTTCATCTCTAAGGCTGAATATGAGTAATTTCAGAAGGTGATGCCTCAATTTGCTGAAGCAACTAGTCATGTTGCTCAACAAGGTACGACATTCCATGTTGATCGTAGTAATCATTGGATTCTTGATTCAGGGGCTTCTGATCATATGACAGGTAATGCAACCTTATTTTGTTCTTATACCCCTTACTATCAACTGTCACGAATAAGAACAACCGATGACAACTTCTCTACTATTGTTGGAAAGAGATCCATTAAACTTTTTGAACACATTACTTTGAACTCTGTCCTTTATGTTCCCTCTCTTGTAACTTCATCTCTATTAGCAAACTTACATCTGAGTTAAATTGTGTTGCTAAGTTCTCTGTCTATGTGTGTGTTTTTCAAGAACAGGACTCGGGGCTGAAGATTGGCAGTGCTAGAGAGGAAGAAGGGCCTTACTATTTTGAAAAGGATCCTAATGAAACAATTTTTTTTTTTTTTTTGCGAACCACTCATTATCTTTGTCTGATGATTGTAATGATGTTTTGTTGTGGCATCGTCGGTTAGGACACCCAAATTTCTTTTATCTTCAGAAGTTGTTCCCAAACTTATTTATCAATAAAAAACCCAGTTCTTTTTCTTGTGATATTTGTCAGTTTGCAAAGCATTCTCGTGTTTCTTATCCTCCTAGAGTTCATCATGATTCTTCTCCATTTACCTTGATTCATAGTGATATATGGAGCCCAGCCCGTGAGAAAAATATTTCCGGTGCTCGTTGGTTTATTACTTTTATTGATGATCATTCTAGGGTATGTTGGGTATATCTTTTAAAGGATAAGTTTGATGCTACATCCACCTTTAAAACCTTTCATGCTATGAATCAAATTCAGTTCCAGAGCCTTATCCAAATTCTTCGAATTGACAATGGTACTGAATATTTTAATTCTGTTATTGGAGACTATCTCACCCAGCATGGTATTCTCCATCAAAGTTCTTGTCCTAACACCCCTCAACAAAATGGGGTGGCTGAAAGAAAAAATAGACATCTTCTTGAAGTTGCTCGAGCTCTTTTGTTTACCATGCATGTCCCTAAATATCTATGGGGGGAAGCTGTCTTGCATGCATCATATCTCATCAATCGGATGCCTTCTTGTGTCCTAAATTTTCATTCCCCTATATCTTGTCTTACCGATACTTTTCCTTTTTTTCGGGCTCATTCTTCCCTTCCTCCCAATTTGTTTGGTTGTGTGGCTTTTGTACATGTTCCTTCCCATCAAAGGTTCAAGCTCGATCCTAAGTATTGTAATATGAATCTTCTTATTCATTCATACAGATTGAAACTCTAATGGTTCATTATATATATAGAATACAAACTTAAATACTCTATATCACTTGCTTCTAATTCTAGACCTTACATTCCCTCTCCTAATACCTCTCAACCTTGACCAGCCTCTTCTTTCCCCTTCCCCATCTCCACAGCCCTTACCTCAAAATATTCATCCAATGCAAACCAGATCCAAATCTGGTATTGTTCAACATAGAATTCATCCTACCCTTCTTCTGACTGACTCATTTGGAACCAAAATCCACTAAGCAAGCCTTAGCTGATCCCACACGGTTGGCTGCAATGCAAACTGACTATGATGCCTTGCTCAAGAACAAAACATGGAACTTAGTTACCCTTCCCCCTAACAGAATTCCTATTGGTTGCAAGTGGGTGTTCTGGGTAACGGAAAATTCTGATGGTACTGTCAATAAGTACAAAGCCAGACTAGTAGCTAATATTCTCACCAAGGCCCTCTCTCCTACCCACTTTGAATTGTACAGAACCAAACTCACAGTGTGTGTGATTCTTCTGGTTTTCCTAAGAATCACTCACCATGAGCTTGCAGGCGAGTATTAGAGTATACTTACTCCACTAAGTCTTTTTACTTAGTGTCTACTGTTATCTGTTGTTTGTAAGCTGTCAGTGAGCTGTCAGTTATTACAGTTCTAACTATAGTAAGTTAGTAACTGATAGGGTTAGTTAACAGTTAGTCACTCTATATATAGAGATAACTCTATCCTTTTGTAACTATCTAATCATTTTCTGATCAATGAGAAATCCGATTCTAACAAACGCTATTAACTGGAACATTTGCCAGAAATTTCTGACAGTTTTTGGAAAGTCTGTCGGAAAATGGCCGAGAAATATGACGGTCACCAGAAAATATTACTGGGAAATTCCATCTGTAATTTTTATTATCTGACAGCTTCCAGAGCCAGTAAAACCTTCTATGGAGACTTTTTTGTGGAAGCAGCAGAGCCCCCTTAGACCAGGAGCTTTGATACCATGTGAGAAGAGAGAAACAAATATTTTCTGAATTTGCTTGAGTAATTATCCCACCCAGCAGAATGGACTTATTATTTATATTCAAGAGTATTACAAAGATAATTAATGCCAAAAACATTTTACAAGAGAACAATTAAGATATCGCTACTTCCTGTGATGCATTGAACCTAGCTATAACAAGTATCTAGCGAACATGGAAAAATAAATATTGAAGTTCTTATCTCCTAAAATGTTCATATTTCTAACAAGGTAGATGTTTTAAACTGTGACCAATAACATATCTTGATAGAGTAGGTATGCAAGGGATTCATGGAAGTTCCTTTATCACACTTGTTTTTCAATTGTAATTCCAAAAAACTGTTTTGTGCTTGTAGGCAAAAGTTTTTGAAGAAGTATGGCGTTATACAATGTGATCCCTTAGTCCTAGTTGGGCTTGAAAAATGTGTAAGTTAAGATATTGTCTTCCATTTCTTAAACAATATTATGTCATAGATGAAGTTATTCTGTTCATATGATAACAGCTTCAGTGATAGCTTCATGAATGCTAATTAAATCCATTATTATCTCACATGTCTATGATATTCTTGTAAATTAAAACTGTTTTATGACCTCATTTCCCTCTTCCCAAAAGAGAAAGAACTAACATTTAGATGTAGGTAGAAGAGAATGCTGTTTATGAATCTGCATAAGCATCTTGCTCTATGTTTTCCATTTGCATCAAATCTGGTACATATTATGACTTCCTTGTGTTATGGCTAGCTAAAATCACAAGGAGTTTTGTTGAAATAGTGATATCTGAACTTCCCCGTAAATGCTGTTGATTTGTTGTTATTCTCAAACTTGTTTGCTGTTAAGCATGTCATTAGGCTTAAATTAAACATCAGATACTTCTAACTCATTCAGGATAGTTAGCATGCACTACAGAAGTGTATAGCATAAGGTTTTTACTTACGGATATGTGTCTTTTTGTGCAGGCTAAACATATGTTAATACCTTACATGCCAATGTTGATACCTCCCAAAAAATGGAAAGGGTACGTCAAATGGAATGGGTGTCTCTCTTGTATTGTATTTTGAAATGCCTGAATTTGCTTTAATTTTATATTGTTATAACATGATTTATTGTGCTCAGTTTCAACCTCTCTCAAGACCAAAGAGAAGGAATGCAACTATTGAATGAACTTTTAGCTACTTCTTTTAATCTCGAAAACAAACCTGAATTTGCAAAAAACATATAATAGTGAAGGATGGATGTAACTTTTCACATTTTTTTTAACATTTAATCCTGCGTAACTTAGTTGCTTGCTTGCGTGTTTGTGTGTCTAACATTTACTTTCCAGATATGACAAGGGCGGACATTTATTCTTACCATCTTATATCATGCGTACTCATGGATCTAGGAAGCAACAAGATGTAATGAAGAATGTCAATGGGGCACAAATGCAAAAAGTTTTTGAGGTAGTGTATGTAAATTTCCATTTCCTCTGGCTAAATGTCACTTTTGGTCCTTTATGTTTTAATGTTTTTCTATTTTGGTATATTAAATTTTAAAAGTTTTCTTTTGGTCCTTTATGTTTTCGAAATGTATCGTTTTGGTCCTTATTTTAATTTTCCATTTAAAACGTTAGAGTTTTGTTCCGCCACTATCTTTCATAACTTCATCTCACCATTGTCTCTTCTCTTTCAAACGCTCCTTCATTCTTCTCAGCCTTGAGCCTCTGCAACCACACCCCAAAAATAAATAAATAAACAAGCATTATTCAGAACTTTTATTTCACGTTTCAATTTTAAACCACTGAATCAGGTGTGGAGGTTTCTTCAAAGCTCAAACAGGACAAAGCCTTATTCGATGGAGTAGATAGATCCAACATGCTCCTTCGGGATCAAGCCTCCTTGCACCTTTGTTAATTCTAAAAAGCATAAAAGAAAATGGTAGCAATTAATAGAAATCCAAGCTAAGAGTTGTTCTAATTGTATGGAAATTGAAGTGAAGGGAGGCATGTGCTGTACTTTTTGGATCCAATTTTCTTCAATTGTTCTTAGCAACAATGTTGTCAAACTTGTAGCTCATAAGAGGAATGATATGGGAGTAAAAGATACACAACTCGCAAGAGTTATATGCATATATAAAAAATTATATTTACGTACATACACATGCATAAAAAATAATAGACAAGAAAAAAAGGGGATAACTCATAATAAAACACAAAGATTAAGATCCAATACGTAAGACAAAATTCAAAATAGATTCTTAAGTCATAACATAACTTATAATAAGTTGAAATTACCTAATAGTAACACTAGATAGAAGTCATTAAAAATATATTCATAAGTCATAACTCATAACATAGCTCATAATAAGTTGAAATTACTTAATTAAAACACACTAGGATAGAATATAATTCAAATTTAAATCTGGATAGTCATCCTCCATGTGATCCTCATCTTCCTCCTCATTAATAGCATCAGGATAGAACTACACTCAGTGGCCTCACAAACAAAAAAAATGGAAGGATCACCAAACAGAAAACATCAATCAACACTTACCAGCACCGCATCAAGCAGAGAAGGGTTGGCGGCAACCAACGAGTCCAAACAACACCGTCAGCGTCGGCGACAACTAACAATGGTGATTACCGCTGACGGAAGCATCGGCGACGATCGAGATGGCACCTTTGAGTGAAGGGGAAGCAACAAAGCATTTTGCAGAGAAGGGTCTTGCAGGTCTGTTTTTCTGTTTGAAACTGTTAGGATATAAGGAGAAGGGAGAGTTAATTAAGATACACTACTAATGAGTTAGTTAGTTAGAGGGGTTTATTAGATATAAATAGGAGAAGGACAGGAGAGAGGCAAATTTGTTGTCATTGTAAATTGAGCATTAGCCCTTTGTGAAAGGAGAAATCCTTTGTGAAGGGGAAACCCTTGGAGGATAGTTTTCTCTCCTATTTTTTGTTCTTTTACAATCAAGATATTCCATCTTTCTTTCCTTTCTTCTATATTCTGATTTGGGTTCCTAACAATGAAAATTATGATGAAGCGAAATTAGCAAGAGAAGCAGCAAATGAAAAAGTTATGATGGAGGAAGAAGTTGATCCTTTGATTAAGAAGGAGAAACACAAGGAACACAAAGTGAAGAATGTGTGCTGCAAAGACCATTTTCTTGATAACCCAATACCAAAGTTGATTAAGAGGAAGTCGAAGCTGGTGATGCAGCCAAGCCTCATTCTTTTCATTTTAGAGAGAAGCGAGAGAAAAGTAGAGAGAGAAGAAGGAACTCTTATTTTATTTTTAGTGAATCTAATTCTTTTTGTTACATTGACAGTTACAAAAGAGGTTTTTATATAACCTCTGTGGAAAGCTTCCAGAGTACGCTACAGTAGAAAGTGAGTGCTATTAGCAAAAGCTAATCAGCACTTTACAAACAGTGAATATACTAAATACAATCCTAATACTGTACAACAGAAGTGGAGTGCTGTTAGCAAAAGCTAATCAGCACTTTACAAACATTGAATATACTAAATACAATCCTAATATCCCCCCTCAAACTCAAGGTGGAGAGTTTTCAGAAGAAAAACTCTGGACATTGAGTTTGCTCCCAAGAAATTCAAATCTGATTGAGGACAATGGCTTGGTCAGTACATCAGCCCACTGATCTAGAGCTGGAATATGCACAACTATCAGTTGTTTAGCTAGAACCTTCTCCCGGACAAAGAAAACATCAACTTCCATATGCTTGGTTCGACTGTGAAAAACTGGATTATGAGCAATGGAAACAGCACTCTGATTATCACAAAAAACAGCAGGAATAGTGAAAGAAACTTGTAGCTCAGTCAGAAGAGCATGAATCCAAGTGATTTCTGTAGAGGTTTGAGCTAGGCTTCTGTATTCAGCCTCAGTGCTGGACCTAGCAGTGACCTTTTGCTTTCGGGACCACCAGGAAACTAGATTTGAACCAAGAAAAATAGCACAACCAGAGGTGGATCACCTATCATCCACATCTGAAGCCCAATCAACATCACAGAAAGCATGAAGAGACAAAGGTTTATTGAAGTCAACAGGCTGAAAGTAAAGTCCATGAGAAATAGTACCCTTAAGATACCTTAATATTCTCTTAACTACAGCCCAGTGAGAATCAAGAGGAGCAGCCATAAATTGACACACTTTGTTGACAGCAAAACTAATTTCTGGTCTAGTAAGAGTAACATACTGCAATGCTCCCACAACTGATCTGAATAAAGTGGGGTCATGAAAAATGTCAGCTCCATGCTTGGACAGTTTGCAATTTGACACCATAGGAGAGGAGATGGAGTGAGCTTCAGCCATATTAGTCTTGTGTAGTAAATCTCTGATATATTTACTTTGAGTCATGAGGATGGAATTGTTGGACAAGTACTTAACCTCAAGCCCTAAGAAATAATCTAGTGGACCAAGTTGCTTTAATGAAAAAACACTGTTTAACTTGGAAGTAAGCTGCTGAATCAGAGTAGTAGAGCTGCCAGTAATAATGATGTCATCTACATAAACCAAGAGGTAGACAACTTGCTTGTGCTGATGGTAAATGAATAGGGAGGAATCACACTTACTTGCTTCAAAACCAAACTGAAGTAAAGTAGACCTCAATCTATCAAACCATTGCCTGGGAGCTTGCTTTAAACCATACAATGCCTTGTTAAGTTTGCACACTAAGGACTTGTCAGCAGCTTCAAAACCAGGAGGTTGACTCATATAAACTGATTCTTCAAGGAGCCCATTAAGGAAAGCATTATTGACATCAAGCTGAGATAACTTCCAGTCATGTGAGAGAGCAATGGTGATGATAACTCTAATAGTGACAGGTTTAATAACAGGGGAAAAGGTCTCATGGAAATCATAACCTTGAACTTGAGTGAACCCTTTTGCTACCAACCTGGCTTTGTATTTGTTTATAGTGCCATCAGCATTTTCCTTTACCCTAAACACCCATTTACAACCAATAGCTTTTCTGTTAGCTGGTAAAGAAACCAAATCCCAAGTCTTATTTCTCATTAAAGCATCATACTCAAGTTGCATGGCAGCATGCCAATCTGAGCTAGCAAGGGCCTGTTTGACAGTTTTAGGCTCAGAATGAACAAGAAACAAGGATGGATGTAATCTAGGATTGTGAATACCAGATTTAGACCGAGTTTGCATTGGATGAATATTATTGGAAGTGGAGTGAGGAGCAGAAATATCAGTAGGTGGTGCAGAGACAGTGGCAGTCTCTGAAGAGACATGTGAAATAGGATCAAAAGTTGACACAGTAGTTGGCTGTGACACAGGAGAGGAAACAACAGTATGCTGACTAGTTATAGGAGAGAAACCTGGTAGTACAGTAGGTACAGATTGTGGTATAGGAAGGAGAGGCTGTGTATCAGAAAGTGCTGACTGCACAGGAGGGGACAAATTGGGATTAAGAGTAAAGTAGGTATTAAAATCACTAACCGGATTAGGACATGAAGGAAACAGGTCAGAATAGGGAAATTTCTGCTCATTAAACAGGACATCTTTGGATATATAAATTCGGCCAGAAGGGGAGAGACATTTGTAACCCTTGTGAGAATTAGAATACCCTAAAAATAAGCATTCTTGAGACCTGAAATTAAGCTTGTGAGTGTGATAAGGTTTTAAGAGAGGAAAACATGCACAACCAAAGGTTTTTAGAAACTTAAAGTCAGGATCCTTTTGAAAAAGAATGGTGAGGGGTATGGCAAAATTTAGAGAAGCAGTAGGAAGCTTGTTAATGAGGTAAACAGCAGTGGTAAAGGCATAATCCCAGAAATTTAGTGGTAAGGATGCATGATGCAATAAG
>PYAF01005285.1:44289-57135 GCA_007407185.1 Glycine tomentella | reverse complement strand
AAGTTAATAGAAGAATAGAATCACAAATTGCAACACTTGAAAGATTCAATTCACACAATTAAAACTCTTGGAAAATCATAGTCACATAATTGTAATACATGGAGAAAAACAAACATATAAACTTATACTAAGAAGACAATGACATCAATGTTGAAGAGGAAGAGGATGATGATTTAAATTAAGATTTAAGAAGCTCGTGATTGTTTATTTTGAATTTGAATTTCTAGAACTTTAGTTACATTTGGCAAATTTTAATTGATATTGTGTTTCTTTGACTAGTTTTTATTGTTAATGACAATTAGTACATGAATTTTTAGTTATATTTCTCTTATATATTTATATTATAAATATTTTAATACACATATGAAAACATGAGAATAGCGGTCATCCCGCTACCGCTATCCCACTATCCCAGTTTTGAGGGCTGCCGCTCCGCTCCGCTATCCGGGATTGATAACTATGCCTTTAAATCAAGGATTATATATGCCTACAAACTACATTTATTACAATGTCATTTAGAATATCTTTCAGATTATCCACACCAACAATGACTTGTGATTGGACGACAGCGTAAACTTGTTTTGCACTGTCTATGCATGGCCATTACACTCTTATTGAATTATGTTTAATAAACTTTTTTATTTATCTCCTTAAAAATATTATTGAACAACAATGTTCAATAATTTATATATTTTATCATTTGCAATCAATGTTTAAAATACTTTAATTATACTATATATATTATTTGTAAATCACCATTAATTTTTTTATTAATTAATAATTTTTTGAACATTTTTAAAAATTAAAAGTTTTAAATATTTATACTTTAATATTTTTCATTATTATTAAAATAGATATATGTAAATTAAATTAATTTTACAAAATATTTTTTATAAATATTATTTTTTCATTGGACGAGATAAGTAGTTTTAAATAAAACTAAAGATTTTAAAAATATTACCTAACAACTTTTAGTTTAAAAGGAGCTTTTAGGCTAAAAAAATTGAATATGACAAACCACTTGTACGTTTTTTTATTTATTTTTATATTTAGATTTAGCATAAAATTAGCTTGATTTTTTTTTTTTATTAAAAAAAAAGGAGCTAAACATTCCATGTGTTGTTTGTGCATCATTTCATCCATCTTCTCACTGTCATCTTTGTATCTATGATAATTTACTGTTTCTTTAGTAGTCAAATGTTAGGAATGCCTCATTTCAGTTTGTACTTGTTTGGGAGTTGGAATATCTTTAAACTGGATTATTGAGCGTGATATGCATTTTTCAGTGTGTTTATTTGTAATGAGTTGAGTTTTTTTAAGTTTTCGTTTGAGAGGATGTGTTAAAATATTAGAATTTCTGTTGTGTTAGTAGCCTTATTATTTATGTGGTATTACTGGGTTTAGCTTGTGCTAGTTGGTCCAGAATATTAGTATAATAGGAGTCTAGGGTAGTGTTTTGTATCACATCTCCTTATTTATGTATATTTCTCTCTTCTCCATCTTTCCCTGAGGCCATAATTTCAACAAATAGAATAGTAACTCAACAATAAGACGGCAAATTTGAAGTCCTACCGCAGTGGGCCAGGCCTAGATCAACAGTCTACCTACACAATATGTAATAATATATTAGTGATAGTGGACATTGCGTTCTGTTGCACTTGGAATTAGTAGCATATTTACAACCTGATATTTTCTCATAAATAGCCTGATAATATAAATTATAGAAAATAGAAATCCATGGCCAGGTGCCTATAATTTTACATTTTAATAAAATTATATGGATTTTAAACTTTTTGGCTGATCTCCATACGTTTTAATAATGAATCTCACCATGGACTGCAGATAAGAACATCACTTCAGCTTTTGGCTTTGCAGAGGGAGGGAAGCGCAGTAAGTATACATAATCTTTATATTCCACTTTTCTTTTCTTTCTGAACTATTTTCGTTATTAAGACTGTATTCCAGGTATCTGTCAAGAAGCAGAGAAGTGCATTTCCTCCTAACTTTGTACATTCATTGGATAGTTCACACATGATGATGACTGCTCTAGCCTGCAATGATGGTGGATTATGTTTTGCAGGTTTGAAGACAACATTTTACCAATGATATAATACACATTTGTGAAGTTTCCCTTTAGAATAATAAATTCATAAATATTAGTTTGCTATACTTTTTGAATGTATAGAATTTGTCTGTTTTGTCTTTGGTGTTTGTTTAATTGTATTTGGAAGTAGGGATGGAGTTAGAATCAGTTACTTTTACAATTGTAATTGTAAAGAAAATGCAGTTTGCTGTAGGCTTGCATTTTAGAGGAGTTTCTTTCTTTCTTTATAGAATCCATTCTTCTAGTTAAGGGAATCCACAGGGACATTAATAGAATTGCTATATGTGAAATTAGTGATTAATTTCTGAAAATTGCATGCAGAAACTTGCTTGCTCTCTCTTTTGTGAGATAGAAAAATCAATCTTTAGTTCAGTTAGTATGAGTTGGATTGGTCGTATATCATAGTTTGTATAGTTGAAATGTCATTCTTTCGTTAGTGTCTTGATCCTTTTTCTGGTTTCTTCATCTCAAACCTCTCTCAGTTTGTTTTTAAATACGTGTTCAATACTGAATATCTTGAGATTGTGCTTTGATCAATCAGAAAATTTAGGTTAATCCATTTTAATGAACATAAATCCTGTTTTAGCTTTCAGGTTCTGTAAATATATTTACATTTATTTTCACTTTTTATGCTTAACTTAAAGAAATTTGGTGGGGGGAAATGTCTATTGGAGAAATATGCCTTCTTTTTCTTATATGTTTCTTCCTACTTAATTTTTGAGAAATGATTATTTGTAGGGGTTCATGATTCGTTTTGGACACACCCATGCGATGTTGAGAAAATGAATCAAATTCTAAGGGAAAAATTTGTGGAGCTTTATAACATGCCTATACTTGAAAATGTAAGTTCTTGCTGTGGCCTGAGAAATATATTCTTATCTTATTGGAGTACATGGAGAAAAAATTAATATTTTTCATCTCACTATCCATTGACCTAAAACATATTTCGTAAAATGATTGCAAAACTGCAAAAGAAAATTTTTCTTTGAAATTTATCCCATTTTGAAATTCATATTGAGGTTATTAATTTTTCTGAAACTTGCAAATAAACATTCTAAGGCTTGCACACGTTCATTATTTGAGGACCATTTAAATACAGGATTGATCATGGATTTAGCCTTATACTATTGTGGTATTTGCTTGAGGACACCAGGACTAGAACTCTGGAATCTGAAACCTCAAGTATTATTAGGTTTCTATTGCCTCAGAATTTAAATTAAATTTATATTATTGTGGAATGATGTAAAAGTCTTGATGCAATGGTAAGGTTGCTGCCAAGGGACTTGAAGGTATGAATTAAATGGTCTCTGCTTTTGTGGGGGCAAGCCTATCTGCATCTACCCTCCCCCAAACCTCACTTGGTGGGAGTCTCGTGCACTTTATCTATCTCTTAAATTATTGTTGAATTGATTTAATATTTATTTATTCACCTAGTTTATATAAATTACTTTCCCAGTGAACTAGGAAATGTTAAAGCTCAGCTGATCCTACTACGTACTATTACAGATGTTGGTTGAGATATAATGCTATTTTTCTTAAAATAGTATTTATCCATTGGCCAATATTAAACTGACATAAAGTTGAAAGTAAACTTGTGCTAAATCATATTGTCCGTGTGTAATCCAAAATGTACCTTTCTAGAGCACCAGAGTGGATAAAAAAACCCGTAGGCTGTTTTCTTTAACCTTCTCATGATGGAACTTTGATTTGTTGACAGTTACTTGAGGGCTTCCAGACTACATATCCAGGAATGGCTTTCCCTTCATTGCCAAAGAGAGGCGATTTTGACTTACAGAAGGTTCTTCATTCTCCATACTTCTTCAACTGAGCAATTCTCCACATTCAATAATTAAAAAGTTGCACTGAAAGTATTATTTGCTTCTAATGCAAAATATGAATGAACTTATGGGGTGCAATCCATCCTGTTTGGAGATGAGAATGCTGATCCAACATTGCTTATGGAGAAGACCGAGAAGGAAAGAAAATAGGTTCTGATAATATTTTGAAAATGTATCTTGTTCTAGAATGCTCAGAAGTCAGAACTTTACTGATATGAAGATCTATTTAACATAAGGCGGCATTAGAGAGAGCTTTTATCACCCCTCAAGTTTATAATCAACATTCAGGGAAGGAAATTCACCAAAAAAATTTAATGTTGGTGATATCCAACGCCTGAATTGAGTTGCTGCTGCGCAATAGACGTGGATACTGCTAACTGCTTGCAGCAGAATCTTCTGTACAGTGCGGAACCTAGGGCTAGGGCTAACTTTGACAATGCATTTTTTTACTTGTAAAATATATGATAAATGTATTATATAATAGTATATAAAATTATCAGAGGAAATGCAATTATAAAGTGTTATATTGAGAAGCAATGAAGAAGTATAGTGCAGTTCGTCCTTGTTATCCCAAATTGGAGTTTGAAGAAAGAACCATTAATGCTATGAATTAAATTACAGTTCATAAATGTATTTAGGCCGCAAGTATCTGTTTTATAGTTTGCACGCCGTTATCTGCACTCATGTAATGTTAAAGCGAAACCATTAATTTTTCATCATAATATGGAAAATACTGAAACGGTCAAAAACTTATTTATTTTTTTGTATCATTGCGGTGAGAACTTCATGATGGGGTTAAAAGGGTGAATTCCATTTAACAAGCATGTGCCTTCCGAGGAAGTGGCATGAAAAAGTTATGCAATTGGTTTTTGAAGCCTTGTCTGAGTTGATGAAGGGTACGGGCGTTGGATTCCTCGCTAGCACAAGTTTATTCAATCCTTTGATAACTGTTTTGCGTTGTAGTAACAACTGACAAAGCTTTAGTTCAACCAAACCAAGAAATAATGAAGGTGGTGTGGCTTCACATTCTGATGGCTCCAATTACTCAAACTATCACATTTAATCTTTATTTAGGTTGGTTATCAGAGTTAAGACTATATTGCCATAATTATGCTTTTTTCTTCAAACTCCTGAACGAACGCCCATCCACTACTGCACGTAAAGTCTATCAATAAACTCTTGAATTGAATGTGATGAAAGCATGAAGTT
The DNA here is from genome assembly GCA_007407185.1 of Glycine tomentella. NCBI lineage: Eukaryota > Viridiplantae > Streptophyta > Magnoliopsida > Fabales > Fabaceae > Glycine > Glycine tomentella. The sequence continues at coordinate 51,984 of PYAF01005285.1, read as the reverse complement.
ATTATCATCATAAAAAAACGGTTAAATATATTTTTGATCTTCAGAAAATTCATTGAATTTGGTTTGTCTTTAAACTTTTTTTTTAATTGATATTGGTCCTCAAATTTTTTTAAAATAGATGGAAGGTTCCTCATCTTAACTATTAACATTTTTGTTAATGTGTACCTGAATGCCACATGTGATGTATGTGTCACTGACATCAAAAGAAAATTAATATTTTTTTTTAAAGAAAAACAAAGACTCAATCTAATTTTGACCAAATCTTCAAAGATTAAAACCATAGTTTTAAAAATGATGACTAGCACCAATTTTGACAATTTTTAGGAACTAAAAACACATTTTATTGTAACAATAAAAATGTGTCCAAATTGAACTTAGTCCCTACCCACATTTTCAAAATCATGGCTTTGTCAAAATTAGTCTTGCTCCTCTTTTTTTTTTTAAAAAAAAAATCATAATTTTAATCACTTTATATCATGTGACATTCACATGACTAACATGTGACATTCATTTCAGATGTCAATCATTAGTCACATCAGCAAATTTTTTAGCAAAATTAGGGTGAGCGACTAATTTTATCTATTTTAAAAAATTCAAGGAACAAAACCAATGAAAAAAAAAATTTAAGACTATAAACTAAATTTGATGGATTTTGAGGACCAAAATCATATTTAACCGTAACAGAAGACAAGTTTCAGAGAGTTTGTTCTTCTAAAGCAAGATTTATGTCTGTGTTTCAGAGGAGGGTTGTATTCAGCTCATAGCAGAAAGCCCTTATAAAGAAATGTAATCACTTTCTAGGAGTAGTTCATAATGACAAGTAATAAAATCATGTACCTAACAAAAATACAGTGAAAAACACTTTGTTGGAAGTAATAATACAGAATTGCAGACCTAGTTTATGTAATGTGCCAACCATAGAACCAATGCTTCGGTGAATCACAATTCCGGATTCAACCATATGGCTGCTTTTGGAGCTGAAAATTCTAGCGCAGGCATTTTCTGAAATCAGCCTCAAAATTGGAGCTTTAAGTGGCATTTTATCTTCTCGACCGATTTGATTGCATATGCGAGAGTGCATGTTGTGCTCGTGCAGTGAGCGAGAAATATTCAGGGTCATCACAGTAACTTTCCATGGGGTCTCGTCATACTTCCATTTCATACTTAACAATTCATGTAGGTCAATATCTTGTGCAGCTATTGCACTGGAAAACCAGGATATCTGGACTCAGATTCAGAAGTCAATCATGATTTCTACCATGACAAGAACGGATGTAGAAAGCAAATAAAAAGAACTTCCTTTCTGAATAAAATGCATATAACATACACAATTTATAGATGAAAATATGAACTTGTGCTAATCAGACTATAAATATTGGTCATACAACTATACATGAATGATCAAGATTAGTAACTAGTGTTGAAAAGTCATGCACATGTAATCTTAATCATTTAAAAATGATTTAATAATCTACATTTATACATCTTATTTTCACAATAATAAGAATTCTCATTCTATACACAACATATATATGGTCGGGGTGGGGGGTGGTAGTGGAGATGTATTTAGTGAAAGGATTATTTTTGTACGATAGTAGTTAGAGTAAATCTTGACCACACAAGCATACATAAATGACTCAACTCATACAGATAGGTCTCACCCCTGTGGGTGTGTGACGTTGATATTTGAACATCATCAAACAGTCAGTATCAGAAAGGATGAATGGCTCTGATTCTCGAACACATTTGCAAAACTTGATTCATCAACAAACATCTGTTTATTTGTTTTATTTTTGCTACAACATATACACAAAAATCTTACCAAGGGAAGCCATAGTTCAGAGGCTGTACTCATGTAGGAATTTTAAGGTCAATATTCTTCAAAGAACAAGGGTTAGAAGGTCCAAGACCACTTAGATAATGCCATATCATTTTGAAATTCATATTTTCATCTGCTTCATCCATAATGACCATTTAACTGCTTCTAAAAATTTATCATTTCGTCGGAGTGCAGTGATAAGATTAGTGTAGCTTTTCTTGTCAGGTTCTATTCCATTTTTTCTCATTTCCTTGATCAAACCTACAGCTTCTGCAACCATTCCTGCAATCCCATATGCCTTGATCAATGTGTTATAGCTGCACAAATCAGGTCTGAGTCCACATTCTTTCAATTCTTTAAGCACGTTAGCAACTTCATTAATCCATCCTTGTTCTGCATAAATATTGATCAAAGTGTTGTATGTGTAGTGGTCAGAAGCACAATTGGAATCCTTCATCTTTTGCAATACAGATCTAAATGTCTCCATTTGGCCATCTTTCCCATAAGCATCCAGCATTGAATTGTATGCTTCGAGAGAAACTGAAAACCCATCGAATTCCATTTTCTGGACCGTTGATGACATGTTGTTGAAGTCTTTATTTTTCCCATATGCAGCAATGATAGTATTGTAAGTGATCACATCAACCAGGCCTTGTTTCTTAGCCATGCAGTACAGCCTCCAAACCTTGTTAAAAAGCTTGGCTTTCCCGAAGACATCAAGCATGACATTGAAGGTAATTGTGCTAGGTGCAAATCCACGCTGTACCATCTCGTCAAAAAGCCTGGAAAGCTCATCTACTGGCAGAGCCTGAGCACAGCAGTTTAGGACACAATTATATAGTTCCTGGTCCCAATCCTCTCGACTTTTTGAGATTTTGTAGTATAAATCAGCCAATTTAGTCGCCATGTTACATCTTTGATAAATACGCAGCATATCACATAACAAAAACTTGTCTGGAACGATATCTGGCCGCATGCCAATTGCATCCAAAACAGCACAAGCATCCTTTAAAGCTCCAGCTTTGACATACATCCTTACAACAATGCTAAAAGCAATCATATCCAAGGCAATTCCCGAAGACTTCAACTTCAGATACAACACTTCGGCATACTTGAAGAGGCCCATGACACTGTAAATGTCAATCATGGTGCACGCAATGTGCATGTTCGGATTGTCGTCACTTTTGGGCATTCGATTGTATATCTTCACAGCATCCTCAAGCAAACCTGCCTCTTTGCATGAGCAAATCAGAATATGATACAGGTTATCCTCATATCTAGGATCTTGCCACTTCTTGTCATTCAACACTTTCAAGGCATCCTCCACCAGCCGATGCTTCACATAAGCCATGACCAGAATGGAGCAAGAACTTTGGTTTACCAACACATGCTGATAAAACGAACCTTTGAGCAAACGCGGCACCTTATGAACCTTCGCAGCCCTCTCATACACATGCAGCAGAGTACCAATTATAGAAGCAAAGTGGCATCCACAATCCACCATATCATCAAGGATCCCAACAGCACCCTCGTCATCTCCGTATTTAGCTTCCAACTTAATCAACGTGAACAAGTTTGATGAACTGGGCTTGAACCCCATCTGTTTGAGCTCCTTATAAAACATTGTCGCGTATTCATAGTTGTCAGCTCTACCCCAACCCTCAATCATGGATCGATAAGTAGTTTCATCCGGATCCACCTCCAAATACCTCGTTATCCTCATAAACAACCTCTGTGCAGCATCCATTCTCCTAGCCTTTCCAAAACCAGTTATCATAGTATTGCAAGCAACGATATTATCGGAAAACCCTGCCTCTTGCATTGCCTCCAAGACTCTCTCAGCATCACCCAGTTTCCCTTGCTGGCTATAAGCATTCAACATCACCAACCAATTCTCCAAATTCGGCACCACCTCGTCCTTCCTCATCAACTCGATCACGCCTTCGGCCTTCTCATACAACCTGAGACGCGTGTAAATGGTAATCATGGACGAATACGCGGATTCACACACAATTCGAAACTCTCTCATTCGGTAAAAGGCGAATTCCGCCTCCTCGAGGCTCCAACCCTTCCGGTAGAGCCCCATGAGCATCCCAATGGTGGCCACATTGGGCGCGACGCCGCAATCCAACATCATTCGGAACCACTTTGTTCCTAATTGCACGAGGCTCCGCTTGCAGCACGCGTAGATAAGGGTGTTGAAGGCGTTGCAACTTATCAATTCGGAACCCTTCATTTCGTAAATGAGCTTCTCCGCGCCTTCCCAGTCTTGCCTTCTGCTGAGAAACCGGAGCATTACGTTGTAAGCGGCGGCGTTGCGCTCCAGCTTGCCCGTCGCCCTCATCCTCTCGAAGAACGACAGCGTTTTGTCGGCGGCGGCGGCGCTCGCTTCGAGGCTTTTGAGGATCGCGTTGCAGTGCTCCGTGCTTAGTTCGGGAGAGAAGTCGACGTCAGCATCGCGTGAGAAGAAGAGTTTCTGCTTCTCCGTGTTCTTGGGTAAGTAGTTGGGTGCTTTTGGATGTTGTCGGTTTGGCTTGGGCGTTGGCTTCGAAGCCCGAAGCTGAGGCTTGGAGTTGAGGTTGGCCTCGATGAGCTTGGTTTTGATTTTGAAAGGGGGATGTAGGTTGGACTGAAGGGAATCGGAGGCGTCCAGGGAAAGCGAGAATCTGAAGAAGGAGGCCATGGCATGAGGGTAGAGGTTGTTACCGGTGGTGGTAGTGGTGGTGGTGCAACCACTTCATTTTGATGTCATCTCATCATCTTCGTGGATTGTCTTGTGGTGTCTCTGGTACTCCCGTTGCTGGTGGTCCATTCATCATGTTATCATGTTCTCTCGCTATTTATCGGATTTTTTTATTTATTAAAATGATGTAATTTTTTCAATAGATTTTTTTTAAAAAAAAATTATTGAAATGGATAAGTCGTGAAACATAATTTCTTTATATTTGAAATTGTCTTTTAAAACACGATTTGTTATAGTTAAAAAATGTGAAACTAATATATTAAAAAATATAATACTAATACTAATAGGTAAGGATTAATTCCTCTTTCTATGATTGAAGTATAACCTTTCTTGAACTAAATGTTGTAATAACAACAAACTTTTAAGATGTAAATTTGAAGTTCTTTAGACTTGCGCTAGCCCTGAGTGCTCTTAAATAAATAGGGCTTATTCAAGATGCATGAAAAGTGGTGTGAATCATTGACATATAGTGAACAATTCTCAAATTTGAAAACTATATTTAACTTTGTAAGAAACTAGAAATATAATGACAATCATGATTTCTACATCAAATTGCATATATCAAAAGCTACATACATATCATTAGAAGCATGATTCTAAAGATAATTTAAGTCAAGAGATAGATATTAGAAGTTACACGTGACTTAAGGATCATCAAAAGATGCAAAGCAAAAGACAATAGTAAAGGAAGACGTATCTACACAGTTAAAAAAAAACTTACCAGACACTATTAAGGAAAATGTCATGCAAGAGAATAAATCTTATAGGAACTTTGAATATTCAACCCATAGACTGCATTCTTTCTTTTTTGTTGAAGCTAACGAAAAATATATGTACTATGAGTATTCAACTCATGGACTACATTATGTATTCGTTATAGCAAATAGAATACACACACACACACACACACACACACTATTATTTGATCCATACGGTACATTATCTTTTCATTGTAGCGAATGAAAATTTATATATACTATGAGTATTTGACATATAAGCTACATTATCTCTTTGTTGTAGCAAACATAAATCAATCACAAACTCCCAATTAGAAAATCAATTTCCACATTTTAAATACATTATCAAAAAACTATTAAGAAACAATTCCAGTCAAGTTAAATAAATATTTTACTTCATTCTCAAGTACTCGTAGAAACCAAAATCACATAAAGAATATATATTTGAAATCTACTTGTATCTCCTAAAATTTTAAAAGTGTCATTAAGTATTTTAGCTACTCACAACCAAAGAGAACCCATTCAGTGTCTTCCAATCCCGTCGGGAGGAGCAACCATCATATTTTCCATGGAATCTAGACATTAAGAACAAGATAATAAATATTAGACAAAATCTCTAATTTATAATACCTAGGGTTTTTGTGGGAACCACAATCATTCTAATATTTAACTTAAAGAGAAACATGTCGGCAAAAATGAAGTTGAATTGGTTTTTGTTTTCAAATGTAATTTAAAAAAAAAAAAAAACGTGTTTGGCAAAAATGAACTCCAAATCTGTTCAGGGTCGTTGCGAGTTTCTGGTTTTCAATTTTCAAAACAAAACATGTTCGGCAAAAATGGAGCTGAATTGGTTTTAACTCAATTTCCAAATAGTTTTACATTTATTATCAAAACCAAGAAAAAAAGGTTTTATAAATTTGATTTTTAGTTTTAAAAACCACATTTTAACCACCATCCACCACCACCCTTGTCACTGCCATTGCCCCGTCGTCGCTATCGCCGCCACTCTATGGTTGTTTCCTCCACCACAACCATTACTACCATTACAATTGAAAATCATAGGAATACTCACAATAACCAAGAGGGGGGTGAATTGGTTAAAACCTTGGTATTTAAAAATTAATTCAAATCAGAGTTTGGGATCTTTACACTTTCAAAACCAAGAAATCTTTTTACTCAATCAAATAACTTAGCCCCAAGAAATCAATAGCTCAACACAGAACTTGTTGAACAATGAATATGAATCAAAGAATCAATGAACAAGATGAGTGTAACACCCCGGACGTGTTATCATTAATCATATTATAAGCATGCTATCAGCGTTAGCTAAACGCGGTGCGGAAGCGATAGAATCATTTTTCTTGATTACATTATGCATGGAATATAACACACAACACAAAGCATCATAAAACAAGCCATATCCTAATCCAGATAAAACATAACCAACTATATAGGCAGATACATAAAACCAAACAAAGAAAGTCAGGAGGAAACATACTTATATACAACATCATCATCTGTACATATACATGCTCAAAAATAAGACCACATCGGGTCATACAACAAATTATGTACAATACTATGGGTGTACACACACCCTACAACTACACAAAGATCTAAGACCAGCTTCAACTCTTGAAGCTTTGCTCGGGTCTTCTCCTGCATCCATCTATCCAGCCTACAAGCTCCACCTAGGCCTCCTGCCCTGAGGTCGCTCTTCTCTCCTAGGAGAAACACCTGAAAACCACAAACCCCATACAGGGTGAGACAAACGTCTCAGTAAACTCAGGGTTCTGGGAGATCCTCCCTAACCCTGGTTCACCTCCAAGCACACACAAAACATATAAACGGAGCTAAGGAAATCATCCTCGCTCGCACACACAAAACCTAGGACATCATCCTAGCTTTCACACATCCCAACCATCTGGGTCTGTAACCGAATGCTCTCAGCACCAGAGGTATTCCACCTCATCCTGGCTCTCTCAGCCATCTGAGTTTCATCTCACAGAGGTACCATAACATATGCGTTACCCACTGGATACTTCTCAACACCAGAGAGGCACCGCCTCTTGAAATCATGTAAACAATGCCTGAGGACTCTCACTCAGGTCTTTACTCGTCCAGATATGGCTCATCTAAGAGGCCCTAGGCTCTCATCCCTCGGGAAGCCCTCTCTTAGAGATACAACATATCTGTCTATTGTAACACCCCAAAATTTTAGGAATAAAAGAGTCAAAAGATAGTTAATATTCAAAATTTTTGGGGTGAAATAATTAATTAGGGGCAGTACAAAAGATATAAGACAAATGACGATTTTGCCCCTAAACAATTTCAGAAATGACGGTTATGTCCCTAGGGTAAAAATGACAATTTTGTCCCTGGACATCTTTGGAAAT
>PYAF01005285.1:33900-44189 GCA_007407185.1 Glycine tomentella | reverse complement strand
CCCATTTCAAGGTGAGAAGAGGAACCTCAGAGGAGAAGCTCAGAGAACTTGAGCTTGGCGCAGAACCACAGCGTGATTAGAACATAGAAGCTAGGGGAAGCTGTTCTGAGGCTGTTGGAGTCGCCACTGAGGTAAGAAACACAAGTTTCACCGTTTAATTTTGAATCTGAGGGGTTTCATGAATAGTGACCCACTTGAGATGGGGCTAGAATTAGCCCAGGGTCCAGTTGAGAAACTTGTTTAGGACGATGAATAGATGAAGGAATAGCTTTCAGTTTTTGATTCTGATGATTTTGGATTTTGGCTCTGTGTGGCCTATGTGGTCTGTGTTATGGCCACTTGTACTGGTCATCTGATGTACCAGAGCCTTGTATATTTTGTCTTAAGACTGTGTGGCCAATGGAATGGAGCCTTAGGCGAGGCTTGAATCATTCCAGAGATATTCTATCTGACGCTGATAAGGTTATGTCATGTTGATAAGGCAATGAATCTATATTGATTCAGATATTGATACTCAGCCCAGATGGACCTTGTATGGTCTGAGAGAAGCCTAATGATAGGCTAGACTTGTTCTGAACCCTAGGATAGGGGAATTATGCTATGTTTGAGCTGTGATTGATGCCTGTGGTCTGAATATTGATATGAGCTATATATGCCTTGCATAGGCGTTGATTCTGAGTTTACTGGTGGCAGGAGCCACAGAGTTGGGACTAGACCACAGAGTGATATTGTTCCAGGTAAGTTCAGTGTCCCTGGGGATGATTCCCTTTTTGTGTGCCACACCACACTCCTGGGGAGTTGTGGTCATGTCATAATACATGCATTGCATTTGCATTCTGATGATATATATGCCTCTATGCTTTAGATATGTTGGTTATATGCTGAGGTATGATTGTAGTATGGACTGTGATTGTGCTTGTGAGAGATCTATTGGCCAATAGATAGATATGGACCTCCCTAGGAGATGGTTTTCTCCTAGTATGGCTGGCTCTTGGGTGATGATGATCCCGGGGTGATGATGATCCCCTAGGCCAAGGGAATAGTTCAGATGGTTTCCTGCTATTCTCGGAGGTACCATATATGTGCATCCCCGTAAAGGGTAGCGCGCGTCCGGTGGGATGACACAGGTGTGAGTTCCGGCCTCACACTGGGAGACGGTTTCCTCCCATTCTAGGAGATGGTTTCCTCCTAGCTTGATATGTTGAAATAGGAGATGGTTTCCTCCTATTCGGTGACTTTATTACAGGAGATGGTTTCCTCCTATGCTGATGTTGTGTAGTCACCTTGTATGATATGCTGTGTGATTTAGAAAGCCAGAGGGCTAGGCCAGTGGACCATTTGATTGTGATGTGTGTGCATATGTATTATGATAGTGGACCAGGATGGAGGAGATTCCTCCATGGATCCTGAGCTTACTGAGATATGTTATCTCACCCTGTGTGGGGGCTCTGTGGTTTCAGGTGAACCTTCTGGAAGAGAAGAGCAGTCTCAGGGCAAGAGGCCCATCAGAGACTAGGATGCTTGGCTGAGGAGCCGCATGGAGAACTTGAAGGCTCCATTTTGATTTGTTTTGAGTTTAGTTCTGTATACCCCTTCTGTGGGTTAATATTCTTTTGTAGCACCGTGTGTGGTGTGAAACTGTTATGTATATAAATGAACAGAACTTTGATGTGATGTATATGAGACTTTCCCCTGAGGATATGTATGTATATTTTATTGTTACTCTGCCTAAAACTCTGTTATCTGTCTTGTTTATGTTTGATTGATAAACTGGATCAGCAGGGGCGTGTTTTTATGGTTCTGTTATGTGATTCCATACATAATGTATCAAGAAAACGATCCTATGTTTCCGCTAAGCCATTTGATTGATATTTTTATACTCTAATCTGATATTATTAATGATAACACGTCGGAGGCCTACGGGGTGTTACACCTTTAAGTTAGGGATCCAATTTAAATTTTGTTCCTTTTGTAATAGAAATTTTCTAAGTTCTTATTGGTTCAATTTGTTCTTTAATTATTAAAATTGATGAAGCAACTCATTTAGAACACTTATTCTTCTCATAATTAAGAGAAAATTCTACAGATTATGTCCATATTTTCTTTATAATTTTCTGATACCTAAGGTAGTCCAGATTAAGCTATTTTTCAACCTACCTTCCAAAATTTGTAGAAATTCTATTTTAGGGTTATCTGCCCTCAACCTTGCTGATAAGTTGTTATCTAAAAGTATTTTATCCTATGCTTAGGTTCCTATTAATTTCTAAGGTCATCTTGGTCAGTTTTGACCTAGAGGCATTTTGATAATTTCACCTCTCACCCTAGGGGTAGAATCGTCATTTCAAAAAATGTTCAGGGAAACTCTGTAATTGTTACCCTAAGGGTATTCTGATCATGTTTCAAGCATCCCAGAGTATTTATAAAGTTTCCTCCTTAAGATATCTTGCTAAAATACCTAAGGGCAATTTGGTCATTTCCAAAATGTCCAGGGGTATTTTCGTCATTTCGCTCAAATCTTTTGTACTGTCTTGAATTAACATTTTACCCCAGTAATTGACTGTACTTCCCAAAATTTTGGGGTGCTACAAAATTTATATTTTTAAACTGAACGAGTGATTGATTACGATCTTTGGTAATCGATTAAAACAAAAAAGTGATTTTTCTCAGATAGCCTAAGTAATCGATTACAATGTGTGGTAATCGACTATCACAGCTTAAAAACATGATTAACTATGTAATCGATTACAACCCTTAAGTAATCGATTAAATTCATTAACAAAGCAATTTTTCTTTAAACAAGAATCAAATAATCGATTATTCTGATAGGTAATCGATTACAATGTTCATAAAAGATTTTCCAGATTGAATGAAGAACATATTAATCGATTATAACCTGAAGTAATCGATTAAACCAATAAGACTATCATTTTTCCAAAAACTTTTTCACTTAGATAAAACCTTAACCAAATTATTAAATTAGCTAGAGATAGATTTTATGCTCTTAGAAACATGCTAGGAATCTTGGATGAATCTAATCTCTCTTAGCTTGAATGCTTGATATCATGTTGAATGCCATTTCATGTGAAATACTTTGAATATTGAATCCTTCATCACAAAAACTTAGAAATTTCATGTCATGCTGCATAAATTTTGCTATTTCTGATAAAAGCTATGTAATCGATTATAATCATTAAAATCCCCATTCTGAATGTAAATTGTGCTTATGTAATCAATTACACTAACAAAATAATCGATTATTTGTCATTTTTAAAATTGGTCTCTTTAGTGATAATCGATTACTTTTCGGGTTAATCGATTACAATGACCAAAACTTGTTTTTCAAACGTAAACGTTCACTAGAATAATCGATTATAGTGAATGGTAATCGATTATAATGCTGAAAATCAAATTTTTAAAAAATTCACCCCCCTCTTGGTTATTGTGAAGTATTCCTATTATTTCAAAACTCTCTGTGATAATCGATTAAAACAAGGAATAATCGATTACACATCGTCTTCAACCTCTAAATGGTTACAAAATAATCGATTATTGTATAAGAATAATCGATTACTGTGTGTGTTGTTTGTGTTTCTGCATATGAAATAATCGATTACACAAGGATTATAATCGATTATTTGAGGAGTTACTGCAAAATCTGACAGATTCTCTTGGAAGTTGTAACTACCTAACTCTCACCAATTCAAATTTAAACCCTCTGCAGTGATTTAATACGTTCTAACAGCTATTTTATTCAAATTTCAAATGCTTGGAGCCTAAAAACTTCTATAAATAGAATCTTTGTTCCATGGCAAAATCACACCTATCTCTATCCTCTCTCTCTAAACCTCTGTTTTTCTGTGCTTAGAATCCTTGTTTAGAATGTCTACTTCTAAGAGAGCCAGAACCCCTAAGAGAAAGGTTAGAGAATCCTCAAACCCCCCTCCTCCAAATAGGCTAGACCTTTGGTTCAATAATGAGAAAGACCGTATGACCTATCTTCAATTCAATGCAACCAAACAAGTTTGTTCTCCCAAATACTTAGAGCTTGATTGGTTTATTAGGGAAGGCTTTCAATTCCCTGCCTTTTTAGAAACCCAGGGTCTTAGGAAATTTGTTGAGTTAAAGAGTACTTTTTACCCTGAATTGGTCAAGGTGTTCTACACCTGTGCCAAGGGAACCATGGATGGGATACTGAGGTCCCAAGTCAATGGAGTGCCCATGGAGATAATCCATGAGGTGTGGGAGTCAATTGCTGGTATCTCCTATGAAGGAGAAAGAAAGTTTGATGAAAATCCTGAGGGCTATAATAGGGTTGACACTTATAGGGAAATGCTTAGTGATCCCAACATGAGATTGAAAACTAGGCTAGGTACTGGACCTATAACCTATGAGGATAGGCTTTTACACTATATAATTACCTATATCCTCACACCAAGAGTCACAAACCATGCCCAAGCAACTGATGAAGACCTACAACTAGTGTATGGTCTGAAGAATTCAATTCAGATGAATTGGATTCTCATCCTTGAGGAGATAATGTTAAAGTCCAAAAGGCTTGTTAACTACCCATTTCGTTATGTTGTGCTTGTATCCAGATTCATAGACTACTTTCATATTGATGTGTCAAATGAAGTAGTGGACAACACAAATTCTAGCAACAGCCTCATCAAGGACAAGCATCTCAAAAAGCTTGTAATGGTGAAGACACCACAAGGATGGCAGATGGCTGGTCCACAACCACTGCCTGAACATCCTGCTGCTGCTGGTGTTCAAGAAGATGCTGCTGAAGAAGAATAAGATGTTGCTCAACCCATCTACACTCAGTTCGAATCCTCATGCTTCAGAAAATGGATGGCCTTATTACTATGCACCATGATTTTAGGGTTGAAACTAGTTCAGCTTTAGAAGGCATTAAGAATAGGCTAGATGATATTGAAGCAACTCTTATGTTTGATGAGTCCGAGTCATTTTAGACTTTGTATTTTTCTGTTTCTTATGTTTTTCAGTTTTCATGCTTTTATTTTAATTTTTTAAGCTTTGTAATTGGTTCCCTCAACACTTAATATATCCATTTCTGCTTCTCTTTTTTCATTATCCGCTGTGCTTTACACGTTTTTTACTTTGATAAGCCAAATCGGGGTAAAAAAATTGATTGATTTGGTTGATTTGGTCATGCTCTGCAGTATACTGTGTTCTACCCTGTTTTTCTGCACATTTTTTGCCCAAATCTTAAACTGAATGGATTGTCAAATTTAGGGGGAGCTAAGTGTTAAAAATTAACCAATGGAGTAAGATATAAATGTAAATGAATGATGGATCAAACAACAAATACTTTAACACTTTTTCTTGGCAAAGAGTTGAAATTATTTGTAGGTTTGCAAAAGCTCAAGTTTTTCAAAAATTGGTTCCCTCAAGTAACTTCAAGTCCAACACTTAATCAATCAAGAATTTGGCATGTTCAAACCCAACAAGGGGGAGATTGTTGGATATTGGGGGAGCATTATGAAGAATGGAAGAATATGATTCAAGATTGGTTTTGAGCTTTCAACATGCTTGGATGCCTTGAAGTTGTAATTGATTCACGTGTAAGAGAAAGGTTAATCTGGTGACTCCATGGTTTGCATCCATTCATTCATTCATTTAAATAAATGGTTTTCAAATAAAGTAACAAAGCTTTAATAATTTGGTTAAGGTTTTATCTAAGTGAAAAAGTTTTTGGAAAAATGACAGTCTTACTGGTTTAATCGATTACTTCAGGTTATAATCGATTAATATGTTCTTCATTCAAGCTAAGAGAGATTAGATTCATCCAAGATTCCTAGAATTTTTCTAAGAGCATAAAATCTATCTCTAGCTAATGGTTTATTAAAGATATCAGCCAATTGATTATTTGTATCAATGAAATCAATTTTGATATTACCTCTTGAATTTCAAATTCCTTTTGCATTGCTGCAAAGAATTCCTTACAAAGCACATGATTAGTTGAACCAAAGATTATATCATCAACATAAACTTGAACCAATAAGATATCATTCTTATGCCTTTTGATGAACAAGGTTTTGTCAACATGGCCCCTTGTGAAAGATTGTTCAAGTAGAAACTTGCTTAGTCTTTCATACCAAGATCTAGGAGCTTGCTTTAAACCATAAAGAGCCTTTTTAAGTTTAAAAACATAGTTAGAATGTTTAAAATCATTAAAACCAGGAGGTTGTTCAACATATTTATCCTCCTCAATGTATCCATTTAAAAAGGCACTTTTAACATCCATTTGTGAAATCCATTAAACATGTATAAGCAAGCAATAACCTAATGGTTGTTGGATTCAGGGGGAGCTACTTAAATAATGTAAAGGAGTTGTGATTCAAGAATTGATTTTGAGCATTCAACATGCAATGGATGCCTTGTAGATTAATTAGCGTGAAATGTGTAAGAGAAAAGCAATTCTGGTGATCCTAGTGCATTGCATCCATATTAATCCATAATTAAATTAATTGGGTTCATAAAAATCACAAGGCTTTAGTTATTTGATTAAGTTTTTGATTTGATTCAAAGGTTTTTGGAAAAATAACATTCCTGCTGGTTTAATCGATTACGTACTTCACTTAATCAATTATTTTGTTCTTAGTCTATTCTGGAAAAGCTTTCAAGAACAATGTAATCGATTACCTATCGGAATAATCGATTATTTGACCTTTGTTTTTATATAAACTGCCTTGTTGAACAATTTAATCGATTATTAATGGGTAGTAATCGATTACATAGCCATATATGATTTTAAGTCATGCTGCAATAATCGATTACCAAGGTATTGTAATCGATTACATAGGCTTAATTGGAAAAATCGTCTTCCTACTTTAATCGATTACCATATTTCGTAATCGATTACACTCTATGTCAATGCTTACAAGACTTGCTGGTTTAATCGATTACCACAAATAGTAATCAATTACATAGTTCATTTAGCTTTTTAAAGACTCCTGCTTTAATCGATTACCAAAGTTTGTAATCGATTACATTGTGCATTTTGATATTTTGGAGTTTCCTATCTTAATCGATTATAGGATGGAATAATCGATTATTTTGCTCGTTGCTCATGCCCAGAAACTATGTTGAACACTTTAATCGATTACATGAGTGTTTTAATCGATTATTAGCCGCGTTTAATCGATTACAGGCAATTACAAAAAGTTTGTTATAAAAAGGACTAATGCTCAGTTGCTTTTAAAAAACTTTGTGGAACATTACCCATACGTACTTTCTGAGTTTAAACAGTCTTGTGAGAATTCTTAGGTGTTTTCTAAGGGTTTAATTGGTTCTTTCTCCTTTGTGCCTTGATCATGGGTGTTTAACTCATTCTTGGAGCTTGAAACCTTTTCAAGATTAAGGAAAGTTGTGCTAATTGATTTGCAATCATTCAACCTGATCTGGTAACTTCATTTTGCATTGCATCATTGGATCATCAGGTTGTTTCTCTCCTTAATTTGGTTGTAATTTTTGTTTTGAATCTTCTTTGTGATTTGACTATTGTAATTGGGTTCTTGCTTGAAACTAGAGAAGGGGTTCTCTAGGTGGAAGAATTGAGTAGTGTTCTCAAGTTCTTGTCTCTTAGAATCTAATAGGGTTTTAGATTTCTGTTCTTTATCTAGGGTTGATAAAGGGAGACATTGTATTTGATTGTAAGAACTAAAAATTATAATAGTGGAACTCTAACCTAGTGTTGGTTGGAAGAAAACTGGATGTAGCTTCTAGTGTTGAAGTGAACTAGTATAAATCTGTTTGTGTTTTGATTTTCCACTTCTTAACTCTTATGTTCATTGTGTTCTTGATTAATTTGCTTGACCAATAAAGTCATTTTTGATTCATTGAATTCCTTGGGGCTGAGCTACTTGATTGAATAAGGTTTCTTGGTTTTTGAAAAGTGATAAAGATCCTAGGAACTCTAATTTTGATAAAAGAAATTTTTAATTTACCAAGATTTAACCAATTCACCCCCCTCTTGGTTAAGTGTGAGATATTCATATTCTTTACAATTGGTATCAAAGATGGTTCTTGAAAGTTACTCAAGATCACTATTTTTGTTCAAAAATGAATACCTCACAAATAACTTTGAAGGAAGATGCTTCTTTAAATAGACCTCCTTTGTTTGAAAGGGAGAATTTCAGTTTTTGGAAAAATAGGATGAAGATCTTTATTCAATCAAATGACCCAGGTGCTTGGAATGAAATAGAGAAAGGTCTTGTGGTGCCCATCAAAACTGTTGGTAATGACATGATTCCCAAATAATGGGATGAGATGATTGATGTTGAGAAAAGGGTTGTTCAATATGATTTTAAGGCTAAAAATATGATAACCTATGGACTTTGCTTTGATGAATTCTTTAGAAGTGTTAGGTGCACAAGTGCTAAGGAGATGTGGGAGATGTTAGAGATCACTCATGAAGGAACTAAAGAAGTAAGAAGATTAAGGAAGCATTCATTGATTCATGAGTATGAAATGTTCAAGATGAACACAAATGAGAGCATTTTCCAACTCCAAACAAGATTCACAGACATTGTCAATCATCTTTTGGGACTTGGAAAGACCTTTGATGTTGAGGAACTAAACATCAAGATCTTGAAGTGTCTCACTAGATCTTGGCAACTAAAGGTGATAATAATCAAAGAATCCAAGGATTTATCCAAAATGTCAATGGCTGCACTCTTTGGTAAATTACTTGAATATGAATTAGAAATGTCTCAATTAATGTGTGTTGAAGATGCAGAAAAGAAAGGAAAAGGAATTGCACTAAGAGCTGCATCAACAAAAGCTGAAAAAGAAGAGGAATCTAGTGATGAGGAAGATGAAGAGAACATGAACTTGATAGTGAAAAAGTTCAGCAAATTCTTGAAGAAGAATAAGGGCAAAAAATTCTCAAGAAACACCAAGAACAACAACAATAACAACAACGACAAGAAGATTGATAGCAACTTTACATGCTTTGAATGTAGGAAACCTGGCCACATCAAGTTTGAATGCTCAATCTACTTGAAGAAGCAACAAGCGGACATCAAAGGGAAGAAAGAAGGAAAGTCTAGAAGAGCTTATATAGCTTGGGAAGACAATGACTCAATAAGTTTAGAATCCTCCACTGAATTAGAGGAAGCAAACATGTGTCTTACATCCATTGCAATGAAGATGATGATAATCTCTTAAGTGAAGAGGATGAGGTAAATTCTGAACTTGATCAAGCTATTCTTGCTTTTCAAGAAATGCACAAAGAGGCACAAAAGCTTTCAAAGTCTAACAATAACCTTAGAAAGAATATTGAAGATCATCTTGCTAAGATTATTGAACTACAAGCTGAGATTTGTAACTTGAAGGAAGAAAATGAAAAACTTGTTTCAAGCTACAAATCAAATGGTTGTGTATGTGCCTCTTCTACAAATGTTGACAAATATGATATGTTGCAAAAGGTCTTTGATGAGTATAGAATCAATCAAGAAGAGAAATATAAGTAGCTCCTTTCAAAGAATAACAATTTGATTGATCTCTTGCAAAAATTGTACAAAGGAAAATGTGATTTCAATGAAATGCTTAGTGTACAAAAATATGCTGGAGATACTTCTGGATTGGGGTATAAATCAAACTCAAAATCTGTCCAAAAGACAACATTTGTGCCCCCAAAACAGAAAAATAAAGGAAGTCAAGGATCAATCAAAATGCTTTCTTTAGAAAATCTCCAAGGGCTGTTATTTGCAACTATTGTATGGAGAGAGGACACACATCCTATAAATGCTTTGCAAGAAGATTTTATGTACCAAATGGAGAGTGCATTTGGGTGGAAAAGAGAAAGAAAGTCACTAACCCCTATGGACCCAACCTCAATTGGGTACCTTCTTTCATGAATTAATTTGATTTTTCAGGTATGTCTAAGAGCAAGAACTTCTTTATGGTATCTTGATAGTGGATGCTCTAGACATATGACGGGTGACAAGTCTTTGCTAACAAATCTTGTTCCTAAAGATGGAGGCTTTGTCACTTATGGAGATAACAATAAGGGTAAGATCATTGGTGAAGGCAACATTGGAAATAGATTCAATACCAAGATTAACAATGTTCTCTATGTGGATGGTTTGAAGCACAATCTTCTAAGCATAAGCCAACTATGTGACAAAGGTTTTAAGATCTCATTCAATGAGAATTGTTGTATGATATGTGATGGCCAAAGTGGTGAAGTAGTTCATATAGGCAAAAGGAAAGGTAATATCTATCAACTTTCTATTGACCATGCATTCTTTCACAAAACTTCA
>PYAF01005285.1:0-10575 GCA_007407185.1 Glycine tomentella | reverse complement strand
GTTTTGCAGGTGAATCTTCCAGAGTAGCAGATAGATCCCAAGGCAAGAGGCCTATGCAGGATTAGATGCTGCTGGACACCTTAGGATAGAGGATATGAGCATGTGCTCAGATGTTTTGTAGTTTTGTACTTAGCCTTTGTTTTGGTTCTGTTTTGATGTACCCTGAGGGGATTTTTTTTGTACAGTTTTGTATTGTACAAAAGAGCTTTGATGTATATTCACCATGTTATAGTGTACAGTGTTATACCGATGACATTTGATGATGTCACTTTTAGTTTTGCTTCCAAACTGCTTAAACTCTGATTGATTATCTGCTTGATTGTGGTGTATGTTTGGTAATGACCCTGATTAGAAAATTGGGGCGTTACACTACCCCAACTGGTTGGATAAGTTTGTGCCACTGGGATGGGGCTATCTGACTGTGGCCACTGATGATAATTTAATAACCTGAGATCTCAGTCATGCATCATATAAAAAGATGAGCATGTATTCTATACATTACATGATGAGTATGTGGAATATCTGTTGATGAGTAAATTGTATGACTTAATTCGTGTGTTGTGTAGATGAGGTAATTTAATCTGTGGGCAAATCCTCTGTGTTGTTATTTTATAAATATCTACGTATGTATTCTATTATATATGTTTTTATTCAAACTTCGTTTGTCATAAACTTACCCTATTTGTGTCTGTGGTTGACACTTGTGATGACCCCAATTCATTTGGGCGAGCAGAAAAGCAGGGAAGCCTTGAAGGATTTTAAAGAAAAGATGATGAAGATATGTTGATGACATGTACCAAATTTAAATTCCTTGTATTTTATGTTGGCTTGTATTTGGACTGTATAATGAACTATTCTATGGTCTGTATTGTTGGACTGTACTTTATTCTTTTAATTAAACCGTAGAGAGAAAGAATTCGTATAGATATAAACGACTAGTAACATTACAAGCAAAGCGAAATAAATTTTCTTGAAAAATTTATACTAATCTAATTTTAATACAAAGTGGACACAAGATTTCATCTAAAATCAATCAAGCACGAGAGAGCAAAGAGAGGCGTTACACTAGGAAGTTTGATGAACAACCTGATGGGTACAACAAATTGGATACCTATAGGGAGATGTTGCATGACCCCCATATGCAACTTAGAAACAGGCTGGGTACTGGACCTATGAACCCTGAGGATAGGTTACTCCATTACATCATCACCTATGTGATAACCCTTAGGGCCACTAATCATGCCCAAGCCACAAATGAAGACCTGCAATTGGTGTATGGTCTGAAGAACTCTGTACCCATGAATTGGGTTCTTATCTTTGAAGAAATCATGCTCAAATCCAAGAGGCTGATCAATTACCCTTTCCCATATCCTGTCTTGGTATCTAGATTCATTGACCACTTTAACATTGATGTGGAAAATGAGGTTGTGGACCATACCAATTCCAGCAACAACCTCATAAAGGAAAAACACCTCACAAAGATAGGGGTGCAGAAGACTCCACAAGGCTGGATAATGGCTGGACAACCACAGGCTCCTCCTCCTGCTGCTGCTGCTGAACAAGTGGCTGATTCTGAAGATGAAGCAAGGGATCCACAACAGCCCTTGTATTCTCAATTTGAAGCCCTTATGTTGAAGAAGATGGATAACCTGATTTAGATGCAACAGGATTTCAAGGCTGAAACTAATGAAGCCTTAGGAGAAATTAGGGATAGGCTAGATACAATTGAAGCAAATATAACAGATAATGCCTCAGCAGAATTCTAGACCTATGTTTCTTTAAGTTTTCATGCTTTGTTTTTTAGTTGTTAACTTTGTTATGTTTAATTTCACTTTGTAATGGCTCCCTTTGGTAATATAAAACTTCCATTAAGTTTCCATTTCAATTATCCATTGTGCCCTTTATGTTTTTGACTTTAACAAGCCAAATAGGGGGAGAAATGATTGAATTTTAGCATGCTCTACATACTACTCTGTTTGCCCCTATTTTTTGTTTCAAATTTTGCCCAAAATCTGACTTGAATGGATTATGGAATTTAGGGGGAGCTGAGTGTTTAAAGTGAATCAATCATACCCAAAATACATGTGAATGATGATTAAAAGGAATCAGATGCTTTAACACTTGGTCTTTGTAAAGAAAGTGTAAAATTTCAGGTTTGAAAATTCAAAGTCTTCCATGGTCAATTTGATTTATAAAGCTTCAAGTTCAACAATTGGTCAATCAAGAATTTGGCATGCTTAAGGCCAAAAAGGGGGAGATTGTTGAATCCAGGGGGAGCTTCATGAAGATTGGAAGTCTTTGATACAAGATTGGTTTTGAGCTATCAAACATGCTTGAACACTTGGAATTTTATGTAAAAGGAAAGCAATCTGATTGATCCATGCATTCATTCATTTAACTAAGTATTTTTCATGAAAATCAAACTAAGCTTTGAACAAACAACTAAGGTTTTAATTTGAATCAGAGGTTTTGGAAAAATGATTTTTGTACTGACTTAATTGATTACATTGAGGATATAATCGATTATTTTGTTCTTAGTTCATTCTGGAAAACCTTTCAAGAACAATGTGTTAGATATGATGAAGAATATGTTGAGGAAGATCATGAAGAATGAAGTCTCGATAATCATAAGTTTTGATTTTACTTGCCCACTCAATTTGATGGCATATGTATTTTGTTCAAAGCTTGGTTCAAGAAAGATAAAATCCCTCATTCCTCACATAGGTTGATTAAGTCATGCATACATTCATTCATTAATACATGATTAGGTCACTTAAATCACATGAATCATTTGGCCTGACACTAAAACATTAAAGTTTTCACAAAAAGTGTTTTTCACTATTTTAATCAATTACTGATGATACTTAATTGATTAATTGCATGTTTACAGAATTGCATATAATCATATGAACACTTTAATAGATTACCAAATTTTTGTAATCGATTATATTAAGCTGACTTTGTTAAGTCGTTCTGTGATAATCGATTACGTGACGGATTAATCGATTATATGTCCATCTGCATAATTTTCAGAAGAAATTTTATCTGGTTTAATCGATTACCAGATTGTTGTAATCGATTAAATATGCATTGATACGTTTTTCACATTCCCATTGTTAATCGATTATTTGAGTGTTAATCGATTACATCAGTGCTTCAAAAAATCCAGATCCTCTGGAATAATCGATTATGACATGAGTTAATCGATTATTTGTTCTTGAGATTTTTTCCAGATTTTAGATGAACACTTTAATTGACTATTTTGGAATTTTAATCGATTACATTTGTTAAAATAATCGATTACCCTTACGGAATAATTGATTACAGACAGTTAATTCTATTTTTTTATAAATAGATGCAACTCATTAAGTGACAGAAGATTTTTTGAATTTGCGAAGTAAGCCTTGTAAAACACTCTCTAGAGAATTCAAAAGCACCAAGGCTCATTACAAACACTCATTCATGATAGTTTCAAGAATCATGAAGAATCTCATTTGTTGAGTCACTCTTTTTATGAGAAGCTTTTGTTGAAGCATCATTTGTCAAAAGAATTCATCAAGAAAGATCATGGCATTCATTCTCAGTCTAGTTTGATCATTTAATTTTGTTCATTTGACTGAGGATGTTCAGGTGACATCTTTCTTGAATCAATTTCATTATTGTGTTGTTTAGAAATTGATTGTTTTGTTGGTTGTTTGTTCATATAACAATTTGTATCTTTAAAGCATTGCTAGATAGGTATCTAGTGGGTAAAACAGAGAGGGGATCTCTGGTTCTTAGATCTTTTGAGAAGTCTATACGTTTAGATTTTGAATTTTACCTAGGGTTGGTAAAAGAGATCTGTGTTTGCTTGTAAAGATATTCATTTTGTTATAGTGGAAACTCTAATCAAGGTTGATTAGAAGTAAAACTGGATGTAGTCTCCGGGGTTGAGAGGTGAACCAGTATAAATCTTGTGTGTAATTGTAATTTTCTGTTCATATTCATATTGTTCTTGAAGTATTATATTTGTTTACATCACAAGATTGGGTGAAGCTCAAGATAGGGTTGATTGAGATAAAAGTTGATTTTAAAAGTTTGATTTCTTAATTGGTTAAGATACGATCCTTCTTTCAAAGTCTTCCGCTGTGTATAAAATTTGTTTTAAATTTTAAAAACTCTGAGGTAAAACCAATTCACCCCCCTCTTGATTATTTGCATAAGTGTTAATTTTATTTTCAATTGGCATCAAGAGCTGATTCTTGTAATTTGCTCAAGATCTTTTCAAAATTCAATACAATGAGTACTAATCAAATAACTTTTAAAGAGGGAGTCTCATTGAATAGACCTCCTTTGTTTGAAGGGGAACATTTTAACTTTTGGAAGAGTAGGATGCAAATCTTTATCCAATCAAACGACCCGGGAGCTTGGAACTGTATTGAAAAAGGTCCTTACATTCCAACCAAGATTGTGGATATCAAAATAATAGCAAAAGAATGGGATGAAGTGTCAGAAATTGAAAAGAGAATGGTTCAATATGATTTCAAGGCAAAAAATATGATAACTTCTGCTTTATCTTCTAATGAATTTTTCAGGACTGTTAGGTGCAAAAGTGCCAAAGAAATGTGGGAATTGCTTGAAGTTACACATGAAGGAACAGAAGATATGAGGAGATCAAGAAAACATACTCTCATTCATGAATATGAAATATTCAAAATGAGAGATGATGAGAACATCTCACATGAGAACATCTCACAACTTCAAACTAGATTTACCCACGTTGTAAATCACTTGCTTAGACTTGGTAAAACATTTGATGCAGAAGAGTTGAACATCAAAATTCTCAAGTTCTAACAAGGGATTGACAACCTAAAGTCACAGCCATTAAAGAATCTAAGGATCTATCTCAAATGTCAATGCCAACAATGTTTGGTAAGCTTTTAGAATATGAACTTGAATTATCTCAACTAACAAATAATGAAGATGCAGATAAAAAGCACAAAAGCATAGCATTAAAGGCTGCACCTTCAAAGTTAGAAGAAGAAGATAGTTCAAGTGAAGAGGAAGATGATGAAAATGTCAACCTCATTGTTAGAAAGTTCTCCAAATTTCTAAGAAAGAACAAGGGCAGAAAGCAACCATTCCAAAGGAAAAAAGAATGACTACAAGAACAAGAACAACAACTCCTCAATCACTGGCTTTGAATGTGGAAAGCAAGGACATATAAAATCAGATTGTCCCTCATTAACTAAGAAGCCACAAGTAGAAAAGAAGTCAATAAGAGAAGGGAAGCAGAAAAAGGCTTATATTGCTTGGGAGGATAATGAATCAACAAGTTCTGAATCCTCATCTGGAAAAGAGATTGAAGCCCATCTTTGTCTTACATCCACCATCAATGGAGATTGTGAATCATCTAGTACAGAATCAGAGGTAAATTCTGAATTTGATAATGTTGTTGATGCATTTCATGAGATGCATTTAGAAGCTCAAAGACTAGATAAAGCAAACAACAAACTTAAGAGTGATCTAAGGTGGCATGTATCCAAACTTGCTGAATTGCAAGATGAACTTTGTAAGTTGAAGGAAGATCATGATAAGCTTCTCTCAAGTTACAAAGAAGTTGGATGTACATGTTCCTCAGCCAACTCTAAGGTTGATGGTCTCAATAATATGCAAAAAGAATTTGATGAGTATAAGCTATGTGCAGAAAAAGAAAACATGTGTTTACAAACCGAAAATAGTTATTTGGTTGATATGCTGAGAAAGTATTACAAAGGTAAATGCAACTTAGATGAGTTACTAAGTGTGCAAAAGTTTGTTGGTGATACTTATGGATTGGGATATAATCATGGAGCTAGAACACAAAACAAGCTTGTGTTTGTGCCACCAAAACATAAGAATCAAAGGCAGCATAATCAATCAAATCTCTTTCAAAGATTCACACATGCTAAATCATCAAAGAATCTTGCAATTATTGTATGCTTAAAGGTCACACATCATATAAGTGTTATGCTAGAAGATTTTATATTCCTAATGGTGAATGTATATGGGTTGAGAAAAGAAAGAAAGCAACTAACCCCTTTGGACCCAACTTAAATTGGGGACCCTATCTCTCCTTCTAAAATGATTTGTGCAGCTGTGTCTTTGAGCAAAATATTCAACTTGGTACCTTGATAGTGGAGGCTCAAGACACATGACTGGAGACATATCCATGCTAACAGATGTTATACTTGAAGATAAAGGATATGTTACTTATGGAGAACCCAATAAGGGCAAAATAATTGGGCTAGGAAATATTAGAGACAACTTGTACAAAGATTAAGGATGTGCTATATGTTGAAGGGTTGAAACACAATTTGCTGAGCATTAGTCAATTGTGTGACAAAGGATTTAAGGTCACCTTCAACAATGAAACTTGCTTCATACATGACAGCAAAAGTGGCAAAGTGGCACATATTAGTAAGAGAAAGGGTAATATCTATGTCTTGACTATTGACCATGCATTCATACATAAAACTGATTGCTTGATGAGTAAAGTGAATGAAACATGGTTGTGGCATAGAAGAACATCTCACATAAACATGCATCATCTTAACAAGTTAATTAGAAAATACCTAGTAATTGGTCTACCCAAGCTCAAGTTTGAGAAGGACAAAATTTGTGAAACATGTCAAAGAGGAAAGCAAACTAAAAACTCTTTTCAAAGTAAGAATATGATTTCTACTTCTAGACCTCTTGAATTGCTTCACATGGACTTGTTTGGACCTTCTAGAACCATGAGCTTAGGAGGAAATTATTATGGACTTGTTATAGTGGATGACTACTCTAGATACACATGGACATTGTTCTTAAGATCTAAAAGCCAAGCATTCTCAACTTTTAAGAAACTTGCCAAAGTTATTCAAAATGAAAAGGGCTGTAAAATTGTTTCAATTAGAAGTGACCATGGTGGTGAATTCCAAAATGAACACTTTGAAAAGTTTTGTGAAGAATTTAGAATTAATCACAGTTTTTCAGCTCCAAGAACACCACAACAAAATGGTGTTGTGGAGAGGAAAAACAGATCACTAGAAGAAGAAGCAAAGACTCTTCTAAATGAAACAAAGTTACCTAAGCATTTTTGGGCAGATGCTGTGAGTACAGTGTTTATACTCTCAATAGGATTCTCATAAGGCCTATTTTAAAGAAAACACCTTATGAAATCTATAAAGGGAGGAAACCAAATATATCTCACCTTAGAACATTTGGTTGTAAATGCTTTGTGTTGAATAATGGCAAAGATAATCTTGGTAAGTTTGATTCAAAAGTTGATGAGGCTATCTTTCTAGGATATTCCTTGCAAAGTAAGGCTTATAGAGTCTTTAATAAAAGAACTTTGTGTGTTGAAGAGTCAGTCCATATTGTATGTGATGAAACTAACCCTTCTCAAGTAGAAGTTTTGAGTGATAATGATGCAGAATCTAAAGAAAAAAGACAGCAGCAAGTAGATGTCGAAAAGCTAGTTGAGGATGAAACAAAAGAAGATACAAATCAAGGAACAACTACACTTAAACACAAGGAGTGGAACACCTCAAGAAATCTTTGTTGCACCATGGCTTTTGTATCATAAATTGAACCTACTAACATTGAACAAGCCTTATTAGATGAACATTGGTTGATTGCTATGCATGAAGAACTAAATCAGTTTAAAAGAAACAATGTTTGGGAACTAGTACCTAGACCTTCCACTCACACACCTATTGGCACAAAGTGGGTATTTAGGAACAAACTGGATGAAAGTGGCATCATAATAAGAAACAAAGCTAGATTGGTTGCTAAGGGATACAACTAAGAGGAAGGCATTGATTATGATGAAACTTATGCTCCAGTTGCTAGGCTATAAGCTATTAGATTACTTCTTGCATATGCTTGTGTAATGAACTTTAAATTGTTTCAAATGGATGTGAAAAGTGCATTTATTAATGGTTACATTGATGAAGAAATATATGTTGACCAACCTCCTGGTTTTGTAGATCATCAATATCCTAACCATGTGTACCGATTAAGAAAAGCATTATATGGATTGAAACAAGCTCCAAGATCTTGGTATGAGAGACTAAGCAAATTTTTGCTTGATCAATTATTCTCAAGAGGAGAAATGGACAAAACTCTGTTCATCAAAAGAAAGAACAAAGACATGTTAATGTTACAAATATATGTTGATGATATCATTTTTGGTTCTACTAATCATTCCATGTGTAAACATTTTGCAGCAAGCATGCAAAGATAATTTGAAATGTCTATGATAGGAGAGCTTACATTCTTCCTTGGTCTTCAAGTTAAACAAATGAAGAATGGAACCTTCCTAAGTCAATCAAAATATTGCATTGAAATGTTGAAGAAGTTTGAAATGGAAAGTTGCAAAACTGTAGCAGCTCCTATGGGAACTTCCACTTATCTTGATTCAGATGAAAAAGGAAAAAGTGTTGATGAGTCAAAGTATAGAGGGATGATTGGATCATTACTCTATCTTACAGCAAGTAGACCGGACATTATGCTAAGTGTTTATCTATGTGCTAGATATCAAGCTAATCCAAAGGAATCTCATCAAACAGCTGTAAAAAGAATCTTCAAATACTTAAAGTCCACTCCAAAAGTAGGACTTTGGTATCCTAAAGGTACTGCAATCACTTTAATAGGTTACTCTGACTCTGATTTTGCAGGATGCAAATTGGATAGAAAAAGCACAAGCGGAACCTGTCACTTACTAGGAAGCTCTCTAATTACTTGGAAATGCAACAAGCAATCTTGCGTAGCATTATCAACAGCAGAAGCTGTATATATCAGCTGGAAGTTGTTGTGCTCAAAGTCTATGGTTGAAGCAACAACTTCAAGACTTTGGTGTAGAACTTCATCAACTTTCTTTATTATGTGACAATACAAGTGCTATAAACATTTCAAGGAATCCAATCATGCATTCCAGGACAAAGCATATTGAAATAAGACATCACTTCATCAGAGATCACATTCAGAAAGGTAACATTAAAATTGAATTTGTTGTTAGTAAGAATCAATTGGCTGATATCTTTACTAAACCTTTAGATAGAGAAAGATTCTTTACATTAAGAAATATGCTTGGAATATTGGATGAATCAAGTCTATTTTAAGTGAACTTTTCCATAACTAAATTCATCATGAATGAATTCAAACAATTGCATGATTAATAAACAATGATTGGTGTAATTGTTGATTGCTGCATAAAACCTTTAATATTTGAGTAAAAGTTGTTATAATTGATTACCTTGAGAATCTAATCAATTATTTGTTCATCCTGTGTTATTTTGAAACTCGTCAAAGCTGTTATAATCGATTACTACATCGGAATAATCAATTATTTTCATTCTAGATTCCAGAAAAATCTTGCTGGGTCTGGAATAATCGATTACAGCTATACCATAATTGATTACATGAAGCTGATAGGCTTTTCAAATTTCTGGAACTTCCTGGGATAATCGATTACATCAACGGGATAATCGATTATTCTATTCCAGCTGGCTTGAAAAACTCCTTCACTTCGCCTTAATCGATTACAATTAAATGGTAATCGATTACATCATTGCAGATTTTGAACTTCAGCCTAAAATAACCGATTACACTATCGAAATAATCGATTATTTCTGTAGTTACTGCAAAAATCTGATAGTTTTTCAAATCACCCAACTGCTACTAAGCACGAATTATGACCATCAAAGCCATTATGGACGTGTTTAAGTCCACAACAGCCATAATCTGTTCGTATTCCAACTGCTCACTAATCCTTGTGCCTATAAATTGAAATACCTTGGCCTTCAGTACCTCACACCTTAACCAATTCTTCTTAAACCTTCTTACTCTTTGCTTCATTTTTGATCTGTTGTGCCTCTATTCCTTTCCTTTTTTGTGCCTTTACCATGTCCACATCAAAAAAGGTTAAGAAATCCAAAAGGAAAGCTGATGCTCAGCCTTCAAACCCTATTGTCAATAGACTTGATCATTGGTTTACCAATGAAGCCGATAGAATGAATTACATGCAGTTTGTAACGCCTCTCTTAACTCTCTCGTGCTTGGTTTATTTTAGATAAAATATTGTGTCCGCTTTAAATTAGTTATAATTTTTTCACAAAATTCTTTTCGCTTTGCTTGCTAAATTTACGATTTGTCAGTAACATAAACGATTTTCCTCACCACAGTTCATGCAAATAAAATTCGTTAAT
This sequence comes from Glycine tomentella, assembly GCA_007407185.1. Lineage (NCBI taxonomy): Eukaryota > Viridiplantae > Streptophyta > Magnoliopsida > Fabales > Fabaceae > Glycine > Glycine tomentella. The sequence continues at coordinate 364 of PYAF01005285.1, read as the reverse complement.
ACATATTGAATTGTTAACAGTCCAAGTACAGTCCAAATAGTTTTATACAGACAGCTTAACACAGCGTGGCACCACATACAGATAAACAGGAAATCACAAGCACAGTACATCCAGCTTCTTCATTAATTCTTCCTCCAGTTTCCATAGCTTACTGATCCTCTGCTTGCCCAAATAAGTTGGGGTCATCACAGGTGTCAAACCACAGACACAACTCGGGTAAGTATATGATAATCAAGGTTTGAATAAAACATACGTAATAAAACACATACGCACTGAATAACATTTATAAAATAACCACACAGAAGTTTCACTTACCAATTAAATTAGCACACTCATTAAGTCATATCACTCACACAACCTCTCA
>PYAF01005284.1:180491-192602 GCA_007407185.1 Glycine tomentella | reverse complement strand
CATGTCTTAATTTCAAATGATAATCACAAGATTAATTGAATGATAGTTCAGTTAGGGTTGTGGTTTCAATTAATTTAGGAGTAGGATCGATTGAACTGCTTCTATTGAGATTGAATGAATGTTCATGATAGAATCAACTTATGAGAATGATGATGATTCAAATTGCTTGGGTTAGTGAATTGGATTGATGCTTTCTCATCTGTTTTACTTTATTCCTTGATAATCTTGTTAATTTTTGCATTGTTCTTTAATTTTAGTTTGTGTTCTTGCATGTTTTACTTTACGCATACCAACTGTTTGACAAAATTCCCCCTTATTATTGCCAATGATTTGAAGCTAGAACCATATTGATCGTGTCTTTGAGTCGACCTAGGTTAGCTCTGTGCTATAAAATTAGCTTAGTAAAATTGTTTTTGATGCTTCTCGACAAAGTATTATCATAAACCCTCAACACTGAACCCTAAACCTTAACTGTTCACCCTAAACCCTAAACTAAACTAAATCCTGCACGCTAATCCCTAACCATTGAACCTTAAACACTAAGTAAATTTAGTAAAATAATTTTAATTTAACAACTAAATCCTAAACACTAAATCCTAAAATCCTAATCACTAAACTAAACCCTAATCCATAAGCCTTGAACCCTAAACACTAAGTAAATTTAGTAAAATAATTTTAATTTAACAACTAAACAGTAAACCCTAAACCCTAAAATCCTAATCCCTAAACTAAACACAAAACCCTATTCCCTAACCCTTCAACCCTAAATTGAACTAAGTATATTTCGTAAAAAATTGTAATTAATAACTAAACACTAAACCCTAAAATAATATGCATAATTAAATAAATTAACTTACTCGTTCGCAGAGATCAACTACAATCCTAAACCCTAAACAAAATCCTATACCTTAAACTCTAAACACTAACTAAATTTGGTAGAATAATTTTAATTAGACAACTAAACCCTAAACTTCAAACCCTAAAATCCTAAATCCTAAACATAAAACCATATTCCCTAACCCTTCAACCCTAAACTGAACTAAGTAAATTTATTAAAATAATTGTAATTAACAACTAAACCCTAAACTAAACTAAATCCTAGAATCTAATACCTAACATATTAAATAATACTCATAGTTAATAAATTAACTTACTTGTTGGCAGAGCTTCGTTGCACAGATAAGTCACTCATAAACCTAGATTTCAGAAACTTTTAGAGAGAAGGCGAGACAGTAAAAGTGACGAAAAAGTGAAAATTTTCAGCCTATAAAAGAGGAAGACACACCCAGATTAGGCGTGACACCTCCTAGTCACGCCTAATCTGGGCGTGACCAGTCACGCCCATTTTGGGGGTGTCTCCCTTCCCCAGAAATGTAAAATGTTTGAAAACAACCCCAAATTGGTAATTTTTTATTAAAAAAGTATTATTTGGGTTCTTTTGCCAAAGAGTAAAAGAGAAAAGTAAAAAATAAAAAATATTGCTATTAAGTGTCCAGCGAACAGGTGGCTATTGGCTAGATAACTTTTATATATTTTGAGATGACAAATAGAGAAAGAAAAAAAGATGAAATATGTGTTTGTTACCAGCTTGTTTTGGGATAGTGACCGTAGTGCCACCATTTTTGAAAAAAAAATGCCAAAATATCACGCTTACAGTAATTTTTACCATAATGCCATGTGGCCTAATTCACTACCCTCCCTAGTGAAATAGGTAAGCTTACGTGGCGACAATTTGGTGGCCACGTAATTCACTACACACCCCAGCGAATTACATGGTCAAAGCGTCAGTCACTAGTCAGAAATTGGCAGGACACGTGGCAGCTTAAGAGAATTTCACCGGAAGGGCCAGCGAATTACGTGTCATAATTCGCTGGGCAGCCTGGCGAAATACGTGTCGCTATGACACGTGGTAGCTCCCCCATTTATTCGCCTTTAGGGCCAGTGAAATAGGTATCCTATTTTGCTACCCAACCCAGTGAAATACTACCACACCCCCCGCTATATATACCCACCCCCTTGCATTTGTATGTCGTCCCACACATTCGTTTCATTCGAGTGGTGTATAACTTTTTTATTCGTTTCATCTGAGTAGTGTAGAATTTTTTTTTTCAATTTCTACAAAATGGGTGATAGTAGAAATGGTTTAATTACCATTGTATATTATAATGGAAGAAGATTTATTGGAGCGAATGGTCAAGTGTTTGAAGGAGAAAGTAAAATGTTTTGTATGCCTCTAGGATGCAGCTATCATGATTTGGTGAAAATCATATATAAGAAGTTGAGATTACAACGGGGTCAACCTATGTCTCGATTGAGTGCTCGATGTGCATCTGACAACCCGGTGCAATGGGTTGGTGTGGATGTTATCGACGATGACGATGTAGCCTTAGTTGTAGACGCATGCACATCTGACGGAGGAGACCCCAGATTATAGAATTGTATCCAGAGGTAAACTGTGGTGGACAGTCAAGCGGTCAGAATTTTGTAGGAAACAATAATTTGATAGACCTTAACGTAGAGCCGATGGTGAATTCCGAAGATAGAGACGTATCCTCATCACCACCACCACCAACGCAACCAACACAACAAATTGATTCTAAAGATACAGAAATGATGCAGGCTGTAATGCCCCGTATGCATCCGGTTCATTAACATTCATTTATGGTCATTAAGCGCAGCAATTAATTAAAAATAATCAATTCGGAAGCGATAAACAAAATGACGTCATCACAATAACATCTTTACATTATGTATGGTATATACACGTTTCATACAACCAAAGGACCAAATAAGCCATATAAATGTATCAAAATTGTGGCGGTACAAAATAAGGTATCATATACCCTGTCCTCTCACAATACATCAGTATCTCTCAGATGTATAACATATACAAAAAGCACACTAACTGTGCATCATTCCCTTAGGGGTACAAATATAGGCATAACCAAAAGAAATAAGCCAACATGCTATCAAAATATATGCCTAAGGTTCCCGCAGAACTATATCAGAGCTCTAGCCTCTTGCCCTGGGATCCACCATCCACTTGCTGAGCATCACCTGTAAAACATAATCCCCACACACGGGGTGAGATACAAATCTCAATAAACTCAAGGTTCTTGGAGGTCTTTCCTCCCCCTGGTTCACTTCCATGGCACATAGTATTAAAATTGGCATTACACACACAACCAACCATCACGGCTTTCATAAAGCATATCACATGTATATCACAACACAGGTGTAACAATATATATACAATATAACATTGTCTGAGAAAGATCATCCACTGAAAGGCACATTTTCTCAGGACTTTCCGCATCATTGCCTGAGAAAGATCATCCACTTAAGGGCACATTCTCTCAGGACTATGTGCACATTGCTTGAGGAAGATCATCCACTGAAGGACACATTCCCTTAGGACTTCATGCCAATGCCTGAGAAAGATCATCCACTTAAGGGCACATTTCCAAGGGAAGTCCATAAATAATCTATTCTACTGGCCAGAGAATTTCATCAATCACATAACATATCATCACAGTGTACATCATATACATGTTCTCGATAAAAACAGTAACACACAATTTCAATACACATGCATCATGACATACAATAACCATTAGTCCCTCAGAGTATGGTGGAACACAGTCAATGGGAAACACTTTCAAGAACAAAGAGCTTACCTGCTCTCAGCGCTACATTGGCTCTTCCAGCTTCGTGGTCACAACCACCAGTATTCTCTGTATCACGCCCTACATGAAGGCATACAAACAATTAATAATGGTTCTCAACCGTTAGAATGAAAAGAAACATTATTCCTTTCCATTTAAACCTCTTAGTCCTTTATCTTAAGGTTATCAAAAATAACCACCTAATAGTCAACTCACAGAGCCTCAACAGGATCTATCTCAGCCTAACCAAGGCACTAGAGTCTCCCAAAGACTCTGCATCAACCAATTCAAAGAGTTCAACATTATACAGGCCAAAACTCAAGGATTAACAATATGGCTAAAACGGTTACTTCAACACAATTTCACCGTTTATATAGCCTCCTGAGCACATATTGTACAAGCATCAAGGCTCATGCATATCATACAATCACCAATTTAACCAATATTCTTCCTACACCTACATTTGTCAGAGCCAAAGTCCATAAAATCAATATTTCAAAGCTAAACACTCTAACTCAAATGGGTCACTATTCACCTTAAGAACAAATTCTCAAATAATCAGTGGAATTTGTGTTTCTTACCTCTAAATCGACAAGGAAGGCTAGTGGACAACTTCTCCAAGCTTGGGTGTCCACAAATCGCCTCCTTTCCCCTCAAAATCGAAGTTTTGAGAAGTTCCCTAGAGAAAATGATCTCTCCGTTTGATGGTTTTTAGGGAAAAGTGATGAAGGATTCTAGCTCATAGGATGATTTCCTACAAGTTTCATGTTGGGTGTGAAGTGTTTTGGACAATGGTTGAGGGATTATGGAGCTTTTCCCCTTTGTCAATGGCAGAAAACGTAGAAGGAGGAAGAAGATGGAGGTTTTTGGCCAGAAAATCGAGAAAATAGCCTTTTATAGTGGCCCTATCAACGTTCTCGCACTGATCGTGCCAATTTCACGCTATTGGCGCCAAATTCCAGTGGAAATGGCTTCCTGGAGCACTTCTGGTGCTAATGGCGCCACTCTCACACTAATCGCGCCAGATTCCAGAGGAAATGACCTTCTGCTGTATTCTCATGCTAACGACGTCACTCTCACGCTAACGGCGCCAGATTTTTTTTTTTTTTAGAGAAAACCTTGGTTATTATACAGGCCTAGGAGACAGCTCTTCCCATGGACAGTTTGGAGGAAGAGGTTGATGAAGGAGTTGTTCCAGATACTAACTCATTGGATACGGATATAGATAGGGATGGCAAATGGGCTGGCCCGCAAAAAAATGGGGCAGGTTGGTCCAGCCCGCAAAAAATGCGGGCGGACTGGCCCGACCCGCTTTTGTAAAGTGGGCTGGAAATGCTAGCACGCCCCGCTTTAATACGGGCCAGCCCACCTAAAAAATTTAAAAAAAATAAAAAAAGTTAATTTTAAAAAGAAATATAAAAAATTATTAAAAAATACAAATATAATAATTAAAAAAAACACAAAGTTAAATAAAAGTAAATAATTTAAAATTAATGTTAAATAAATGATGTCATGTGATAATTCACAAAATTACACCATTTGCAAATGGAATTTACGGATGTAAACTGTTCAAAGTGTAATATGTTAGTAATGAAAGACTATTTGAAAGTATCATTATCAAAAATATTTTAATATTAAAATTTAAAAGTTAATTATGAGAGTGCAAAAGAGTATAAATTAAAAAAATATACCTATTTCAAAGTATGTTAAATATATCTATTTAATTTTAATATTTAATATTTTAAATAATATTGGCCCAGCGGGCTGGCCCGCCCTGCCTCGCGTTTGGCCTGCAATTGTGCAGGCCAGGTTGGCCCGCCCCGCTTTTGATTTGTGGGCTAATATTATCAACCCAGTCCGCGTTTTTTTGCGGGCTAGGCCCATTTTGCCAACCCTAGATGTAGACGGTGATTTCGGTCGTGCTTTTGATATGCCTTCGTCGGGCATTGTCGGAATGCAAGCTCCGCTTCCGGTACTAGGTATGGACGCAAAACCTGATTTGTTACATAGTAGTGTTAAAATGGTTGCCAGTTTAATATAACAATGTGTTTAATGTCTCATTATATAGGAGAGACCAATGTACCATTTTGATCTAACATAAGGCATTACACGAATATTAATTGGGCACACCCAGATAAGAAATTAGATGACATGCAAGGAGTGCAAATACCTAACTGGGAGATGGGTCAAGAGCTATATAAGGGTCAGGTGTTTCAGAGTAAATTCGATGTGCAAATGGCAATAAAGCAATACTGTATGGCCAAACATCACACAACCTTAGTTGCAAAAAGTGATACGAGAAGGCTTATAATGGTTTGTGGAAATCATAATGAAGGTTGTGCATGGAGGATGAGGGCATACAAAAAGAAGGGTGGCACGGAATGGATTGTAGGTATATGGAACAACCAACACACGTGCGTTACTCATAATCTCTCTCAAGATCACAAGCAACTTGACTCAAATTTCATATGTTCGTTGGTCCTAGGTAATTCAAATACTTTGTGTTGGAGTCTATATGTTGTTGCAAAATTAAGTAACATGTTATTGTCTAATCAAATGCAGAAATGATCAGGAAGGACCAAAGTGTTATAATTAGGTTAATTCAGGAAAGGATTTTGACAAAGCTCGACTTTCATATATCATACAGGAAGGCATGGAAGGCAAAACAAAAGGCTATTGTGAAGGTGTTCGACGATTGGGATGAGTCGTACGCGTTCCTGCCAAGGTGGTTGGGTTACATGCTAAATTATGCTCAAGGGTCTGCCTATAAGCTGGAAACGGTGGATCATTTTGTTGATGGGCAACTGGATGGGAGTGCTAAGGTCTTCAATAGGGTGTTTTGGACATTTAACCAATGTTGTGATGCTTTTAACTATTGCAAGCCCGTTATCAGCATCGACGGTACCCATTTGTATGGGAGATATTGTGGCACATTACTCATTGCAACATCAGTTGATGGCAACAATTACGTCCTTCCAATTGCATTTGCGGTTGTTTCCGGTGAGAATATTGACAATTGGTCGTGGTTTTTGGCACTAATCCATATTCATGTTACGCAAAAAGACGAAATGTCTTATTTCCGATCGGCATGCGGGCATTATGGCGACGGTCAACAATGTAGAACTCGGATGGCAACCACCTAGGGCATACCATGTTTTCTGCCTTCGGCATTTGGCGAGCAATTTTAACCACAAGTTCAAGAATATGATGTTGAAGAAATAATTGAAGAAGTTAGGTAAGCAATATTATACATGCACATGACCCACAACCTCAGTATGACCTGGTATTTACGTGTTCTTTGTATATGTAGGTTACACAACTTCGCGGTTAGATTTTGATGCCGGCTTAGACCAATTTAAAGAAGCAAGTCCTTAAATAGCCACGTGGATTGATCAAATCCCAAAGGAGAAGTGAGTCTAGCTTATGATGAGGACGGGCGTAGGTTTGGTCATATGATGACAAATCTATCTGAGTGTTTCAACAAGGTACTCAAAGGCGCAAGAAACCTTCCTATATTTACATACGCTCGACTAGTGTCATATTTTTTGCAACATCGTCAGGAAGCCCGCGAAGAGTTGGCGAGAGGTAATCATTTCGCAAAAGTAGCCTGGCAAAAATATTTGACGAATGTACATAAATCTACAACACGTTCTGTAATTGCTTACGACGCACTGATACACAAGATTTAAAGTCCAAGAGTCGTACAACATATGAACTCATCAGGGAGGAAGGAAATAGTCGATGTCGTTATCAGAAAGAAAATGTCAGTGTGGTGAGTTCATTGCATTCAGGTTCCCACTCAATATATAGACCCTGTGTATAGTGTCGCATATCAATGTCAAGTATATTCAGCCCTGTGGTATCCAATTGGAAATGAAGACATCATACACCAACTAGATAGCTGATGATCATCCTAGATTTTTCGCTAAGACGCACAAGAGGAAGGCCTAAGACTACACGCATCCGAAACGAAATGGATTCGCAGGAAGGATTGAGCACTCGTACAAAATCTGGTTATTGTAAGGTGGTTGGTCACAATAGGCGGAATTGTCCCTCACAATTCCAGGATCATTGATGTGTACGTATGAAATGTAATACAAATTTTAATTTAACATGTTTTAAATCTTACATTGGTTCCGCTAAACAACATATGTCGATATGAAAACAAAGTACACAATCATGAATTAATAAACAAATAAAATCCTACCCAAACATCAAATCGCAGTCATCCAAATGAATACATAATCCGAAATTTAAACAAACAAGTAACAAAAAATAAAAAAACAAATAATCAGTGATCGTCTCCGTCGTCAGCATGATATCCCCCGCATCATCTCATGTCATGCTTATACGGAGACAGATGACATTGATGACGTGCACCCCTCACTGGATTTCTCCTAATCAGTCGGTGAGGGTCGTCATCACCATGATCGTCACCAGCGTCATCATCCCCCTGCATTGTCGCCTCTAGGAATTCTGAAACTAGATCATCTGACCTGCCAGTGGGTGGGGATGCCATCTGATGTGTGGAATGTGCAATGGGAGTCACAAATACCGAATCTACCTCTGATGTAGGCTGTTCAGGCCTATACATGTTTGTAAAGCCTGACGTGGCCTGCGAACTAGGCCCAGTTGCATACATAGGATAAGATGGAAATGGAAACCCATGTTGCGGCATCGATGGTGCTGTATACCATTAGGGGTACTGCGATGGTGGAAATGTGCCCTTTGATGAACTAGATGATCCTGTCTGAAACTGCGGCGACCAAAAGTACTGTTGTGAGGGTCCTGATGGGTAGCCAGGTGCGTAGTGAAAGAAAGTTCCTTAAAGGCCGAAGGTATGTGAGAAGAAAAACAAAATTTTTCAAGCAGAAACATACATACCACACAAGAATCATTCTTTAGGACATAAATATTACCTTATTTGTATTCGAAACTTGATGATCAAGGATAGACCTGAAGATACAAGCCCTCTAATGTTGATCCACACCACTCCTTGTCAAGACTCAAGAACACTTCTTGAAGGCCACCAACAAACACCAATGGAGGCAGGCTAGGCGCACCAATGGAGAGGAAAAAGGTTAGGTTTCAAAGTGTTTTTCTTATCTAAGAGGCTCACTAATAGATGATATTAGTGGCTGAATTTTCTGTCAAAACTCACACACAAGGGGCGTATGAAAGGGAAGAAGGTAGATAGTTTTTTTTTTCAAAAACCTTTGAGAACTATGATCACAAGAACACACTTTATAAAAGAGTTTGAGTCAGCTTTTTTTAACCAAAAATCTGATTACGAAGCACCCCACACGTGAAGATAAAGTGGAGTTGTTGCATTTCAAAAATTGCCAACAACTTCCCATCATATCTTCCTAAGACCAAGTCAATTACTTGGGAATTATTTTGCCAAATAATGATTAAATATTCAGCTGTATGTAAGCCCCTGATCAGCCCTCAAACTTCTTCCTAAAATCTAGGACATGATCATGATAAGATGCTAGTTGAATTCAAATTCAAATCTAGCTCTTATCTTCTCCTTTTGATAAGAAACTAACTACTATAGTTAATTCATTTTTAAAATATTTAAATTCAAATATTTAAATTATCAAATTTAAATATTAGATAATTAATTTAACTATTTAAATTAATTAATAATATCTTGGACTATCCAAGCCCATTAACTCCATTCATATGCCCCTCTCTCTTTAAGATAGGTATCCAAACTCCTTCTTGGGCCAACAACCATTATTAGGCCCAAAACCTTTAATGCTATAATGTCATGACAGTAAAGTGTTAGTGTGTGACTCATTAGGCCCAAGATAGCTACTGACACAAATGAGTTTGGGCCCAACAAGGCCACTACCCATTTAATGACAACACAGAGCACTAGCAATGCTTTGTTGCCCCAGAACTAGTTAGGTAAATGACAAGATCATTCTATTAAATCTATTTGGTTTCCGTATGTATTTCCTTTCATCTCGGTTACCTTCCCATAAAACCTTGGGTAAGGAAACGTATCAGCCCTTGCGGTCTAGGTTAAGCTTTAATACGAAATAGGGAGTCTCCAATTTTACTGACTCTAAAGGAAAATCATCTCATGATTTCTTTTACTATGCATAGATTCCCGAGTCCCGTAATTGTCATCCTGATTTCTCCAATTTACAGATAGCCTAATCTCTCACAGAGATTTGACGAATCGCTTCAGCTAGTCACCCTAGACTCGTGTTCTTTCAGGACATGCCCAAAGGTATACCTATGTGTTTCCATGTTTCAGGCAAACGAGGTATACAATCAAAACATGTCTTCTAGAATACAGTCCAGGTGAAAACTTCTGGTCTAAGGAAAGACACACCCAAATAATAAGAGACTACTTTAATGATACTATCTGTGAGATTTCCTCATAGAGTCTCTTTGTGGGTCCGTTCAGTGCGAGCTATACCCTTATAGGTCCACCCACGACTTTAGCTAAGACATCTCCATGTCTGTAGCTTATGAGGTCTTTACCTTGTATCTGCATACAAGTAGATAAGCCGTGCTAGTCTTACCCGAGATGAATGATCCCCATTCTCAGTGTCTCTAGACAAGGAACGTAAAATTAGGAGTAGACATCTGGTATCCTTGAATCCTCATGATCGTGATCCCATCACTGATACTCAAGAGATACCTATTATATTTTTATCTAGTTACTCATATATTAATAATGATATCGAGACAAAATATGAAACAAGATAAAGAGTGCTTATAATTTATTCATGATAATATGAAAAGTACATGTACGTCCTAATCTAATGAAAAAATTGTCTCTAGGACATCCATAATACTAAGACGTAGAAGATGCCCGGAGGACAAGGAGGAATAGGTGGTACAACGACTGGCGTATCAGCAACTGGCGGGGTTGAGTGGTGTAGGGGTAACGCCTTGTGACGCATACGACGGTTAGTACGGACCACCGGTGGAGGCGACTTGGTCTGATGGCGTGCAGCTGGAGGTGCAATATCTCCAGGATCTGTTACTTTATCCAAATAATCACAAGCAGCGAAAAACCGCATTGCCTCAGCATACACCTGACTCATGTCAAAGGCCCCCTGCACTTATGACTCTAGCGATGCCATGTGCACAATTGTCTCTGCGCGATCAGTCTGCGTATGAATAATTATAAGTCATGCACAATATTAAGTTACTATTAATAAACAATAAGCTAATGAAGATGCTTACCACATGTGCATTGAACACAGCTCTACGAGTCATACAGCGACGTGTCACCGAGTAGTACCACTGCATGTACTCATTGTTTACAGATAAATACCCGTCTCGCCTCATAGGAGTTAAATCCTGCAAGACAAGGGCATCTCTATTTGCCCATTGGGCAATGTAAAATGCATATCACTGCCACCAATCAACCTCTGTCTTTCCGGTAATACTGATTGTCAACAGCTCACTGCAATTAATTGGCTCATCTGGATAGGCTGGTCAAACCCGAATTGCCACAACACTCGATCCGACTGTTGGTAAACAACAACCTCATAACAAACTAAAGGACAAACGACCAACCAGCGTCTAACATTGTCAACATCCGGTGGATGAACAATATCAACAATGTCGTACGACCGCCAACGAATGTCTCTCCTACGCATGACATCCATGTAATGACGGTATCTACGGATATGAGTATATCTGGTTTGCCGTGTCTGAAACACATTAAACCTGAAACAACAAAATATAAGCAAAAATAACTCGTATATATATATATATATATATATATACACACACACACATGTAATAACAAACCCACAAATGCAATACCTGTTTCCATATATCTCATGATTAAGGACATCCTGATTGTCCAATCGTGGTAGGTCGGGAGAGATAGTCAGGAATCTTGTCCATGCCCATAATTGCAATAACAGTGCACACCCACCCATCTCACGACGAGAGGCACGTGTGGCCTTGCACAACTCCCTATATAGCGATGCAAGAACAGCAGATCCCCAACTAAACGAACCAGTTCGCTCAAAATCGTCGAGAAATAGCAAATAACGAGCTGGCACAAAGCTGGAGGCGGCATAATCATCAAATTGCTCCCGTAAATAGTGGAGCCCTAATAAACCTCCACGTAAATCTCAACCTGCAGAAGGCTGCACCCCTAAAAGGTCACCAACTATCTGGTGGAAGTCATGTCATCCGTGGTGGCCTGACACAACGTCACCATCTTTCGGCAGCCCCAATAGATTGTGTACATCCTCTAGGGTGATCGTTGTAACACCCCAAAATTTTAGAACTACAGTTAAATATTAAAGCAAGTCTTAGGCAAATTGATGCCCTATATGTGAAGGATTAGGATGAAATATCAATAAGAGATACTACGGAAATGTTTGAAGAAAAAGGACCATATTGCCCTTTCCGTAAATTAGAAATGACAAAAATGCCCTTGAGGTCAAAATGACGGAAATGC
>PYAF01005284.1:168699-180391 GCA_007407185.1 Glycine tomentella | reverse complement strand
CAACCCTAACTGAACTATCATTCAATTAATCTTGTGATTATCATTTGAAATTAAGACATGAATCCATAATCCTAATTCACTTTCAATCCTAAATGCATTCATAATCATGAAAACATAATAGAAATTGAAGAAGAAGGTGAACATTCAAGTAGAATTCGAAATACCGAACCGGACTCCAATTCTTCTCTTGCTTGAGTTATATCCTTGGATTGATTAGTGATTTAGCCTTCCATGATGATCACCAAGGAAAACCCATGAAATGAGTGCAGAAAAATGGAAGAATAGCAAAATGAAAATGAAGAAGATGAAGAACAATGAAGAACACTTGAGAGAAAATGAAGAACAAGCTTTTGATCCTAAAAACTAAAGAAAAGAAATGTAAAACTTGTTTATTGAATTGTAAGTGTGCTGTCCAAGTTTCACTAAAGTCACTAATAAATATAGTGACTGAGTTCTGAAAATTAAATGGGCCACAAACAAACCCAACAATCTAATTCTTTGTTATTTACAACCATGAAAGTCAAATTCGCAGCCCAAAATTACAAGTGCAGAGGTGCTAACTTCAAAGCTTAAAATGACCCTCTAAATGACAGAATTGGCCTCGAGCTATTTCTAACAAACTTGTAGATCTTTTCATTATCTTTCCAGGGACTCCTAGAAAACTCCATTCGAAGATCGGTAGCACCCTATAGGTCCTGCACAAGTCAGATACGTCAAGTGAGCCAAAAATCCAAAAATACGCAACAATTAGTAATTATGCCCACTTACTTGCCTAAGCCAAAAACTGAATTAGAATAGGAAAATAAAGGTCCAAGAAAGGTCAAATAAGCTAAGAAGGATATAAAGATACTCAACTAAAAGTACTCTATCAGTTTACAGATTCAGTGTTGAGTCATTATTGTTCACTTGGTGACTCCTTGTCACCTTCATATTCACGGTCATCTTCGCCTTCATCTTGACTGTCATTTACAGTAAATGGCCTGTTTATGCTTTCAATCAATTCTCATATTAATGCATTGTTATGCTCAACAAGCCTCTCAGTGTTTGCAACTCTGGCTTGAAGCTTATCTCTGTCATTTTTAACTTCTTCCATCTCTTTTGCCAATTCATCAAACTCTTGTTTTTTTACCCACTCCATTGATGAAGAAGATGAGCAACGATAGCAAGGACTTGTTGCCATTACTTTAGATTCCATTCCAAACCATAAACTTTTCCTTTCTTTGATCTAGCTACATCACACCACACATCTAACTCACTTGGTGGAGGTTGACCTTGTGTCGATGCTCTTTTGGTCAATTGTTTCAATGTGCGTGTAAATTCCTCTTGTCATCACCAAACAATGTCATTAATCTTTTTTATGAATTTAATTATTTATTGTTAGGGCCATGTGAAATTGTTAGCAACTGTTACATAGAACTATTTTAGGGTTTATGGTTTAGTTTTGTATAAAAATGTTATGTATTAGGGTGTAGGGTTTAGTTTATTTTATGGTTCAGGGTTCAGTGTTGAGGGTCTAGGGTGTAGGGCGTAGGGTTTAGGGTTTAGTGTTTGGTTTAAGGGTTTAGGGTTTAAGGTTTAAGGGTATTAGGGTTAAGGTCTATGGTTTAGTTTTTAGGGTTTTAGGGTTTAGGGTTGTTAAAGTACCTCTATGAATCTGTTTTATTCTTTTTGTTATGTAACCCGAACAATATCGTTTATCTTGTTTTATGAGTTTATTTATTTATGAGTAATGGTAATAACATATTGTAACACAATTTTTTTCAAATTTATGTCTACAACGAAGCTCTGCCAAGAAGTTTTTGTTTTTGTTGAGTGGAACAAATGAGTTCAGGTGGTGAGGAGTTTGTTCGTGTTGTGTTATTTTTTAATGGAAGGAAAGTTGAAGGGCGACAAAGTGTTGTTTTTGAAGGGGAGAAAAGGCAGACACATATTAAGCAAAGCTCAACAATGGGTGAATTACATCAGAAGATACGACAAAAATTAGGTCTGCAAGAAAACCAATGTATTACTTTGCTTACGGGAAGATTATGGCAACGTGAACAGTACATGGGTTTTCAACTTGTGGATGACGAAGACATAGAATTGCTAATGGAATAATTTTTCAACCTGACAAGGAAAGATTTTCTAGAGTTGTATGTGGACTTTATTGTAGTAGATGATGTTTTACCCATCAGGTCAGTTCCTTTAAATTCTGCTATGCCTACATCGTCATATGCTGCTCCATTTGTAAACGTGTCTAAGGAAGATTCACATGACCCAACTTGGGTTATGGATGACGATGATGAAAACATTGCAATGGAAGATCATCTTCTTGAGGAGGATGTTAGTCCGTCGGATAATGATGATGATGCTGGTGTGCATGCGACTGAATTCCAAGCAGACACTGATGTGGGGTCGTTTGAAATCCGTCATCATCCAGACGTAGGATGTGCACAATCAGAACAACTTGTTGAAGGTATGTAACATGACTTAAATGAATGATGAAGTGGTCTAAAATTTGTAATGTGTATGTCATAGTATTTTAGTGTGCATGATATATTTATTCAACTGATTTTGTATTCGAAGGTGCTGAGGTCACTCCTTTTTGGGATGAAATTCCTCATTACACATATATTGATTGGAGTCATCCAAGCGAAGAAGAATCTTTTACCGGTTACGGTTCGGGTTCAATGCAGGGTCCATGACAATTAGGGGATACGTTGTTTGTTAAACATAAATTTGCCTCCAAAAAGGACACATAAATTGCATGTAAGCGGAACTTCATGAAGCAACATCAATAAGCATATGTGGTTGAGAGCAAGCCTAACAAGTTTAGCATGAGGTGTATTGCTCATAACGAGGGTTGCCCATGGAGGGTTAGGGTGATTAAACCAGCGTTCTGTGAGAAGTGGCTTGTTTTAAAATGGGGTGGCAAACACAATTGTCTGAATAACCATATTTCATAGGGTCATAGATAGCTTGATTTTGATGTTATTGCTTCACTTGTAGTAGGTATGTATTTTTTAAATTTCCTCTATATGTCTTCAATAATGGTTCTTTAAGGTTGTTCATTTTAATGTGAATGTCACATTTGCATTGTTAGAAATGATTAAGGAGGAATCGTCTGTGTCGATTGCATTGGTTCGGGAAAGGATCACCCATTCATATGGATTTAGAGTTTCATATCGTAAGGCCTAGTATGCAAAGCAGAAAGCAATGACAATGATTTACGGGAATTGGGAAGAATCATATGCATTTTTGCCCAGGTGGTGTGCCTACATGCTTCATTTTTCACCAGGTTCTTTTTATGATATTCAAACCAGTGATTATTTTGTGGCAAATCGATTGCTACGAGGAAAATGTGTGTTTCATTGCATGTTCTAGACTTTTAGACAGTGTTGCGAGGCATTTAATTTTTGCAAACCAATGATTTACATTGATGACACTCATTTGTATGGGAAGTATACAGGGAAATTGTTGATTGCCATGACTCAGGATGACAATAATGAATGTCTGCAACTGGCATTTGCCATAGTTGAGGGGGAGGCCTTGGAAGCCTGGGCATACTTCCTAAACACTAAACCCCAAACACTAAAACCTAAACCCTAAAATCCTAATCCCTAAACTAAACCCTAATCCCTACCCTTGAACCCTAAACACTAACTAAATTTAGTAAAATATTTTAAATTAACAACTAAATCCTAAACCCTAAAATCCTAAACTAAACCTTATATTCCCTAATCATTAAATCCTTAAATCCTAAACTAAACCCTACCCTTCAACCCTAAACCCTAAACACTAAGTAAAATTAGTAAAATAATTTTAATTTAACAACTAAACCCTAATCCCTAACCCTTGAACCCTAAACACTAAGTAAATTTAGTAAAATAGTTTTAATTTAACAACTAAATCCTAAACACTAAACCCCAAACACTAAACCCTAAAATCCTAATCACTAAACTAAACCCTAATATCTAACCCTTGAACCCTCAACACTAAGTACATTTAGTAAAATAATTTTAATTTATCACCTAAATCCTAAATCCTAAAATCCTAATCCCTAAACTAAACCCTAATTCCTAAACCCTAATCCCTAGCCCTTGAACCCTAAACACTAACTAAATTTAGTAAAATAATTTAAATTTAACAACTAAACCCTATATTCCCTAACCCTTCAACCCTAAACTGAACTAAGTAAAATTAGTAAAATAATTGTAATTAACAACTAAACCCTAAACCCTAAAACCCTAAACTAAACCCTAAACACAAAACCTTATTCCCTAACCCTTCAACCCTAAATTGAACTAAGTCAATTTCGTAAAATAATTGTAATTAATAACTAAACACTAAACCCTAAATTAAACTAAACCATATATCCTAATACCTAACAGTTATCTACAAAACTAGTTAAATAATATGGCCCTAAAAATCCTAAACCCTAAACTAAATCCTAAACCCTAATCTAATCCCCACCCCTTAAACTCTAAACACTAAGTAAATTTAGTAAAATAATTTTAATTAGACAACTAAACCCTAAACTCCAAACCCTAAAATCCTAAACCCTAAACATAAAACCATATTCCCTAACCCTTCAACCCTAAACTGAACTAAGTAAATTTATTAAAATAATTTTAATTAACAACTAAACCCTAACCTAAACTAAATCCTAGAAACTAATTCCTAACAGTTATCTACAAAACTAATTAAATAATAAGGCTCTAACAAATTTATAATTCAATAATCTAACAAATGAAATAATACTCATAATTACTAAATTAACTTACTTGTTGGCAGAGCTTCGCTGCAGAGATAAACCACTCAAAACCTAACAGAGGTGTGCTTTGAAAATTTTTAGAGAGAAGGCAAAACTGTAAAAGTGGTGAAAAAGTAAAAATATCCATATAGGAGGGAGACACGCCCAGATTAGGCGTGACACCCCCTAGTCACGCCTAATCTGGGCGTGACTTTTGGGCGTGTCTCCCTGCCCCAGAATTGTAAAATGTTTGAAAATAACCCCAAATTGATAATTTTTTATTAAAAAAGTATTATTTGGGTTCTTTTGCCTTTACTCTCTCACTTTCTCTTTTTGTTTTTTAAAAACCTTTGGTACTGTAGTGGTCCCATTCTAATTTAAATTATAGGTTATAAATATGAATACTTCTATATATAATGATTTACATGAATAGTTCAAATCCTTCAAGATATATTTTTATAATTATTTTACTTTTACTTATTTTAAACCTTTTATACAAAAATTGAATTTCATAATATAATTTAGGGTTGTTTATTAGAAATTTGCTTGTAATCAACCAAAAGTTTTAAGTTTAAGGTGGGGGTAAAAAAATTGAAAAGGAAAGAAAAAGGGTTCATAAAAGGGAAATACTATTAAAACTATGCTAATGACACTACCCAGTCAATAACTTTTATATTTTCCAAAATTGTCTTTTTCATATAAATGTGTTTCCGCTACCCACTAGTACAACAAATCATGTTTCCTTCGTTAAATGAGAAATGAAAAAAAATGACAAATACAATTCTCTTTCTTATATAATAAAATTATATTTTTGTTATTTTTTTCACCCCCACAAAAAATATAATTCTATTGTATAATATACAACAAGGAAATGGTATTTCCAATTTCATTGCTGTCTTCGCAACCCTTGTATCCCCTTCCCTGCAACCCCTCCTCCCCCCTCACCTATCAGACCAAACCAAAACATCCCCAACCCCCCTCCCTTCTTCCTTGCAACCCCCTCGCCTATCAGACCATACCAACAACAACAAAATCTAAAATGAGGAGTGATTAGACCTCAATGAGGTTAGAGTGTGCACAATGTTGTTTGGATCTTGGCGAAGGAGGGGTAGAGCGGCGCGATTCAATGCAATGCATCACGGTGGCAAAGTGTGGTGTGACACAAATCTCACGGGGGCAAGCTTGTCAACTAGACGTGACACAAATCTCGTGGGTCCAGGTTGTTGGTGCGGCGCGGTGGTAGAGGAAGGTGGATGGTGGATCTCGTGGGTCAGTGCAACGAAGGGTTGGGGTTGGCTTTGGGTGGTGCAGAAGATGGTGAATCTAAGCAGTTCAACGATGAGGGGAAGGAGAAGGGTGAAAACAATTTGGTGAGGGGGAAAAAGAGAAATTTTGTATGAGTTGGTAGTATCATTAGTAAAGTTGGTAGTGCTAATAGCAGTCCCCTTCAGAAAATGGTAGAAGGAAAAATTTAGCCAAATTGAAGCCCAAAATTTGTGTGTTGATCATTTTTTGAACTGTTGCAAATTCATGAAGGAAATTTATTTTCTTGAGACTTAGAGTGTAAAAACACAATCTCACAATCAAGAGTGAAACATAATGAAAGACAGAGCTTGACAATTCCTACTTTGACACTTTAATCTTATTTGCTCCTAATAGTCTCAAACAACTAAATAATATGAATTACTACAATAAAAAGAGCATTCATAAGAATTATAAAATATATGCAAAAAGAGAAATTGATAAAAATAAATCATGCACTTGTACTAAAAAATACTACAATTTTCTACGACAATTATAGTTTTTCATGAGGGTGAGCAAAGTTCTAAGTTTGGGATTGTGAAATGAATTTACATTACTAGAAAATAAGTTTTTAACATCGTCATTTTAATATTGATTTTATAAAATCGATGTTAAAAATAACATGTAGCATAATTGTCAATAACTTGAGTTTGTTAACATCAATTTTTAAAAAATCGATGTTGTAAGTTAATATTAACATCAATTTTTTTTAAAATCGATGTTGTTTTATCAGTTGTTAACATCGATTTTTAATTATTTCCTAAATTAATAGCCCTAATTCCATTTCCCTCTCTCACACCTCATAAATCACAAAATGCACGAGGTCTACACCAGCGCCAAGGAAATCATGGGCCAGGCCATCCAGGAGCTCGGCTGGAAGCGCTCTGACATCATCGTCATAAGTAGTCATCAAACCTCGTTTTCCAAATTGTTGTTCTTCTTTTCCTTTTTGGTTTTGTGTTCTCATGTGTCTCGTGCTTCTATCACCTATGACGAAAAGGCCATTCTCATCGATGGACAAAGGAAAATCCTCTTCTCCGGCTCCATACATTACCCTAGAAGCACCCCTGATGTAAGCTAAACAAAAAAAAAAAAAAACATTAAACTTTACAAGGTTTGATTTAGTTTCCTAAGTAGTTTTTATGGTTTTGTAACTGTGAAACGGTGTCGGTGCAGATATACGAAAAATCTCTTTTATAAAATCTATAATTTGCGACAACATTGACACACTTGTCAATAATCTAACAATTCTATCCAGGATATACGAAAAGTCCCTTTTCTTCACTCTTCCCGTCAATAAAGGAAAACCCAAATATTTGCCTAGATTTGTAGTATGACCAAACTCAATGATAGATGCAAATTTCGCAATCTTCCTTCTAGGAACATCATTAGATGCCAAGAAACATGACTTTTGAATGTTAACTTTCAAATCAGACACTCAATAAAACAAATGGAAGACATCTTTGACCACTTTGACTTGAGCACAACTAGCTTTTGCAAAGAGTAAACAATCATCGAAAAAGAAAAGATGGGATATTGTCGGCGCTTCTTCGGAAATCATCATTCGTTGCCAACTACCATTGTGGACTCTTTCTTGGATTAACAAAGCTAGTTTCTCCATACAAAAGAGCAAAAGATAAGGTGACATGGGGTCTCCTTGGCACAATCCTCTTCTAGGTGCAAAGCTTTCAAGAATCTCACTATTCCACTTCAAGGATAGATTAGTAGAAGTAGTACAATTCATAATAAACGTAGTAAACGACTCCAGAAAACCAAAGTCCTTCTGAGTTAAAGCCAAAAATTTCCAATCAAGCCTGTCTTAAGCTTTCTC
Organism: Glycine tomentella; assembly: GCA_007407185.1. Lineage (NCBI taxonomy): Eukaryota > Viridiplantae > Streptophyta > Magnoliopsida > Fabales > Fabaceae > Glycine > Glycine tomentella. The sequence continues at coordinate 172,526 of PYAF01005284.1, read as the reverse complement.
AAAATTAATTTTGAAGAGAAGATATCTTGCTTTACCTTTCTTCTTGTGCATGTAATGAACTGCTTCGGTGCAAGGAGAGCATTATCTGAAGTCCCCCTTCCAGGAATGAAACTACTTTGAAAAGGGCCAATACCAGTATCCAGATGAGGTCTCAATCTGTGGACCATGACCTTTGAGATGACCTTCAAGAGAACATTACATAGGCTGATGGGGCAAAACTCCTTCAGGGAGTTAGGGGCATCCATCTTAGGAATAGGCACAACAATGGTCTCAGCCAATTTTTTTGGAATGTTCCCTGAAGTGAAAACATTGGAGACAAAACTATACACTTCATATCCACAATATGCCAACATTTTTGAAAAAAAAAATGCGTTGAAAGCCATCCTGCCCCGGAGCTTTGTAAGAGTTCATGGAGAAAATAGCTTGCTTGACTTTAGCCATAGTGATAGGTTGAACTAACACCCAATTTTGGAATATTAACAAGCTGTAGATCATGGGGATAGCAACAATCTGTAATTTGAAACAACTTCTTGAAGTAAGAATGAGCCTCAATCTTTAGAATAGTAGGGTCTCTACACCAAACAGCAATAAAAAGGCTTGTAATTTTATTCCTCCTCCTCCGTATAATAGTTTGGGTGTGAAAAAATTGAGTTTTTATTCCCACATTTTATCCAATTTTCCCTCGACTTCTGATACAAGAGGATCTCCTGAGCAAACACTTCATTGTATTCTTTTTATAATCTCCTTTCAAACTGCACCAGGTCAGAAGTAATCCTATGATCAAGCTTCTGGTGAACACCCTTAATTCTAGCTTCCAACAATCGTTTCCTTCTGAAAATGTTACCAGATATATTTATTAAACTGGATGGATTATTTCTGAGTGCCCTTCAATTTACTCAAAACATCACCTACCGTCTCCCTCCAGGTATAAGACACCAATTTCTCATAAATAGGATAAGTCGTCCAAGCCTCTGGAAAGTGGAAATAAGAACTTTTCATGCTTGGAGATTTCAAACAATGCATCATCAAGGGATTTGGATCAGAATTATGAGGGGGAAGGATCTCCACCAAGGCATTTGAGAAGAGAAGACGCTAATCCAGATTAGAGAGACACCAATCCAATTTTTTCCTAACATGACCACCCAACTGGATATTTTTCCTCCAAGTAAAAAGGCCTCCAACAATGTCCAACTCAATAAGACCACATTGACTTTAACACAATAATTAAATTTTTAGCCCGAGACATGCAAAACGACCCCCTGAAACCTCTGAGACAATTTCATTAAAATATCCCATTAGAAGCCACAGATTTGATATACGATCACTCAAGGAGGAGAGATGGTTCCACAAGGAGAGACGGATCGTCGGATTTGGGGAACCATACATCGCAGAGCAGACCCAAGAAGAATTCAACTTTCTAAAGGAAAAAGTGAGGCTTAGACGCTTAGTGCATGGAATCAACCAAGTCAAAGGTGAGATCATCTCTATTAGCAAGCCCTCAAATCCCTCCTGATTGGCCCCTGGCCTCCGGAAGAAATATTGGCTTAATAGGATAAAGTCTTCCAAAAGTATTTATTCGATCCAATTTTCGCAAACTGAACATGAGTTTCGAATAGCAGAAACAAGGAAGGTTGGTGGACCTTAAAAATGTGACGTAAATTCCTTCTGGTATCTCTACCAATAGCTCCTCTAATGTTCATGAAATTATTGTAAATTCTTAAAATAAATTCATGGAAACAACAGAGAAAAGGAGGGAGGGACATGCAGGTCCCTTACGTGACCATAGACTGAGTTGGATTACCAATTTCATTTGTAACCTCCACTTGCACCTCCTCAATAGAAGATCGAACCATATCCATATCTCCCCTTGCTGACCTTCATCAGTTTGGATTGGGATTTCATAACAAACATTTGAGACCTTCTTGATTGCAAAGGAAGATTTGGTCCTATTGGGTAGAACAAACATGTTACGAGTATCATTCTAATATTCCTTTTGGTCACGCCATCCTTGTTCATAAGTGCCTTTGGGTCAATTATAACACCTGCATTTTGAAGAAGCTTCCACGTTGGAGTGGTACCATTCATGGTTGTTTGTCTTGCACATTTATTCTTTGAGGGCAAAGAGGGAGACTTTCCTGAATTTGAATTGCTTGGCCAACTCAAATCACGTGGGATATTGTAGATATTTTTCTCTCCACCTGCTTGTTTCTCTTTCCTCGAAGTTGGAATATTCAATTGCGGCTGATTGACATTATTGTCTTTGTTTTTTTAAAACGTTCTTCCCACGATTCTTGCGTTTAACCACGAGCCAATCACCATGCAGAGGCTCTTGGTCATTAGTTACTGCATTTAAGGGTAATGATTGCACCCCATTATTGTTGCTTTCAACGTTATTGTCTGTGTTGTCCGCATTGATTGTGGCGTTTTCCACTGCCATGCGAATCTCCTTCACCATCGTGGGCTTAGGGTTCTGAAGCTCATTCGGTTTTGTTGGTGCTGGTTGGCTCCCATTTTTTTGTGGCAGCCCCCCCCCTTCATCTCTGTCGTGTTCATTCTCGCCTTGTGTAGCACGAGAACACTCTCTGGACAAATGTCCATAGCAGCTGCAATGAAAGCATATGCGATATCGATGGAGACCTTCGTATTCAACCATGTACCAATATCCCTTGAGCCATACTCTTCCCACGATCAGCTTGGTCAGATCGATCTTGACACAGATTCGAGCAAAACGTCCCCTCCTTGCATCCTTCATGTTGGAGTCAACCTTAACTGGTCTCCCTATTGTTGTAGCCAAAGCGAGCAAAATACTCTCATCATAATAGACTAGATTCAGCCCTAGAAAACGGATCCATACCAGTGTTTTCTCAATTTTTGTCGACGGGGAGATGAACTCTAGTGGCCATGTTTGAACTGTAAGATAGTGATCAAACACCATCCAAGGTCCCTCCTCCATGACTTTGGTGCGATCCTCCCATATATCAAATTTGATCATGAAATATCCGTTCCCAATGTCCAACATCTCAAAACCCACTTTGAGTTTCCATTGACGTTGAAGCTTCTCCCTCAAAATGTTGTAACCAATGCTTTTGCCTAACAACTTCACCACAAGAGCATCCTGCCAAGGGGCACACAACCCATCCTACACCGAATCGGCAATCATCACCATAGGTTTGAGGGAGGGGGTTCCTATCCTCATATTCAATCTAGGCCAAATTCTCTCTGATAAGATCAACTCGTGGGCGCGTCACAACCGCTTCTCTGTTTTCCATAACCTTGTCTTTAAATGAGATCTTTGTAGTATCAACATTGCCGCTGCCGCCATCCGGTAGATCATTACTAGAGCTTGAGCCATTCATAGTTTTTGCAGAGAACATGAGCCTTCAGTCATTTTCTTTTTCGACAAAAGTATTCTATACCGTTCATTGTATGAATAATCATTTTAGAGTATAAAGACAATATATTTATTTAATGTTCTACTCAATATCGTATTTATTATATAAAAATAGTATCCTAATTAGTATCAAATACTCCATTCAAATTGGCTATATAAATTCGTTATTTAGGACACTTATTTATTTTGCAAATGATTTATGATCTAACTATATGAGAATTGTTCATCTACTAATCTCTATTTTATTAGTAATATATTTGTCTAAATTGTGATTTTTCAAGTGAGAAAATTGTATTTTTAGATTTTTAAACTTAAAAATAATCATTAAAATCAAAGCATATTGATGTGTTTACTAAAAGAAAATTGTTCACTTAAAATTAATTTTTTAATCTAATTTAATATATATTTAATTACATAACAAAAATCAAATTAAATA